>CM065464.1:40081000-40681000 GCA_032872475.1 Leptopilina myrica (nomen nudum) | reverse complement strand
GAATCCGACCTCAAAAGGGACCCATCACGTCAGGTTTTCGAGATATTTTAACCTAAAAATGCAAAAAGCTTGTTTTTAGTTATATTTGATGTCATGAAACATCAAGAAATAATTTTTTTCTCTAAAAGGTCAATATTGAGCCTAAAAGTGCTACTCTTCCCCTTTAATATCCATTTTGAAAATTTAAAAAATCTTCTATTGTCTCTGAGTAATCGTTTATTGAATTTTCTGAGTTTGTCTAATACTTCGAAAACCAAGTAGAAATAGACAAAACTTCGAGAATAAAGCATAATTTAACTACAAACATCTAAATTTTAAATAGTTTTCAGTTTTTTCAATATAACTGAATACGAATTCAATATCAGATTGACTGCTTCGAAAATGGCATATTTTAGGGAAATACAATCAATTTTAAATAAATCGTCTGCCATATTGTATACGCCATTTTGAATTTTTGTGAATCTTATATTGAATTCGTATTCAGTTATATCGAAAATCCTCAGAACTATTGAAAATTTAGATATTTGTAGTTAAATTCTGCTTTATTATCAAAGTTTCTTTGTTTCTACTCAGTTTTCGAAGAATTCGACAAACTCAGAAAATTCATTAAACGATTACTCAGAGACAATAGAAGATTTTTTAAATTTTCAAAATGGATATTAAAGGGGAAGAGTAGCACTTTTAGGTTCAATATTGACCTTTTAGAGAAAAAAATTATTTCTTGATGTTTCATGACATCAAATATAACTAAAAACAGGCTTTTTGCATTTTTAGATTAAAATATCTCGAAAACCTGACGTGATGGGCCCCTTTTGAGGTCGGATTCGGATTCAGCACGTCGAAATCCTTCGGAAAAGTATTGTCTGATTCTTGGAAAGTAAATTGAATCAAATTTTGTTGGCCTGTGTAATTGATATTAATTTAATTAATTATAATTCATTATTGATAATTATTATTAATTTAATTATTTATTATTAATTATTATTAATTTTTATTAAATCCAGTATTACTAATAATATTTAGACGATATTATTCTTACCTTACAGATAATTAAATTTGCTTTAATCTAAAAATGTAGAAAGTAGACAATTTTTCTTTAAAAAAATAACCAAACTAAATACATGTTTTTTTTAAATATTTCCAATAAAATATATTTTTTTATTAATTCGTCTAACAACACTAACATATAATTGTAGTTAGAATATGCCCCTTGAAATAAACAGCCATGATATATAGTTAAGTTATGATTTTGTTTATGAAGAAGATTGAATATAATCTTCGTATATACTATATATATACAATTAATAAACTGCTAAATGCCTCAATCAGCAGCTTTTGTCAGCGCTTTACACGAGCTCGCTGCGTGTAGCACTACTTATATATATACTGATATCAAATAATAAAAATTCAATTTGGCATAATATTTTCTCGAAAAAAAATCTGCATATTTAGTCAAATGTAGTCGAAGAAAATTTTACACACAAATATTCGAAGTTAGAAAAATTGTTTCAACTTTGAAAACGCATTTTAATGTATTTAAATCTATTTTGAAACAACATTTCGAAATGTATCTCTAATTTTTTCTTTTGTATTTCGTATCTTAATTATCATTTTAAAAGTAGATTAAGGAATCTAAAAATATTCTCAATTAAGATAAATTTACAATAAAAAAAAAAAATATTCAAGATTTAATGAAATTTTTGACTAAAAATGCGACAATGGAAATAAAATGTATTGTAAAATTGTATTAGCAATGTTTGTCACTTTTTTTATTTGTGTCTAGTATAATGATTACTATCCCATCCCCGTATTTTCTTTTTATTTTGTTTTGGGCATGATGTAAAAAATTGAGAGGTACTCAGTTGTAATTGTCTTAAGTGTATAACGAGTCAAAATGGAAATTTTAATTTTGAAATTTCAATTTCATTTCCATCTATTCAATAAAACATTTTCTTTTCGACAGAATCTGACTTTTTACAACAAAGCGAACCTTCCTACATGGAAACGACAACGACAGAAATTGATCCTGAAACAAATGAAAGGTAGTTGAAAAATTCTCTTTTTGTATTTCTATTTTTAACCTTTATATTTATATTTTGGTATTTAAAAAAATACTATTTTTTAATATATCACTATTTTTGCTGTTAATTGCAGAAAAATTGGGTTTTTTTTCTATCAGAGAGTTTGTTGAGATTGCGCGCGACTATTGCGCACGCGCATAGCACGAGAGTGGGAGCAATGAGAGTGAGAAGGACATTTCGGTTTTTCTCTCTTACTCTCATTGTTCTCCGCACTAGTCTTAACTCATATTTCCCTTTCTTAAAATACAATTTAAAAATTGTAGAAAAAATTAAAAAATCTACCCCTTTGATGCTAATGATAAGAAATTTAAAGTCTAATTATCTTTTTGGTAATTTTCAGAATAACGAGAACGACACGAGTTGTGACAACGACGGGACAATTAGGAGGCGTCACCAGCGGTACAGAAGAGCTTCGTGAATCAATGCAAAAAATAGTGGATCAATTTATGGTGGAAGATAGAAAGGGACAGTGAATAAGTGTCAATTTATCTTTGACGAACTCTGAGCAAAGTAAAATTCTTGACACTGCGAATAAGGGGGCAGACATTTTAAGAAAGAAAATTTTTTTTTAAAAAACTAAAAAGCTTTCCCAAAAAAAAATCAAGCACATCTCTACGTATGAATTAAGTTCGATATTTCCTCGCGTCGAGCTTTAATATCATACTCTACGATAAAAAAAGCATAGCATTGATATATATATATTGTACCTTGGCCTAATGGCAAATAAATCGAATTTGTTTTTAATAAAATATTCTCTTTGCTAGACAGACTAGCATTTTTTCGCTAGTCTTTACTACGCCAGCCCGTCCAGTGCTTTTCTTTGTAAAGTGAAACAGAAAAAAATCTTGCTTTGCTTCCATCAAAAAAATGAAAAATGTTTACCCTTGAATGTCGCTTCTAAACATTTTTGTGCAGATAGATTGTACTATGATTATAAAAAAAAGAAAAAAAATTATAAATAGATTTCTATTGAAAGAAAAATTACACTCTGTTATAAATTAAGAAAGTGGATATATCGTTGTCCCATTTAAAAGAAATGAAATAAACAGAAAATTTAAGTATTCTTCTCATGTTGCTCGCTGTTAAAACTCAAAGACTTAGAGAAAATTTCTAAGTTGCAAATTTTAAAATAAAAAAAAAACGTCGACACTGCTTTAATGGTGTTTTTTTTCTTTGAGTGAAAATATATCATCTTGCTGTCACACAAAAACAAAACAAAAAGCACAATAATTCACGAGAGACTCTAAAATATTGTTTTTGATTTGAGCGACGGCAAGATTTGATTTTTTTTTAATCTTCAGGTTATATATTGTACATTTTTTCAATTATTTAATTACAATTTCTTAACAATTTTTTCATTGTGTATATTTATAATAATTATTTACATTATAGGCGTAACTTATATTATTGTACTATTTAAAGATGAATTGTAATAATAATTATTCGATCTTGATAAATATGAGGAATATTTTATTTATATAATATGGAAAAAAAATACTGACTGTTTTTTGAATTGTTACATATTTCTTGCAACAAAAAAGAAAATAAAAAAATATTAATTATATTGTGAGAAATAATAAGGAAAAAATTAAAATATAGCGTATTTTTTACCATTATTGTAAAAAATTACAAGAAATCAATGCATAATTATTGCGGGACATTTATGTCACAAATTATTCAATATCCAATGACCGAGAAATTTCTTTAATTATAAAGTTTTAAGTGAATTTAGCTAAAAACTTGAGTCATTGCTTTTTTAATATGGGAGAAAAAAATCGTATATATATATTATAAATATTATATATATTATATGAATTATAAGTCTCCTAGTATAAAGATATTCTATTAATATATATACATAAAACGCTATATTGAGAAATACATATAATGTCTACGCAAAATAAAGATTTATAAATTATTTAAGCTGCATACAAATAGACTTGCCTAGAGCCCACCCGACTTAAGGACCAAAGGCACAATCATATGCATATAATTATATAAAATACCGAAAATGCTCCTGTGTAAATCTGTAATGTTTAATAAATCTTTCATGATTCACGTGGTATTAGAGTTCATTATTATTTTCCTTGTCTAGTAATTATTTCTATTAGGAAACAAAAATTTCAATAATACTCAGTTCAGATAATATTTAAATTAGAAAAATATTTAAAATAATCAGTAATAAATAATTAGTATTTAATGATATAATACTGATTCTATCACATGGTTTTCAAATTCTGCTTGACTCGGAGTGATCGTTAACTTCAACACATAATTAATTAGTATTTAATTTTCTTTATTTTCATTTCTAACGAAGCATTCATTACAAATAATGTCAATTATGGTGAAAACATTAACATTATCTTCTTCAGTAAATTATGTTAATTGACAAACAGATACATTGTTCTTTTTGAACAGCCTAATATTATTCTAATGTTAAAATTACATTTTCCGAAACAAGTAATTACGAAAAGCGTAGAAAATAAGTCCTGTCGAAAAGAAAAATATCAATTTTCTAATAAATAAAAATTCAAATTCATAAACATGCATTTTAGAAATTTGTTTAAAAATCTATGTTTTTACAAATACAATACAATTTCTTTTTACAAAAATGTAAATAAAGCATTTGATTAAAAAAAAGTCATTAAACTATAGGTCTTTAGGCAACATTACCTATCATATAAAACCCTAAGGCGCTAATTAATATTTGTTAGTATAAATTATCTTTCATAAGATTGATAATAAATACAAAAGTCTATTATAAATGAGGTCGAAATTAACCTACAGCCAAAAGATAAAACTACAAGTTGTGAATCAATTTCATACATTGAAAACTTTCAATTCAATTGTAATTGATAGATTTCATCAAAAACACATTAACAGCTAAAATATACAAAAAAGTTAATTGATTAATAATCATTTAAATACTGCAGCAACTTGTAGAGAGACATTCAGTCTACGGCTTGGAGTAAACTTCTAAAAGTGAGTAGCGTTCAATTTATAAATTATAATTTACTTAAACAAATATTTACTTGTTTTAAAAAGAGGGATTTACAATCAATATAAAAAAAAAGTGAAAATTATTCATATTACTATCAATATTCAAAACATTCCACTAAATGCATTAATTATAATTATAATAAAATTTCCAGAAACGAAGGTTATAAACATCAGAAAGTAAAGAGAGAAAAACGTGAAAAGTTTTATTATGAGTTCTAACGATAAAGTTTCCTGTCACACTTGTTGCTGTTGTTATTCGTGTTGTTCTGTAATCCATGAAAAAATTTTTGAAGAACAACTTAGAAAAAAAATTGAAAACGAACTAAGAAACGAAAAATTAAAAGTCAACAACAAAGTGTGTAATGAAGAAGAACATAGAAAAGCTCCAACTATGTCAGAGTCTAAGG
Source organism: Leptopilina myrica (nomen nudum) (assembly GCA_032872475.1). Classification (NCBI taxonomy): domain Eukaryota; kingdom Metazoa; phylum Arthropoda; class Insecta; order Hymenoptera; family Figitidae; genus Leptopilina; species Leptopilina myrica (nomen nudum). Next base: position 40,675,512 of record CM065464.1, on the reverse strand, counting down.
ACGGACCGACGACGCAAAATATTAGCACAATCACCGATGTCAATAATATCAATGAAAACAATTTAAGCATTTTCTTAGGTTCTCCTAAGGAATCTGACACGCCAGCTGTTGCACCACAAACCAAGAACAAGGAACCCGAACCGGAAACTCCTAACTGCCAAGGAAACAAACCTGATTCAACATGCATCACAGAAGTGCCCGTTGATACTGTTGATGGAAAGAAACCCTCAGTAAGCCAGCCTAAAGAAGATGGCAAATTGAATGTTAAAATTAATAAGGAAGGACCGACGACGACAAATATTAGCACAATCACCAATGTCACAAATATTAATAAAAACAATGTAAACATTTTGTTGGATTCTCCTAAGGAATCTGACACGCCAGCAGTTGCACCACAAACCAAGAACAAGGAACCCGAACCGGAAACTCCTAACTGCCAAGGAAACAAACCTGATTCAACATGCATCACCAAAGTGCCCGTTGATACTGTTGATGGAAAGAAACCCTCAGTAAGCCAGCCTAAAGAAGATGGCAAATTGAATGTTAAAATTAATAAGGAAGGACCGACGACGACAAATATTAGCACAATCACCAATGTCACAAATATTAATAAAAACAATGTAAACATTTTGTTGGATTCTCCTCAGGAATCTGACACGCCAGCTGTTGCACCACAAACCAAGAACAAGGAACCCGAACCGGAAACTCCTAACTGCCAAGGAAACAAATCTGATTCAACATGCATCACCGAAGTGCCCGTTGATACTGTTGAAGGAAAGAAACCCTTAGTAAGTCAGCCTGAGAAGGATGGCAAATTGAATATTGAAATTACCAACAACGGACCGAAGACGGAAAATATTAGCACAATCACCGATGTCAATAATATCAATGAAAACAATTTAAACATTTTCTTGGGTTCTCCTAAGGTATCTACCACGCCAGCTGTTGCACCACAAACCGAGAACAAGGAACCCGAACCGGAATCTCCTAACTGCCAAGAAAACAAACCTGTTTCAACATGCATCACCGAAGTGCCCGTTGATACTGTTGAAGGAAAGAAACCCTTAGTAAGTCAGCCTGAGAAGGATGGCAAATTGAATATTGAAATTACCAACAACGGACCGAAGACGGAAAATATTAGCACAATCACCGATGTCAATAATATCAATGAAAACAATTTAAACATTTTGTTGGATTCTCCTCAGGAACCTGACACGCCAGCTGTTGCACCACAAACCAAGAACAAAGAACCCGAACCGGAAACTCCTAGCTGCCAAGGAAACAAACCTGTTTCAACATGCATCACCGAAGTGCCCGTTGATGGAAAGAAACCCTTAGTAAGCCAGCCTGAGAAGGATGGCAAATTGAATATTGAAATTACTAACGACGGACCGAAGACGCAAAATATTAGCACAATCACCGATGTCAATAATATCAATGAAAACAATTTAAACATTTTCTTGGGTTCTCCTAAGGAATCTACCACGCCAGCTGTTGCACCACAAACCGAGAACAAGGAACCCGAACCGGAATCTCCTAACTGCCAAGGAAACAAACCTGATTCAACATGCATCACAGAAGTGCACGTTGATGGAAAGAAACCCTCAGTAAGCCAGCCTGAGAAGGATGGCAAATTGAATATTGAAATTACTAACGACGGACCGACGACGACAAATATTAGCACAATCACCAATGTCACAAATATTAATAAAAACAATGTAAACATTTTGTTGGATTCTCCTCAGGAACCTGACACGCCAGCTGTTGCACCACAAACCAAGAACAAAGAACCCGAACCGGAAACTCCTAACTGCCAAGGAAACAAACCTGATTCAACATGCATCACAGAAGTGCACGTTGATACTGTTGATGGAAAGAAACCCTCAGTAAGCCAGCCTAAAGAAGATGGCAAATTGAATGTTAAAATTAATAAGGAAGGACCGACGACGAAAAATATTAGCACAATCACCAATGTCACAAATATTAATAAAAACAATGTAAACATTTTGTTGGATTCTCCTCAGGAATCTGACACGCCAGCTGTTGCACCACAAACCAAGAACAAGGAACCCGAACCGGAAACTCCTAACTGCCAAGGAAACAAATCTGATTCAACATGCATCACCGAAGTGCCCGTTGTTGGAAAGAAACCCTCAGTAAGCCAGCCTGAGAAGGATGGCAAATTGAATATTGAAATTACTAACGACGGACCGAAGACGCAAAATATTAGCACAATCACCGATGTCAATAATATCAATGAAAACAATTTAAACATTTTCTTGGGTTCTCCTAAGGAATCTACCACGCCAGCTGTTGCACCACAAACCGAGAACAAGGAACCCGAACCGGAATCTCCTAACTGCCAAGAAAACAAACCTGTTTCAACATGCATCACCGAAGTGCCCGTTGATACTGTTGAAGGAAAGAAACCCTTAGTAAGTCAGCCTGAGAAGGATGGCAAATTGAATATTGAAATTACCAACAACGGACCGAAAACGGAAAATATTAGCACAATCACCGATGTCAATAATATCAATGAAAACAATTTAAACATTTTCTTGGGTTCTCCTAAGGTATCTACCACGCCAGCTGTTGCACCACAAACCGAGAACAAGGAACCCGAACCGGAATCTCCTAACTGCCAAGGAAACAAACCTGTTTCAACATGCATCACCGAAGTTGCTGTTGATACTGTTGAAGGAAAGAAACCCTCAGTAAGTCAGCCTGAGAAGGATGGCAAATTGAATATTGAAATTACTAACGACGGACCGAAGACGCAAAATATTAGCACAATCACCGATGTCAATAATATCAATGAAAACAATTTAAACATTTTCTTGGGTTCTCCTAAGGTATCTACCACGCCAGCTGTTGCACCACAAACCGAGAACAAGGAACCCGAACCGGAATCTCCTAACTGCCAAGGAAACAAACCTGTTTCAACATGCATCACCGAAGTTGCTGTTGATACTGTTGAAGGAAAGAAACCCTCAGTAAGTCAGCCTGAGAAGGATGGCAAATTGAATATTGAAATTACTAACGACGGACCGAAGACGCAAAATATTAGCACAATCACCGATGTCAATAATATCAATGAAAACAATTTAAACATTTTCTTGGGTTCTCCTAAGGTATCTACCACGCCAGCTGTTGCACCACAAACCGAGAACAAGGAACCCGAACCGGAATCTCCTAGCTGCCATGGAAACAAACCTGTTTCAACATGCATCACCGAAGTTGCTGTTGATACTGTTGAAGGAAAGAAACCCTCAGTAAGTCAGCCTGAGAAGGATGGCAAATTGAATATTGAAATTACTAACGACGGACCGAAGACGCAAAATATTAGCACAATCACCGATGTCAATAATATCAATGAAAACAATTTAAACATTTTCTTGGGTTCTCCTAAGGTATCTACCACGCCAGCTGTTGCACCACAAACCGAGAACAAGGAACCCGAACCGGAATCTCCTAACTGCCAAGAAAACAAACCTGTTTCAACATGCATCACCGAAGTGCCCGTTGATGGAAAGAAACCCTTAGTAAGCCAGCCTGAGAAGGATGGCAAATTGAATATTGAAATTACTAACGACGGACCGAAGACGCAAAATATTAGCACAATCACCGATGTCAATAATATCAATGAAAACAATTTAAACATTTTCTTGGGTTCTCCTAAGGTATCTACCACGCCAGCTGTTGCACCACAAACCGAGAACAAGGAACCCGAACCGGAATCTCCTAACTGCCAAGAAAACAAACCTGTTTCAACATGCATCACCGAAGTGCCCGTTGATACTGTTGAAGGAAAGAAACCCTTAGTAAGTCAGCCTGAGAAGGATGGCAAATTGAATATTGAAATTACCAACAACGGACCGAAAACGGAAAATATTAGCACAATCACCGATGTCAATAATATCAATGAAAACAATTTAAACATTTTCTTGGGTTCTCCTAAGGTATCTACCACGCCAGCTGTTGCACCACAAACCGAGAACAAGGAACCCGAACCGGAATCTCCTAGCTGCCAAGGAAACAAACCTGTTTCAACATGCATCACCGAAGTGCCCGTTGATGGAAAGAAACCCTTAGTAAGCCAGCCTGAGAAGGATGGCAAATTGAATATTGAAATTACTAACGACGGACCGAAGACGCAAAATATTAGCACAATCACCGATGTCAATAATATCAATGAAAACAATTTAAACATTTTCTTGGGTTCTCCTAAGGTATCTACCACGCCAGCTGTTGCACCACAAACCGAGAACAAGGAACCCGAACCGGAATCTCCTAGCTGCCATGGAAACAAACCTGTTTCAACATGCATCACCGAAGTTGCTGTTGATACTGTTGAAGGAAAGAAACCCTCAGTAAGTCAGCCTGAGAAGGATGGCAAATTGAATATTGAAATTACTAACGACGGACCGAAGACGCAAAATATTAGCACAATCACCGATGTCAATAATATCAATGAAAACAATTTAAACATTTTCTTGGGTTCTCCTAAGGTATCTACCACGCCAGCTGTTGCACCACAAACCGAGAACAAGGAACCCGAACCGGAATCTCCTAGCTGCCAAGGAAACAAACCTGTTTCAACATGCATCACCGAAGTTGCTGTTGATACTGTTGAAGGAAAGAAACCCTCAGTAAGTCAGCCTGAGAAGGATGGCAAATTGAATATTGAAATTACTAACGACGGACCGAAGACGCAAAATATTAGCACAATCACCGATGTCACAAATATCAATAAAAACAATGTAAACATTTTGTTGGGTTCTCCTAAGGAATCTGACACGCCAGCTGTTACACCACAAACCAAGAACAAGGAACCCGAACCGGAAACTCCTAACTGCCAAGGAAACAAACCTGATTCAACATGCATCACCGAAGTGCACGTTGATGGAAAGAAACCCTCAGTAAGCCAGCCTGAGAAGGATGGCAAATTGAATGTTGTAATTACTAACGACGGACCGAAGACGCAAAATATTAGCACAATCACCGATGTCAATAATATCAATGAAAACAATTTAAACATTTTGTTGGGTTCTCCTAAGGAATCTGACACGCCAGCTGTTACACCACAAACCAAGAACAAGGAACCCGAACCGGAATCTCCTAACTGCCAAGGAAACAAACCTGATTCAACATGCATCACCGAAGTGCCCGTTGATACTGTTGATGGAAAGAAACCCTCAGTAAGCCAGCCTAAAGAAGATGGCAAATTGAATGTTAAAATTAATAAGGAAGGACCGACGACGACAAATATTAGCACAATCACCAATGTCACAAATATTAATAAAAACAATGTAAACATTTTGTTGGATTCTCCTCAGGAACCTGACACGCCAGCTGTTGCACCACAAACCAAGAACAAAGAATCCGAACAGGAAACTCCTAACTGCCAAGGAAACAAACCTGATTCAACATGCATCACAGAAGTGCACGTTGATGGAAAGAAACCCTCAGTAAGCCAGCCTGAGAAGGATGGCAAATTGAATATTGAAATTACTAACGACGGACCGAAGACGCAAAATATTAGCACAATCACCGATGTCACAAATATCAATGAAAACAATTTAAACATTTTCTTGGGTTCTCCTGAGGTATCTAACACGCCAGCTGTTGCACCACAAACCGAAAATAAGGAACCCGAACCGGAATCTCCTAACTGCCAAGGAAACAAACCTGTTTCAACATGCATCACCGAAGTGCACGTTGATGGAAAGAAACCCTCAGTAAGCCAGCCTAAAGAAGATGGCAAATTGAATATTGAAATTACTAACGACGGACAGACGACGCAAAATATTAGCACAATCACCGAGGTCACATATATTATTAAAAACAATGAAAAAATTTTGTTGGATTCTCCTCAGGAACCTGACACGCCAGCTGTTGCACCACAAACCAAGAACAAAGAACCCGAACCGGAAACTCCTAACTGCCAAGGAAACAAACCTGATTCAACATGCATCACAGAAGTGCCCGTTGATGGAAGGAAACCCTTAGTAAGCCAGCCTGAGAAGGATGGCATATTGAATATTGAAATTACTAACGACGGACCGAAGACGCAAAATATTAGCACAATCACCGATGTCAATAATATCAATGAAAACAATTTAAACATTTTCTTGGGTTCTCCTAAGGTATCTACCACGCCAGTTGTTGCACCACAAACCAAGAACAAGGAACCCGAACCGGAATCTCCTAACTGCCAAGGAAACAAATCTGATTCAACATGCATCACCGAAGTGCCCGTTGAAACTGTTGAAGGAAAGAAACCCTCAGTAAGTCAGCCTGAGAAGGATGGCAAATTGAATATTGAAATTACTAACGACGGACCGAAGACGCAAAATATTAGCACAATCACCGATGTCACAAATATCAATGAAAACAATTTAAACATTTTCTTGGGTTCTCCTGAGGTATCTAACACGCCAGCTGTTGCACCACAAACCGAAAATAAGGAACCCGAACCGGAATCTCCTAACTGCCAAGGAAACAAACCTGTTTCAACATGCATCACCGAAGTGCACGTTGATGGAAAGAAACCCTCAGTAAGCCAGCCTAAAGAAGATGGCAAATTTAATATTGAAATTACTAACGACGGACAGACGACGCAAAATATTAGCACAATCACCGAGGTCACATATATTATTAATAACAATGAAAAAATTTTGTTGGATTCTCCTCAGGAACCTGACACGCAAGCTGTTGCACCACAAACCAAGAACAAAGAACCCGAACCGGAAACTCCTAACTGCCAAGGAAACAAACCTGATTCAACATGCATCACAGAAGTGCACGTTGATGGAAAGAAACCCTCAGTAAGCCAGCCTGAGAAGGATGGCAAATTGAATATTGAAATTACTAACGACGGACCGAAGACGCAAAATATTAGCACAATCACCGATGTCAATAATATCAATGAAAACAATTTAAACATTTTCTTGGGTTCTCCTAAGGTATCTACCACGCCAGTTGTTGCACCACAAACCAAGAACAAGGAACCCGAACCGGAATCTCCTAACTGCCAAGGAAACAAATCTGATTCAACATGCATCACCGAAGTGCCCGTTGATACTGTTAATAAGAAGAAACCCTTAGTAACCCAGCCTAAAAAAGATGGCAATGAAAAAGGTGTTGATGCTGCCCAACCGAAGGTTGATGGTACGGTTCATGTAGACATTACTAAAGAGGTAGAGACAAAAGCATACCATAGCAATATTGGGAATGGAACAACCGATAAGGAGTTTGAAATGGCAGATCAAATAGGCCTTCTATCTAAAGTGTTAGGTTTCTTTGCTCAGCCGGGAAATGAAGATAAAAAATATATAAGGGAATCGAAATCTGATAAAGTTGCTAAGTCTATTATGGCAATAGAGGCAGTTATGAAGAAGACCATTAAGCAAATAACTGTCGAATTTATTGACGACTGTAAACGTGGCACTATCCAAGAGAAAATTTCAAAAGCTGGAAATGTGTTTCATGCTGTGGCTGGTGATAAGAAGAATGAAAATAATTCAAACGTTGAGAAAGAAACTTCTACAAATACAACGAAAGTGCAAAATGAGATAGCAAAGAAGAATGTTTCCAAGAAAAATAAAGGTAATGTAGAAAAAATTTTTTTCTTAATTTTGCTGTTTTGGGAATTTTTACTTATATTGTCTTTGATTTCCTTTTTAATAGAATAAGTGTTCTTAGACACCTAATAGAAATTGTTTTGATTGCTCGAAATGGTAAATTAATAATTTATTTACTTTCTGACTTTTTTATTAAAATTTAAACAGCATTTGCTGTAAGGCTGACAAACTGTATAAACTGGAGTATGTAAAATTGATTTTCCCTATAAGAATTTAAATGTTAAAATTAATTTTGTTGCAAATCTTCTATTTCTTACTAATTTTCATCATTTAACAGGTACTAAGGGTAGAAAATGCTACTAAACTGTACAGAATAAAACAATTCTGTTTGGAGGAGGCTGTTTTAAATGTCTCAACACATCTCTGGAAAAAAGTTTATTAAATTCAATATAATATTATATGCTTATATGCTTATACAATTACTTATATAATAGAATAAGAACTTATAATTAGTTTTAAATGTTTTAGAAGAATAAAATAAATAGACTGTTACCACTTATTTTTCTAAGTCCTTTACTTCATTAAAAAAAAATATCTTTAAATTCCCGTCTATATATGAATCTTTGATTATTTTTGTTTCATTATTCTTGTTACATTTATTATTGTATACGCATTCGAATTTATGTAAACATTTTTTAAGTTTTATGTAAAATGTGACTTATCGTTGCGAAGAATGCAAAAGGAGTAATTATATTGTCAAATTAATTTTCTTCGCCTTTTTTATTTTAATTTTTATAATTTTTTCCGAACTAAAGATGATTCTACAGAAACGAAGACATATTCAACTAAATTAAGATACCTGCTGATGTTTTTGTTGTTAAATTTGTGTAGAAGATAGGCAATAGTCATGTTTAAAGAATAGAAAAAATTGTTATCATCTATCACTAGAAAATTAGAACCTTCTTCTGAAACAAAAACATCTGAATAGTTAAGTACTATAAAATTTTTTAAAACAATTTTGAATACTTGTTTGAAAATGAAAATTCTATTACAATTAATAAATATATACTCTTTTCATCTTGATATATTTTTTTATTAATTATTTACAACCATTTTTAGGCGCCAGGCGATTTTTTAATAATACTTTATAATAACGGAATACTAAACACATGTTTGATTGCTCTATGATTTGCTTCTTTTCTCATTTCTCTAACTTCAATTTTTTGAACGCAAAAAGTGAACTAACATTTTTTTACACCAAAATAAGAATGAGAAGTATTTGTCAGACAGTCTTGGTAAGTGTTGATTATAAATCATTTAATTAATATACTATTTATTCTCGGTTTATCAGTTACTCTGCATTCACGTTCCATTTTTTATAACTCACGACCATTGTGATCAACTACAGCTTCACAATTCTTATTTGTGATTCGAAAGAAAGAAGCACTTTAAAAACAGACATATTACAAATATTATTTTATTTTTTAAAATAAAAATCATTGAAGTTAGTAGTTTTTAATTTTTCCAAGATTAGTGCAAACGTTACACTAGAATAGTTACAGATGACGCAAACTTTTGCAACAATAGGGCCTTAGGTACCTATAAGATTCAAGAGAATGATAAATTTTAAATAAACCTAACTTTTTTATTGCTCCTCTCTGTACAAGGAGATTGAGACACTATTTTCTTTTACTATTATCAAGTAAAACTTTTCTTCTATTTTTCTACGGCTATCGGCAGGAGCATAAGATTTCTATCTACCTTAAAATTTTAACATCTTTTTTTCTCTGCCATGCAAAAAGAGAATGGCGTAAGATTTTTATTTTTTCGTTAAATTTTCAATCTTTTCTCTTCTCGCTCTGTACATAATATTTTTCTTTTTATGTTAAATTTAGAGCTTTCTTTCACTCCGTCCAAGGAGAATACTTTTTTTCCGAGTTAATTTGTACTTTTGGGGCGTTTCATATGAAAATGACACATGATGTCTCAGATTTTTTTCGAATTATATGAATTGAAAGTGATTAAGGTCCTAATAAAGTATGACAAATGTGAATACATTTTTTTTGAGATATTTGCATTAAAAATTAGTACCGGTGCACATCCTGAAAAAAGATTATCGCCAAAATTCAGTAAAATTGATTTAAATCTATTTTGGGAAAAAAATCCAAATGAGTACTCTAAAAAACTACAAATTTAATTTTTAATTTTGAACGAAAAGTAAGATTTGGGAATTAAAAATAAATCTTGAAATTGCAATAATAAATATCGATTTGAACTCACTTAGTCCTTTAGCTTTAGAAAAAAATAAGAATCTAGCTGCAGAAATATCAACATTGTAATCATTTTCTCTGAAACGGGAATTTAATAACGAAATAAAACTAATAACAATAAATGGTGTAGAAGATTGGAAGATAATATAAATTTTACCTTTAAATAGTCGTAAAAGTCGTGTAAGTGCACTTGTCACTTACAATAAACTGAGATCATCCAAATGGTCTCTATGGCAATAGAAACCAATACTGATGTTCTACTGGAGAATTTACCCTCCAAACAGGTGTAGCAGTTCTGAATGCCTCAATAAAAAGTCTAACTATCGAATTTCCATAATTAGAAAAACAGATGCTTGGATTTTCTTCATTAAAGATTGATTAGCATAGAAATAAATACGAACTGAAAGAGAGAAATCAATTTTTTAGCTAATTCCAAATTTACAGTAGATTCCTCCAATTAGATTAATTCAGATATTAATTAGTCTGTAGATTTTTAGAAAATTTCCAGAATACGAAGTCGGGACAACTTTATATACTTTAGAGTTATGATGACATTTTACTAATTGAAGCAAGTTCGTTGTTGTGAACTCCGAAGAGAAGATAATTATTATTAATTAATTTTACTGACTAATATTAACGTGAAAAGATCCCAAAAAGCCTGTGAATAATATAATGGCGATTATAATTTGACATGCGCATAAAGCTGAGATATCGGATTAATCACACTCGTAAGAAAATCTTTCGTAGATTCTTCAAAGGGGCCTGAATTCTATACGAAATTAGTATAAACCCTGTTATACTAATAAAAAAATTAATATTGGTGTATTTTCATCTAAGCGGGCTAGAAATGAAACCACTTATAATTTAAAAAAACAGTACTGCATCGACATTTTTTGATTGATATCATTGACACATAGTAGAAAATCTTAAAAAAATAGATTCTAATTCATTCTTCAGTCACAAATAGTAAAGATTCAAGATTGGAACCTTGAGATACCCCAAAGGTAGGAACAAAAGAATTTTTGAAAAATCATTGTAAAAAAGTCATGCTTTTACTATTTAAATAATAAAACATTAATTTAAATAATTTGTCTAGAGTTCTAAAATTTGTAACTATAATAAACATTCATGATAAACGGAATCAAAAGTTTTTGATAAATCAGTAAAAATTACATTGACTTGATGATTATATAACAAATAATTATTTATTTTATTAAGAAAAGTAAACAGATTAGAAATACACAGAATTTTTCAAAAATATTAATTTTTAACAAAATAGTATTGACATTGATGATGAAAACATTTTTCGTAAAAAAAGTCACTAAAAAATAATTATAAAATGAAAATGCATAAACTAATTTCAAAAACCTAACAACATTTTCTGGAGGGATGTGAGGAACCTTGGAATAGGATTAAAATAACTGCTGACTATCCCCTTAATTTTATTGTGAATGAAATTAATGATTATTTCTTGATGAATGGAGAAATGTTCTTATTAAACCTGTTAATAAAGTTAAGATTCCACAACATCCAGGGGAGCGCAGACCTGTCAAAGGTCCTTGAGAAGTGTGTTCTTAATCAATTAATTAAATATATAGAAGCTAATGGTATTCTTGGTCCAAATCAATCTGGATGTAAAAAAGGATCAAGCACTCCAATACTTTTACTCAAGATTACTGATCATGTGCTTTATGTTATTGTTAATAAGAAAGTAACTATAATTATTTTCTTTGATTTAAGTAAAGCTTTTAACTTGGTTCCATATAGTCTCTTGACATAAAAATTAAAATATTTTGTTGTGTCAGCATCTGTTTTGAAATGCTTTGCATTCTTTTTATCTTAAAGGAAGAATCGAAAAGAATCTAAATATATTTTTTTTAGACAGGCATTTTTTCAGTTTTGTATTAAGCAATTTTCCAAGAGGGGAAATTTGTTCAGAATGAGAAAAACTACAAAACCCGAAAGTTGCAGAGAAATCGACTGGGATCCAAAACTAATGCATTTTTTGAGGGGTCCAAAGTCTTGATGAATTAGATAAAATTTTGAAACTGATTAATGATCCCGAGAGCATCTAAACTTGCAACAGCATTGTCAACATTGCCTCAATTATTTGTTTTTACTATTTAATTGTTTAACAATAATTGTTTAAGCAAATTAATAAAAATTAAAAGAATTTTAAAAACTTCAAACGATTATCAATTTTATTGATGAAAATTAAGAAAGTTTTGTATAGGTCACTTTTTTCTCCAAGTAAAAAAAAATGTAGAAAAATTTAAGAATAATTTATTAAATAATTTGCTTATAACAATTTTATAAACAACTTACGTCTTGGAAAAAAATGACCCATTTAAAAATTATGACAACTATTGACGCTAATCAATCAAGTGAAACATTAATAAAATTTTTTGTGGATCACTCTTTTCATCAAGTCGTAATTTGTTTTAAAAATTGTTATAAACAAATTATAATAAAAGAAAGAAATTTTCAGCAAAACTAACAATTAGATATATAGAAAAAATTGAAGAAAGATGTACTTGTTTTTTGTTTTTGATTTTTAATTGTTTAATAATAATAAAACTAATAACAATAAATAGTGTAAAAGATTGAAAAATATAATAATAATTGTTTAAACAAATAAATAAAAAAATTTAAAAAATTTTGAAAACTGTTAAAGCTAATTAATTCTATGTGAGAAATTAAGAAAGTTTTGTATAAGTCATATTTTTCCCCAAATCGTATTCTGTTTATAAAATTATTGTAAAGAAATTGTGCTTTTTATCAAAAGCTTAAACAAATTGATTTTAAATAAAAAGTAACAATTAAATTTATAGGCAAAGTGAATAATATATATCTCTATTTTCTGTTTTTACTTTTCACTTGTTTAACAACAATTATCTAAAGCAATTCATAAAAATTTTAAAAATCTTTTATAATTTATTATATAATTTGTTTATATCAATTTTTAATCCAGTTGTAACTTAGAGAAAAAAGTGACCTATTTAAAAATTTTTGCAAAGCTGTTAACGATAATCAATTCTATTTAGAAAATTAATAAAATTATCATTTTCTTCTTTAAATCGTAATTTATTTAAAAAATTTTTATAAACAAATTATGATAAATTAAAAATTTTTACAAAGCTGTTAACGATAATCAATTCTATTTAAAAAATTAATAAAATCATCATTTTTTTCTTTAAATCGTAATTTATTTTAATAATTTTTATAAACAAATTATGATAAATGATCAAAACTTAAAGACTTAAAGAAAAAAATTATGATTTTCTTAATTTTTTACATAGAATTGATTATCGTTTATAATGATTGGTGTTTCATACCAAGCATAAAGAAATTAATTTCAAGTGAAACCAACATTTGGATTCATAGGCAAATTGAAAAAACCTGTTTTTTTGTTTATAATTTTCAATTGTTTAATAATAATTGTTTAAACAAATGAAAATGAAAAATTAGCAATTTCAAAAATACTGTTAAAGTCAATCGATTATGTGTGTAGCATTAAGAAATTTTTGTAAGGGAAACTTTTCCTCCAAGTCGTAATTTGTTTAAAAAATTGTTATAAACAAATTATGATGAATAAAGGGTGCTTTATCCTAAGCATAAACCAATGGATTTAAAGTAAAATTTATTAACAATTGGATTCATAGCCAAGTTGAAGAAAGATGTACGTGTTTTTTTCTATTTAATTTTCAATTGTTTAACAATAATTGTTTAAACAAAATAATAAAAGCTTAGCAATTCTTTAAAACTGTTAACGCCAATCGATTTCACGTGGAATATTAAGTAAGTTTTGTATAGGTTACTTTTTTAGTATATAGTTATAATTTGTTAATAAAATTGTTACAAACAAATTATATAATAAATTAATAAAGATTTTCTAAATTTTTATCAATTTCTTTACATAATTGTTATTAAAGAAGTAAGAAATAAAAATCGAAAACACCTTTTTTCAATTTTCCTATGTATTCTTAAGTCTTTAAGTTTTGATTATTTATCATAATTTGTTTATAAAAATTATTAAAATAAATGACGATTTAAAGAAGAAAATGATGATTTTATTAATTTTTTAAATATTTTTAATTTTTGTTGGTTTTGGTTAAATTTCTTTTGTTTATGCTTGGCATGAAAAACCCTTTATGCGGAACAATTTATTTATAACAATTTAGTAAACAAAATCCAACTTGGAGAAATATAGAACCAATATAAAACTTTCTTATTTTTCCAAATAGAATTGATTAGCATTAATAGTTTTTGGAAATTGCTAAATTTTCATTAATTTTTTTAAACAATTATTGTTAAATAAATTAGAAATCAATAGCAGAAAACATTTTTGCCTATGAATCTAAATGGTAATTTTTGTTACTTAAAATCAATTTGTTTATGTTTGGAACGAAACACCCTTTATTCACCATAATTTGTTTATAACAATTTTTAAAACAAATTACGACTTGGAAAAAAGTGTCCCTTATGAAACTTTGTTAATACTACACACATAGTCGATTGACTTTAACAGTTTTTTAGAATTTCTAATTTTTCATCAATTTGTTTAAACAATTGAAAATTATAAACAAAAAATAGGTTTGTCTGTTTTTTCAATCTGCTTATGAGTTCAATTGTTACTTTTTTGAAACAAGGCAGTTTTCTTCATGGGATTTAATGAGTTAAAAGTTTAAACATTTTTATTTCAGTTTTTATTGTACATTCATATGTATGTTGAAATGTTAAGAAAAGATTGCAAGAATTAAATTGAATAGAAATTTTTTTTTTGGAAGAATTCAATTTTTAATAATTATTTAATATTATATTAATTAATATAATAATAATAAGAATTCAATAAAATTGAAGAACCGGTTACAAGATTTTAAGACTGAAAATTGTCGACTTCTAAATAAAAAATTGGATTTAAAATTAAAATTTTTTTTGAAAACAATTCGTATTTGTATATAAAGATTACAAAAATGTTCCTCAAAAAATTGGCATTAAAAACAGTTTTATTTTTGACTAATTTTGAGCTTAAAAAAATTATAACTGGTTCTCAATTTCCTTCTGAGTTTTCCTCTTGAGACAAGAATAATTTTTTTTTTTGCTATTCGGATTTTCTAGAGTCATCATAAGAATCTGTATGCACTTGGTTTGTTAACAAAATTGTGTAAGGGAAAATTGCAAAACTCTAAAACAAGTTTATCGTTTACTGTCATCATTAGAAAGTGTCGTGAAATTAATTTAAGGATCATCAATAATCCAGAAATCAGGTTGAATTTCACATCAGCTGTTGGAATTAATTTAATTTCCAAATTCTGTTGTGGAAGTATTTAAAAACGACTATACTAACAACTGATCTCGACCTGGAACGTGGTTAAGGATCGTGGACGAGGGTTACGGAGCGGATAGTGTACACATATTGCAACCCCCAAAATGCATTTCCCCCCAGGAAGGCAACGCGCATCATGCTCGTCAGCGACGGCGCCCTCGTTACTCCTTGACGTAGCAACATGGCGGCGGCGTGTCGGAGGCGTCTCCGTCCACACAGTGCTCGACGGTGGTTAGACCGCGTACGCTCGCAACGTTCGTCCAGGTGAAGGGCCACCTAAAAAAAAAACGGTCAAGAGAAACTAGTCCGTATTTTTTTTTATTTTTCTTTCCTTTCTTTTCTGTTTGCTCGTTCCTCTAAATTTCCCCCCCTAAAAAATAAAAAACCCTTCTTCTTTCCTTCATCCACCCTCTCTAAATAAAGGAACACGAAAAAAAAATCATCGCGATAAATAAGTTCAAAAATCGTGTCGTGTCGGGTGATGACAGAAAGTGTGACTAGAAAACAAAATTAAACTGTTCAATAAACAAAAAGGAATGACAATATTAAACATTGAAGTAATTCTGGATTGCTATGATCATCATCATCATCATTATTCTCTGTTCACGATTCCAATTATTAACAGAACTCATGAGATCTTTGATCTTTGAATGGGATCAGGTCAGTATGTCGTTTAATCATTGCGAGGAATTTGTGCCCGAAATTCATCAGTGGACCAGAAGTATTTTTATCAGGGCACTGAATTATTGTCGAGGTGAAATTAGAACCTCAAAATTAATGGGCATTCCCCTCATCGGCGTGTGTAACAGACGACGTTGCACGAGCAGCCTCTGCCGTTGCGCGTGACCAAAGCCTTACCGAGTCGATGCAATCCGAGTGTTACCCGCCTTTGTGTAATATGTTATATGTAATAATGTAATAAAAACCGCGTATGCTGGTCATAAGCGTAGAAGAGGAAAATCACCTCTAGACAGAGTGAGACAGAAACAGAGAGAGAGGCAACGACTAAGAGAAACAGAGGGAGAGGGACAAAGAGAATCTACTACGGCTGAAGCAATAATAGTAATATCGATTAAAATAGCAGACGTCCCCGACCAACAGTAACCCGTCTTCGACCGGCTGCAAGTCATTCTTGACTAGAAAAAAAAATTCTCCTCAATCAACAATAGTAATAAACAATTTTTCCTATCACCATCTCGACGAAAAATCCAATTCTTTGATAAACACCTCGATGCAGCTTGTTTACTCCAAAATAGTATTTAAAAATCACTGTAGTATCAATAAAATATTTCTATTTTAGGAGAAAGAAAATCAGTGTAATAGATTTTTGTCCCTGTCTCCAGCTGATAACGCTTGGATGGCAGCTTCTTCTTCTTCTTCTTCTTCATCATCATCAACAACACATTATACCTGTGCAATAATAGTTACGAAAGTATTATTAATCCTGAGGACCTATTCAAATGGGACAAGATTAGTTAACAGTGTCTATAATGCGAATTTATGCTCTCGTATATGAAAAAAAATCCACGATATCTTGTACATAAATGATTGTAAATCGATAAAATTTCCTGTGTATATATGCCAAGTACGGGGGATTAATATTAAACGCGAAAGTGCTCCCCCCGGCCGGTGTTCATCTTTCTTTTTTTTAAATATTGTTTCCCTCATTGAAATTAGACTGGCAACATTGATAGTTACTGGGAAGAATTTTAAAGGACGATAAAGACTTTCCAATTGAGGGAAAAATTGACGATCATGTCTCTTCTCAGCGTGACAGGTGAGATATCGATTATTTATTACTATCCTTTTTTTTGCCGACCAAAAAAATAGAATTTCATCACGACTTATAGATTGAATCAAATTTTTCTAGTCCCTTTCAAGAGAGGTAAAAAAAAGAGTTTGAAATGTGAAATTCTGAGTTTTTTTCAAACACTCCTTATGGTGCGTGCAGAATGTTGACACTAACTCGTTTTTATGTTAGGAGAAATTGATGATTCGACGTAATTTCTAAATACTTGCACTCCTAAGTGAGACAACTACTTATTGTTGACTTCTATGAAAAGTAATTTTTCTAAAAGTCATCAAGAGTCAGTTGGAAGTACCATCATTTGATTAGTAGTCCGAAAGAATTACAATTTGGATTCTCTGAAAGTCACTAATTTGAATAACTTGATCTAACTCTTTATAATATTCTCCAATCTCTATTTTATGACATCATTTTTTTTTTGAAGTTTGAGAAAGAGAAATTGTCAACTTTTACACGTACTCCATAAGTATTTAAGCTAAAAACAAAAAAAAAATTCCGGTAATTATTGTGATTTGCAAAGGCATTCAATATTGAAAAATTTTGACTCTTGACTAACTTATGATGAATCTTGTGAGACTCCTAAAAATGTGTAAGATAAATTAATAGGTATCAGTGAAAAATAAAAATGATTTACTTAAGACTCAAGAGGTATATCATTCAAGAGTCAAAATGAATCTCTTAAAAATCAGAAGGAGTTATTTAGAAGTCGAAATGGATCACTCAAGAGTCATAATGAATCATTTAGAAGTCGAAATGAATCACTCAAGAGTCATAATGAATCATTTAGAAGTCAGAATGAATAATTAAAAAGTCGGAATATATCATTTAAGAGGTGAAAATGAATGATTTAGTCAAGAGCCATAACGAATGATTCAAAACTCAAGAAAGAATTATTTAGGAATAAAATCGAATCATTAAAAAGTCAGAATCTAAAGTTTTGGAGTCAAAATGAATTAATCAATTGTCATAATGGATCTTTAGAGGAATTAAAATGATCATTTAAAAGTTAACTGAATCATTCAAAAGTCATAAGGAATCATTTCGTAGTCAAAGTGAATCACCCAAGAGTCATAACGAAGTGATTGTAAGTCAAAATGAATCATTCAAAAGTCAGAAGTTATCATTTCGTAGTCAAAGCGAATCACCCAAGAGTCATAACGAAGTAATTAAACGTCAAAATAATCATTCAAAAGTCAGAAGTAATCATGTAGAACTGAAATCGAAGCACTTTAGAGTCATACTGAATCACTTTAAAGTCGAAATGAAAAACTTAAGGTTCAAGAGGATTAATTCAAAATTTGAATTTCATCATTCAAGAGTCAAAATAAATAGTTCAAAAGCCATAAGGATTCATTTAGTGGTCAAACTGAATCACTCGAGAGTCATAATGAATTATTTAAAAATCAAAATGATTCATTAATAGTCAGAAGTAATCATTTAGGACTGAAAATAAAGCACTTTGAAGTCATACTGAATCACTTTAAAGTTAAAAGGAATTATTTAGTAGTAAAAATAAAACATTAAAAAGTCAGAATGAATAATTAATGATTCAGTCATGAGTCATAATGAATTATTCAAAACTCAAGAGGAATTATTTAACATTCAAAATAAATCATTATCAAAGTCAGAATTAGTCATTCAGGAGTAAAAACGAATCACTCAAGAGTCATATTAAATTTTTTAGGAATTAAATTTTATCATTTAACAGTCAAATGAATCATTCGAAAGTCAGAAGTAATTATTTGGGACTAAAAATTAAGCACTTAGGAGTCATAATGAATCATTATCACCTCAAGAGGAATCAATTCGTAGTCAAAATGAATCATAAAAAGTCAGAATTAATAATTTAGGTGTGAAAATGAACGATTTACTTAAGAGTTATAATGAATCATTGAAAACCAGGCCTGTTCAAAACTCAAGGAGAATCATTTAGAAGTAAAAATGAATCACTAAAAAATCCGAATGAAAAATTTAGGAGTGAAAATGAATCACTCAAGAGTCATAATAGATCTTTTAGAAATAAAAATGTATCATTCAAAAGTCAAGTGAATCATTCAAAAGTCAGAAGTTTAGGATTAAAAATGAAGTACTCAAAAGTCACAATCAATCATTAAAGACTCAAGAGAAATTATTTAAGAGTCTAAATAAATCATTAAAAAATCAGAATTAGTAATTCAGGAGTGAAAATAAATGATTCAAGAACCATAATGAATCATTTGGGAGTTAAAATGTATCATGCAAAAGTAAAACGAATCATTAAGGATTCAAAATAAATCACTTAAGAGTCAAAATATATCATTTAAGTGTTAAAATTAGTGCTTTAAGAGTTAGAGTGATTTACTGAAGAGTTAAATCATTTGGATATTATTCCTAATTAATACAATTGCAAAAGATACTAAGAATTGCCTATGATTCACTCAAGAGTCAAAATGAGTCATTTTGAATCACAAGAGTACCGTGCGTTATGAAAAGTAACTTATGAGATCATCTTAAGTCGATTTAAAATGACAGTGAGTCATGTGGAAGTTATAATTAATCATTGAACTGATATGAGTTACTATGAGATTCTTATGAGTCACGTAGGAGCAAAAACAGTCACTTAAAAGTCATTTAAAATGACTAGACTAGATTGAGATAACAAGAGTGACTTATGAGTCATCTAAAAGTCGCAGTAGAAGATTTAGTAGTCATTGTAAACCACGAGAGTGCCATGAATTCGTATGATTCCCTAAGAGTCACTTCTGGTGTTATTGTTAGCCACTCAAGAGTCAAATTAAGTTACTTGGAAGTAATTGCGAACGACAAAAGTACCATTTATTACTCATTCTTATAATAAAAAACTGATATCCATGAATAATGATGTATGAGTCATTAAGAGTTATTGTGAATCACTTGAGTTCCATGAGTTACCCATAAAGACTTATAAGGTCTTCATGAGTCATTCAAAATCCACAGCGATTAACTTCACTGTGATATCCGGATGTCAGTCTGAATCACTGGAGTTCTATGAGTTATCAAAAGTGATTTACGGAGTCATTATGAGTTTTACAAGAATCAACTTCAATCACTTTGGCTTCAATTAGAATCACAATTAGAATCAAAATTGTGCTCTTAGTTGATAAAAGTGTGACTTATAAGGTCAAAGAGTCAAAGTTTTTCCAGCCGTTCGATTTACTTGTGAATCGATAGAGTGAAATAAACTGATTGGACACTCTAAGAGTCACTTATGAGTTCATCGTGAGTCATTAAAGAGTAAAGTTGAACCATTTGCATATCTTTGTGAATCATTGTAGTTCCATAAGTGACCGGAAAAATTTTAAATAGGTCCCTTGAAAGAGATTCATTCAGATGTAATCGTAACTAGAGGGTCATGAGTTACCGAGAGTGACTTATCAGATACCTTTGAGTGGCTTATGAGTCTCTAGAATTTTTACTAGAGTAATAGTCAGAGACTCATAAGCCACTCTGAATCACTAGACTGCCATGAACTTTTGAATCTAAGAGTTACATGACTTATGAACTAAGAGTCACGTATAATGTAATCATTAGTCATTAAAGAGCTAATGTTACTCAATTTGATTCAAAGTTGTCATTCACTAGAGTGCTAATAATTACCAAAAAAATTACCTATCAATCATCAAGAGTCACACAAAATTCAAAAGAATTTTCTAGAAAGTCACTGTGAATCACAATTATTTGCCAAAAGTAACTTATGAGTCATTAAAAGTAATACTAGTAATAATTATGTGATTCACATAAAAATAGAATGTAACTCATAAGTTCCTAAATGGTAGTAGGTAACAGGTAACAGTAATAGGTTTCTATATGGGTTCCACATAAGCCTCCCATTTATATGGGTTCTCTTTTGAATTATACACTTGAAATAAAAGAATTCATATAGGTTCCTATATTAGTTTAAACATTTCCTAATAAGAATATGTACCCATATTCATAGTGAATTTAATAGAAATAGAAATTCATATGGGTTATTATATTTTTAAATATGAACCTATATTTCGACCCAAATTAGTTTTAAAGTTTCTAAATAAGATCCCATATAGGAACCTATATTGTGTTCCTGTATTTCAAGTAAATAATACAAAACAGGAAATCATATAGACTCCCATTAGGGTTATTATATTTTTTAATAAAAACCTAGATGTTTAGACCTAAATTAGCTTTATAATTTCTGAATATACAAGAACCTATATGCTGTTTTTATATTTCAAGTAAATAATACAAAATAGGAATTCATATAGGCTTCCATATGGGTTATTATAGTTTTAAATAGGAACCTATATGTTTAGACCCAAATTAAATTTAAAAATTCCTAATAAGAACTCATATAGAAACCTATATGGTGTTTTTATATTTTAAGTAAACAATACAAAATAGGAATTCATATAGGTTCTTATATGGGTTATTATATTTTCAAACCGGAACCTATGTTTAGACTCAAATTAGTTTAAAAATTTCTTAATATAAGAACCCATATTGGAACACATGGATTTTTATATTTCGAGTGAATAATTCAAATAGGAATCCCTATCTAGGCCTCCATATGGGTTATTATAGTTTTCAACAGGAACCTATATGTTTAGAGCCAAATTAGTTTTTAAAATTCCTAATAAGAACTCATATAGAAACCTATATGGTGTTTTTATATTTTAAGTAAACAATACAAAATAGGAATTCATATAGGTTCTTATATGGGTTATTATATTTTCAAACCGGAACCTATGTTTAGACTCAAATTAGTTTAAAAATTTCTTAATATAAGAACCCATATTGGAACACATGGATTTTTATATTTCGAGTGAATAATTCAAATAGGAATCCCTATCTAGGCCTCCATATGGGTTATTATAGTTTTCAACAGGAACCTATATGTTTAGAGCCAAATTAGTTTTTAAAATTCCTAATAAGAACTCATATAGAAACCTATATGGTGTTTTTATATTTTAAGTAAACAATACAAAATAGGAATTCATATAGGTTCTTATATGGGTTATTATATTTTCAAACCGGAACCTATGTTTAGACTCAAAT
This sequence comes from Leptopilina myrica (nomen nudum), assembly GCA_032872475.1. Taxonomy (NCBI): domain Eukaryota; kingdom Metazoa; phylum Arthropoda; class Insecta; order Hymenoptera; family Figitidae; genus Leptopilina; species Leptopilina myrica (nomen nudum). The sequence goes on along the minus strand of CM065464.1, from coordinate 40,653,477 downwards.
TAGTTTAAAAATTTCTTAATATAAGAACCCATATTGGAACACATGGATTTTTATATTTCGAGTGAATAATTCAAATAGGAATCCCTATCTAGGCCTCCATATGGGTTATTATAGTTTTCAACAGGAACCTATATGTTTAGAGACAAATTAGTTTTTAAAATTCCTAATAAGAACTCATATAGAAACCTATATGGTGTTTTTATATTTTAAGTAAACAATACAAAATAGGAATTCATATAGGTTCTTATATGGGTTATTATATTTTTAAACAGGAACCTATGTTTAGACTCAAATTAGTTAAAAAATTTCTTAATAAGAACCTATATTGGAACACATGGATTTTTATATTTCGAGTGAATAATTCAAATAGGAATTCATATCTAGGCCTCCATATGGGTTATTATATTTTTAAACAGGAACCTATATGTTTAGACCCAAATTAGTTTTTAAAATTTCTTAATATGTACCCATATAGGAACCCATATGGAGTTTTTATATTTCGAGTGAATAATTCAAATAGGAACCCATTTAGTTTCCCATATGGGTAATTACATTTAATAAAATAATTCATAGAATCTCATAAAGTAAATTGAAGTTAAAAAAATTAAAATTCGATAGTGAACAGCCCCTAAGGTAAAATAGCCTCTAACCTGATGTTACAAACGGACAATTAAAAAAATAAAAAAAAATTGCTTTAAACATACAAAAAAATAAAAACAATTCACAAGTTTAAAATATCATTTTTACTGTTTATGTTTGGAACATAAAAAACATATAAAAATGATTTTAAAAAAAATTACCATAAATATAGAAAAAATATAAAAACGATTAACAAGTTGAGAATTTTTATTTTTTTCTGTTTATGTGTTCAATATTATTGTTATAATTGAAATCGTAAAATAGAGAAAACATTGGCTATACAAGCGTAAAAGTACATACTAAACGTGTATCAAATATTGATTTTATTAAAACAAACATTGGTTAAGTTTATCGGTGTTTTCATATCGATAGTATTTGTTGTGATTAAATAATGAAAATTCGTAATGTAATACATGGTTTTTTATTAATTCCCTTAATGCACGCGAGAAATAAAAAAATCCTCTTCTTTTGCGACTTGATGGAGAAAATTCACTGGTAAATTGACATTAAATAAAAAAATATAAATTCTTTATTTATGCAATTATGGTAGTATAATGAAATTATATACAAAATTCGACTAGAATTTTTTTAAAATGCAAATCACCAAGTATGACTCTTCTTTTATGGACTCTTGTCCAAAAAATATGCAAAACCAGTCGACCAAAAGTAAAATTTCCAAGCGAACTTATATTCACAAACTATTTGAAATTGCTGGCGATATAAACTCTCACACATATGTTCAAGAGTGATTTGTTTCTATCCATCAAGAGCTCTTTCACTGGGACACAAAAAAATAAAGGCAAACTGAATACGTTTTGATAAGTACTTTTACTGAATATTGAAAGTATGAAAGAAAAATTCATTAAAGTTGAAAATTGCATTTTTTGTTTCTAGTTTGATTTTTGTCTTTTTCTCTGTTTTGTTACTACATTAAAAATCCTTGAAAACTAGAAAAATACTAATAAAAAGAAAAATTTTAGTTTTATTTAAATGCTTTTTTTTCTTATAATGTTCTTTTAAAATGTAAAAATTATATTTTTAAACAGAAAAAAATTTTTAACTTAATTTAAATATTTTTTTAACAATTTCAACAAACTGTAAATGTTTCTTAGAATGAAAGATAGAATTGAATATTGTATTTAATGCGAGAGAGCTGTAATTACTTTCCGGTACATATTTTTTCCTCTGTTGTATTCTTTTTTTTATGAAATTTATGATTTAATAAAGCTTTAGAGTACGATGTTGCCGTACGATATATATATAAAATATATAAATTATACAATAAACCGTATAAGATTTTTCAGGTTTTAAAAGATGGGGATTTATCTACCATAACTGTCCATTCAGAAAATATGACTTTATTCAATGAAGGATTTTAACAACGACCTGTTTATTCGCAATGGTTTACTGCATTTTAAAGTTCATCTTTTGTGCATTTCTCTCCCTATGGAAGCATAGGTCTTTTACATTTTAAAAAAAGTATAATTTCTTTCAAAAATTGCAAAAAAAAATTAATTATAATTTTGATTAATGAAAATTTAATCCTTTCGTGTTTGTTTGAACACTTGTTGAAATCAAAACAGAGCATTGAACTCTCTAAAGAAATGTATACTGATTAAGAATTCCTCAGTCCGAGTGTGTATTGATTGAAGTGTCTTTTAATGCGCCCGCCAAATTTTGAATTAAAGGTCTGCCAAATTGCTGGTTCTTTTTCAAATGAGTTTTTTAATATTAGAAGAGAAGGGAAATTATTTCTGTTGAAGAAAATTAGTTTTTTGATCAATTTGTCGATTTAATAAATCTGGTAATTAGATTTTGTTAATACAGAATTTTTAAATTTGACTTTTTTTCGTATTGTGTGTTTTTTGATGTATTTTTGTCTTTTGAATTCGATATCTCGTCAGGAAATTGACTCTAACTGGTTAAAATTTTGAAAAAGGGGTAAAGACCTAAAAAAGGTATTTTTGGGGTTCTCAAGATATTTTATCTCACACATCTGACTTCTATTAAATCTAAATCAAAGTCTGAAACGTCTACTTTAATACCCATGAGCGCAATACCAAAAATTAGAAAATTTTGAAAAAAGTGGGGGTAAAAACATAAAAAAAATTTCTTTCGTATTTTTGACATTGTAGTCGTTTTCAATGTATTTTTATTCTCTGAATACGATTCCAGGTTTAAAAATTGGCTAACACGTCACGATTTCGAAAATAGTGGGGGTAAAGACACAAAAAAATAATTTTAGCGTTCTCATGATATTTTATCTCACACATCTGACTCCTATAAAATCTAAATTAAAGTTTGAAACGTCTACCATGAGTGCAATAGCAAAAATTAGAAAATTTTGAAAAAAGTGGGGGTAAAAACTTCAAAAAAAATTTTGTTCGTATTTTTGACATTGTAGTCATTTTCAATGTATTTTTATTCTCTAAATACGATTTTAGGTTTAAAAATTGTCTAACTACTACTCTTAAATGATGCTGCCAAATTATATTTAACAATTTAACTAAAGCTGCAAACTAACTTTTATGTTTTAATTCCTTTAGACATAATTCATGTGCACACATTTTATCCTATTTGATTTAAAAAAATAATTTAAAGTTAAAATTTATTATAGCTTTTTGAAAAACTGATGTTGGGAGTTAAAAAGCTAGGGATAAAAAATTCATTGAATATTTTGTGAAATTCACTTGTTTACTTTACATATTAACCTTCTTGTTTTTTTACAAAAATTTTCTTGTTTACATAATAAAATTAAACACGGTGAAAAAATTGTTCAAAGTAAACTAATAAATAAAAATAAACGGTTGCAATTAAATATTTTCGTATCTGTCATGAAACTTAACGAGGGTATTTAGAAAAGGTACAAAAAAATTGGCATATAATATTCATTTTTGCTTACTTTTTATTTAAATTTGTTAAAATATTTAAAAAATAAAAAAATAAAATTTTCATCTATCAAAAATATAACATGAAATGATTATTCTTTGTAAGTTATAAAGCTTATGTCGAAAACTAGATGTCTTGTTTACTTAACATTGAAAATTATTTAAAATTAAATATTTTCTAATATTATTAAGTATTTATTAAATTTATTTAATATTTACTTGCAATTTTTCGAATATCTAAATACTTTTATAGTGGAAATTCTGCAAAAAGTTAAATATTATTATATGTAAAAATCATCCAGTCGGTTCGTGGAATAAAAAAAATATGTGTCAAGGATTTTGAAGCCTAATAAACTAAACTTTCTGTACTTATTGAAAATTTGCGAAAAAAATTTGTAAATTTAGTTTTTATAGCCTAAAAAGTAAAAATGTGTCTTTTTTTGACTTCACTCTGCGTATTTTAATTCTGAAAATTCTGGTTAGAATTGAAATCCAATTTAGTTATGTATGTTCAATAAAATACAATTTTGTAACCAATTGAATTCCCTTTATGACGGAAATATTGTTGACACTTTAATTCATTTTAATAAAAACGAAATAAAGAGCATTAAAACAACTGCAAATATGGTTCAAATATTAAATTGCTTTTTTATTTCGAAATTAATGTCATTTTTGTAATTTTGCGTAAACATTTTAATATTTTAATTAATCTCCTTTTACATTGGAAAGCTGCAAAAATTTTATTCCTATCTATCGAATCGTTTTCGATAATGTTGAAAAAATTTTTGTGGTAATAATCCTTTTATACTTTTATTGGATATGTAATTAACTTTTACTGCTCGGAATTTTTTCGAATTTCGAAAAAATAAAATTATACCACATTAAGAATATTGAAGGGTATAAAAGTTAATTATTTATAATTTGTTTACACGTGAGTATTTAACATAGTTCTACATATATTCTTTTTTTAGAAAAATTTGATATTCATTTAATATAAGTCGAGAAATTGAGGAAAATTTTTTATGTTTTCTGAAATATAGAAATAAATTTTTCAGCCGCTTACAATGTATCATAAAATGATTGTTCTTTAAATATTCAGTAAATTCTTCCAGCATTATTTAATTAATTAATTTTTGTCGATTTTTGGAAGATAAATGGTAAAAAAAACACTCTTTTACTTTTTTATAAATATAAAAATCGAAAAAAATTATTGATTGCTTATTCATTGTTACTTTTGAAGCTTATGTCGAAAACTTATCTAGATATTTTGTTTACTTGACATTGAAAATTATTTAAAATTAAGAATTTTTCTGAAAAGTTATTTATTATTTACTTGCATAATTGCAGTTACTTGCTTCAAATATTTAAATGCTTTTATAGTGAAAATAGTGCGAAAATGTAAATGTCCCAATAAAATAAATTTTTCCGTGAAACTGTTTTGAACATTTAATTAAATTTTCAATTTATAAATTTAATTTCATACTTTTTAATTTTAGGAAAATTATAGAACGTTACATTTTAAGGAAAGTTTCACGCATTTAAGCATTTATTTAATCGGGACATTTAAATATTTACAAAATTTTCTCTAAACTTTTGCATTTAAATAAATTTCAAACTTTGCAAGTAAATATTTCATATAAATTTTTACGAAGACTAAAAAGCAACTGACGCCTGCAAAAAAAAACTCATTCTGAATAGCTCGTAAAATAGGCTTTTTGCTAGAAAAGTCATTCTCTTGAATATGGTCATCTTAAAACAAGCCAGATGTGACAAACTTTTCAATATACGAAAAAAATACTTTAAATAACTTGAACATTGATTTTTATTAAAACACAAATATTTGTAAAAGTTTCCTTTAAATTGTGAGAAAAAAAATGTTCACGAAAATAATAACTTCAAAATTTCTTCGTGCTCAAAAAATAAGGACTTTCACATTGTGATTTTAAGGGGACTCCAATGAATCGTAAATAAGAAATGCTTTTCGTGTACAAATTCTCGAAACTTGGTTAGCAATTTCAATTTTGAATTTTTTCTGCCCGATTCGTTCTTTTTAAATCCCCCTTAGTAAAAAAAACCTTTTAACTTCTTTTCATCACCAAATTCCAATTTTAGATCATTTATACCAGAGTTCAACACCAGAATTAACAGTTTATTATTTATTTTTCGCTTCTTTTTTTAATAAAAAGAAAAAGAACAGTACAGAAGTGACGAGAAAAATTTTTCTTTGATCCATAAATTTTAGTGATCAAGAGCGACGTTTCCTAATTAAAAGAATTAATAAAAACAGTTTACATAAATTTTTCAAGAGAGAAAAAAAATTAGAGTGAAAGTCGTAAATTTTCATGGAGGAAATTTTGTAGGGAAAATTTAAAAATTTTTAAACTCCATAGCACTTTATGTTACGTGTTCTATGCATAATTTAATGAATAGCATATTTTAACATGTTTCTTGCTATTATTATTATTATTTTTATTATTCATGTATTTTCACGAGAATCATTTATTAGTTATTATGTTGTGTAGAAAAAAGTAAGGCCGGTTTGATAAATAGTTCATTGAAGTACTTATCAGTTAAGAACATTCGTAACTATGAAAAATGTACATGTGAGATTGCCTTAATTTGCATTTGCTCTTTTAACCTTAATTATTCGAAACACTTGTTTTATAATGTCACGCGCGCAAGTGTCCTAAAACCTACTTAACTTTGTATATGCCATACGTTTCCATACAATTGAAACACTGTGTATCGAGGTTGTTTAATATCAACGCATACAATTATTTTCGAATATTAACAAAAAATTCTTAGATTCACAATTTTTTTCTTTTTCGCATTTAAATATTGTTGGTAATTAATAGTTAATAGTTTTTATCTGTTACTAGGTGAATAAAAAAATTTCCAAAAAGGATTAACAAAATATTCACAAAATTGGGTCAAAAAATCCGCTTGTTTGGATAATTACCATATAATTTATTTTTAATTTTAAATTAAATTTTTTATAATTTTGAATTAAAAATGTTTTTCTACTTTCAAATTAAATTTGTTAAAATTTTGAATTCAAAATGTTTTTTTAATTTTAAATTACATTTATTATAACTTTGAATTAACAATGTTTTTCTACATTCAAAATTAAATTTTTTTAAATTTTGAATTCAAAATGTTACTTTAATTTATAAATAAATTTTTTATAACTTTAAATTAACAATGTTTTTCTACTTTCAAATTAAATTTTTTAAAATTTTGAATTCAAAATGTTACTTTAATTTATAAATAAATTTTTTATAACTTTGAATTAACAATGTTTTTCTACTTTCAAATTAAATTTGTTAAAATTTTGAATTCAAAATGTTGTTTCAATTTTAAATTACATTTATTATAACTTTGAATTAACAATGTTTTTCTACATTCAAAATTAAATTTTTTAAAATTTTGAATTTAAAATGTTACTTTAATTTATAATTAAATTTTTTTTCTACATTCAAATTAAATTTTTTAAAATTTTGAATTTAAAATGTTACTTTAATTTATAATTAAATTTTTTGTAACTTTGAATTAAAAATGTTTTTCTACTTTCAAGTTAAATTTTTTAAAATTTTGAATTACATTTTTTTATAACTTTGAATTAACAATGTTTTTCTACTTTCAAATTAAATTTTTTAAAATTTTGAATTCAAAATTTTACTTTAATTTATAATTAAATTTTTTATAACTTTGAATTAACAATGTTTTTCTACTTTCAAATTAAATTTTAAAAAATTTTGAATTCAAAATGTTTTCTTAATTTTAAATTAAAATTTTTTATAATTTTTAATTAACAATGTTTTTCTATTTTGAAATTCAATTATTTAAAATTTTGAATTCAAAATGTTCTTTAAATTTAAAATTTAAAATTTTTTAAATTTTTAATTAAATTTTTTTTTTAGTTTTTAAATTAAAAATGTTTTTCAAATTTTACATTAATGAAAATTCCCAAAAAATTTGAAAATCAAAAATGAGTAGACTATTCAAATTTTTCTCCTCTATGTTTCGAAATGAACAATATGAAATAATATGACGCATCGTGCGTTCCAAACAAAAATATGGTTTTCAAAGGCAGCTGCTCACTTTGACCGTCGCGTCGTCAGGAAGGGTCGTTTTCAACAGTACACGTACCAACCTAACTACGCCATAAAAAAGTAATCTTCATTTTAGCGGATTCCTCTAAATTTAATGCAAATTTTTCCTCTTATACATTAAGCATGTGGCATCAAAAGTAGAGGTCTTCACTTGAGAGGATTTTTCTCTCGCACATATTATATTATTTTCGTTAATCACATGCAGGAAACTAAATTTAGGTCAACTTTTGAACACCTGAAAAGTGAAAACGATTTTTAACGTATTTTTTTAACGATGAATTTGAATCATTCGTTATATTTTTCTTTAGTTTGTATTTATTTTGAAATTTTAACAAACAGGTCGAATTTCAAAATGGCGGATCCAATATGGCGGAAAGAATTTTAATTTCAGTAGAATTTGCTTGAAATATGTCACTCGGGGATTTTCGGGGACGCTGATTTCGAATGTAGTCAGAATTTAAAAATTCGAAATGTCGGAACGAAAAATTAAAAATCACTTCGATTTAGGTCAAAATTTTTTCGACATATTGTCAAATATTGCAACTTTTTCGTTTTTTTCTAAATATAACGCACTTCCAAAAAAGTACCTAAGAAGCAAACAAATTATAGGTTAGTTTCGTATTAGATTTATATCTTGATTAAAAGTTCATTTTTAATTATTGAAAATTTGAAATAAATTTTTATTGAATAATATTCCGAATATAAAAAAGACTCAAAGATCAATAATTTTAAATTAATAATTGATTTTTTCCATATTTTAACCCAAAAAATTAAAAAATGAATAAAATTAAATTTAACGTTTTAGTCGTATTTAACCCTTTCCGTCATTCAGCTGACAATTAAAAATCTTTTTTAAAGAACTCAATAAAATGTATTTCATTCAAATTTAATACTTTTTATCATCATCACCATGTACTTTGATCTATTTGTTTCTAACTGCTTTCTAAAAAAAACAGTCTCTACTTGCTTGAATGAGAAAAACATTTTTTTTTTAAATGAAAAGCACGCGTACATATTCCCTGGAAAGAGTAGAGAAAAATCATCAAATGAACTTTTTCTTCTGCATTGATAAAAAAAAATCACCTCTATATTGAAAAAAACAGCGTTAACTAGAAAAATTGTTTTTCAACTAATGCAAAAAATTTGAGCAAAAAAAAGAGGGAAAAAAAAATTTCAAACCTATATATCATGTTGCACATTGCCTTTCTTTTATCATTGATGACAGGGAATTCATTTATTGGAAAACCATCGATGTGAAGCATATTAAGGCCTGTACGCGCAATAATAATTTCATCGGCATAACTGTTGGCCGATTAGCACGACCTTTTATGCCCCTTTTACCCCGTTTTTCCCCTCTCACCTTCATTTTATTGTCGTTAAACAATTTCTTCTTTCAAAGGCATCGCACATACGTTTTATTGTTAGTTTATCGAAACATTGAATTTCAACAATAATTAAAAGCATTAAAAGCATATTATATTAAGTGCTACTATAGTTTTTCAAAATTTAATAACATCAAAGTAGATTTAAATTCGTCTACCCAAGATGAAAAAGTTTCTAATAAATTAAATAGTAGCATTAAATGTAAATTTTACAGGGCTCGGATCGTCCTTAAGACTCAAAGAAAGTCGTTATAGTCGCATAAATTCATAACAAAAGTCACGAAAATTTATTCTTCTTCGAAATTCAATTACTTATAAACATTTTTTTAAAAAATCTGTTCAAAAATTCAATTATCTTTATAAATATCAAAATTCTTCTTCAAAATTCAATTATTTTTAAACATTTTTAAAAAAAATCTGTTCAAAAATTCATTTATCTTTATAAATAATCAAATTCTTCAGTCTAATTCAATTATTTTCAAAGAATTTTAGTAAAATGCTTGTCAGAATTTCAATTATTTATTTATTTATTTTTTTTTTATTTCAAAATTCATCCTAAAATTCAATTATCTTAAGAAATAAGATAAAATAAAATAAGTTAAATAACTCATCGCAGAAATTCAATTATTTTCAAAGTTTTTTAAATTCTCCACACAATTTCAACTGTTTTGAAAAATATCAAAATTCTTTTTCAAAATTCACTTATTTTTAAACATTAAAAAAAAAATCTGTTCAAAATTTCAATTAGCCCTATATAAATAATAAAATTCTTCTCTAGAATTCAATTATTTGCAAAGAATTTTAATTTAATTATTGTCAAAATTTTAATTGTCTTTATAAATAAAAAAATTGTTCTTCAAAATTCAATTACTTTTAAACATTTTTTTTTTAAATCTGTTCAGAAATTCAATTATTTTTTTAAATATCAAAATTCTTCTTCGAAATTCAATTATCTTTTTAAATATCAAAATTCTTCTCCGAAATTCATTTACTTTTAAACATTTTTTTAAAAAATCTGTTCAAAAATTCATTTATCTTTATAAATAATCAAATTCTTCTGTGTAATTCAATTATTTTCAAAGAATTTTAGCAAAATTTTTGTCAGAATTTCAATTATTTATTCATTTATTTCTGTACATTTGTAATTATCTTTATAAATAATAAAATTCATCCTAGAAATTCATTTATTTTCAAAAGTAATAAAATTCTTGGCAGAAATTCAATTATTTTCAAAAGTTCTGATAAAATTCTTTGCAAAATTCAATTATCTTAAAAAATAAGAAATCTCATCGCAGAAATTCAATTATTTTCAAATATTTTTAAATTCTCCCCACAATTTCAACTATTTTGAAAAATATCTAAATTCTTTTTCAAAATTCAATTATTTTTTAACATTAAAAAAAAATCTATTCAAAATTTCAATTAGCCTTATAAATAATAAAATTCTTCGCTGAAATTCAATTATTTGCAAAGAATTTTAATTAAATTATTGTCAAAGTTTTAATTGTCTTTATAAATAAAAAAATTCATCCAAGAAATTCAATTATTTTCAAAATTTTTTTTTTATAAAATCTTATAATATAAAATAATGATTTTATCACTTGGTCATCTTTAATTATTACAAGTAGTTTACTTTCAAAAAGGTTTAAATTTGAATCTTTTGAAGAATTTTAACTCTTATGGAAAAATAATAATTAAATATTTATTTAAAAAAAAGTTATTGATGTTTTTTTTGTAAAATTTGAAAGAAATCTGTAAATAAACTTAACAGAACATTTTTTTTGACTAAAACTTTTTTCTTTAACTTTAATTTTCTGAAAATTTAAAAAATTTCAGTTGCATTTTACTATAAAAATTCTTTAAAAAGTCGGTTAGTCGCATCTTTTCGCAAAAAAGTCACACTGTAAAAAAAAGGAGTTAAATTTTAACTCCCCAGGGAGTCTATAAAAGTCGCACCCAATTTGGGAGTTAATGCCAGGGGAGTTAAATAAAAGGAGTTAAAATTTAACTCCCAAATGCTAACTCCCCATGGAAAAAATAACTCCCGCGGGTGTTAAATGAAGGGAGTTAAAAATTGACTCTCTTTTGGAGTTAATTTTTAACTCTAAAAATTTAACTCCCTACTCCCGAGTCCGTTAACTCCCTAAATTTTTTACAGTGCACATTTCCTTAGAAAAGTCGAAATAGTCGCACAATCCGAGCCCTGATTTTGTCATAACAAATTTTGTTGTTAGTTGTATAACAAAATTAGAGCAAGCTTTCAATAAATCATCTAGAGGAATATTTAGACTTTCTGAAATATGATCGAATAAAGCTTGATGGGAACAAAATTTCATGAATAGAACTTGAATAATACAAAATTATTCAACGAAATATCTGTTTGTCCCACTTTTAACCCAGTGACTTTAAATAAATAAATAGAAGTAAAGTGTAGATCGTTTAAATTCAATTTAATTGCATAATAACCTAATAAAAAATCTTTGTTTTTCCGACATCGAAATGTAAAAACAGATGAGTGTTATCCTCTAATAATAGATAATTTGCTTTTTTCACTTTTTTTTGCAACTGCGAGTGAATTAAATAGAACATTATCGAGAAAAATCGTTGTGAGAAATAAAGTACTAGGAGAGTGGAAATCTAAAAATACGATTAATGAGATATTCGGAAACCCGTCGGATTATTGATAAATGTATAAGATTTCATGTGGTTTACTCATGCAAAGAAGAAAAATTATTGAAGAGATGGTACCTCTCTCTCTCTCTCCCTCTTTTTCTCTTCTTTCCTTATCTTTATATATACATGCACATCTAGGATGGCAAGGAAAGCAGGTATGGGCTGGTAACTATGACTAAGCACTAAGGCTAAGATATATGAGTGTAGTGGAATGGTTGACCCCAGAGAAGCGGGGTCATTCCCTCCCTGAACCTCCACCTTTATTTTCCACCCTCGCCAAACTCGATCCGCGCAGCCCGAACCTTTACCCCCTATATATGTCTACATATATATTTCATATACACATCCATTTCTGTTTCACATAGGGTATTGCGCTTTCCCCAAACAGTTTCTAACACTTCCGTGTTGTAATTTACCAGTCGCGTGTAGAGATTCGACTTCACGACCCACATTTTCAGGAGTAAATTTACCTACCCAATTGCAGTGAGGTTTTTAAATAAACTTTCGTAATTAATCGTTTTTTCTTCCCAGAGGCAGGAATGACTTTAATGCTAAAACCCGGACTTCTTGAATTTAAATTTAAAAATTTCCAATTAAAGGAAATGGGTTCTTTTTATAATTTTTAGAATATGTGACGTATGAATTTTAATTAGATATGGAATTTTCTGCTTAAACTTCAGAGGGACGGTAAATTTTTGCCCCATTTTTTAAAAAATTAGGTCCATGATTATTCCCCAAATGTCATTTTTTCGAATTGTCATTTTACCAAGCTGCATTTATCCAAATTGGTATTTTAACGAAATGTCACTTTTGCGAATCGCCATTCTTACGAATTGTCACTTTTTACGAAAAGTCATTTTTGCGAATTGGCATTTTTACGAAATGTCATTTTTTCGAATTGTCATTTTACCAAACTGCATTTATCCGAATTGGTATTTTAACGAAATGTCACTTTTGCGAATCGCCATTCTTACAAATTGTCACTTTTTACGAAAAGTTATTTACGCAAAACATCATTTTTACGAATCGTTATTTTTACGAAATGTCATTTTTTCGAATTATCATTTTACCAAACTGCATTTATCCGAATTGGTATTTTAACGAAATGTCACTTTTGCGAATCGCCATTTTTACGAATTGTCATTATGTTATGGTTTTTCAATCACTTAATATTTAAAGAATGATTCGCATGTTTACAATTATTTTCCAGCTCAATCTGAGCTCAACGATCATCTGTTCCCTGTTGCGCGCGACTACTCTGCTACGTCACGTCCGTCTGTCCAAAAATGCTGCGCGTAAACCGCATATAATATATTTTTGTCAATCGTCGAAAAATTGAGGTTATGTTTAAATAAAACATCGTATTTCTATATTTTTTAAGTTTTTGGCAGTCAAGTTCAAAAATTGTGGTCAAATCTTTATTAAAAGAATTGAAATGTTTCCAAAAATTAACCATATAGTCTTTGTCCATGCTTTCTTAGTCTTTAATTATTGATTTGTATCAAATTAAAGACTAAGAAAGCACGGGCAAAAGCTAGGGTTAATTTTTAATTTGATGTCTTTGTTTTAATCATTTTGCCATTACTTTTTCCATATAGTTTGCTAAAATCGAGTGCAACCGACACATATTTCATTGTAAAGTAGGAAATTTTGAACTTAAATGTTATTTTACTTTCGAAGCAAGTTCTACATTGGTTGTAGCAATTAATCTTGTTAGGTGCGGACAGATTTATTCGACTTTGGATAAAGCTTATCTTTCCCACTAAACTTCAATCAACTATTAGTGTACACTTATCAGCAGGCAATAAAAAAGAATGCACGACATGTGATTGTGGAATGAATTATGATTCTCAACTTTAAAACATTTATGTCAACGAATACTTTTTTATCTGTCAATACCTTCCCACTAAATATCGTCGTTTAGCTTTGGTCAATGAAAAATTACTTCTTCTGACAGGTATTATAAGTAAAAAATTATTTTTTAAAAATATTTTAATACGAAACAAAACTCTTTTGTGGATTGTTTACTAATTCACTGCCTTTTCACTTGACTTTCACCTGAAATGTTTTTTCTACTCCATTTTCACTTTCTCACAAAATTTATTTTAACTCCACTTTCACTTGCAGTAAAAAAAAATTTTTTACTCTATTTTTACTTCACTATCACTGAAAATTTTGGTTCATCCTATTTTCACTCCACTTTCACTCAAAATTTATTTTCATTTCATTTTTACTTCTCTTTCACTTAAAAATTGTTGTACTCCACTTACATTTCATTGTCACTTTACTTTCACTTTGACTCAAAATTTATTTTCACTTCAATTTAATTTCACTTTAACTCAAAATTTATGTTCACTTCATTTTCATTTCACCTTTACTCAAAACATTTAATTTTATTTTACTTTTAATTCACTTTCAGACAACTTTCATTTTCTCAGAATCTTTATTTTGTTATTCTTTTTTTCCAATATACTTCACTGGTACTTTACTTTCACTTTGACTCAAAATTTATTTTCACTTCAATTTAATTTCCCTTTCACTTTAACTCAAAATTTATGTTCACATCATTTTCACTTCACCTTTACTCAAAACATTTATTTTTACACTTCACTTTCACTTTGACTCAAAATTTATTTTCTTTTTAATTTTATTTAATGTGTTTTAATTTCTTTCTTTCATTTTTTCACAACTTTGACAAACGAAAAAGTGATAATTAAGTGGAAATAAATTTTTGAGTGAACGACTTTTAACATATTCAATTTCAAATTCTTTTTTAAAACTTAAGTTCTGAAGCAGGAATCTGACGTACAGTGTAATCAAAAGTTAGTCCAATGTCATAATTTCGTAATTTAAAAGAAAAGCATAAATTAAATTTGAAATTCCTCTTGATGAAAAGGCGAGGAATTTCATTTTGAATATTTAAAACGATCAAAAGTTAATGCCTTTGAATAAAAACTACAATTTTCTGTCAATAAGAAACATTCAAATTTTAGATTATAAATTATTTATTATTCCCAAAAAATTATAATTTTCATTTAAATGTAATTTTAAAATGGTCAAAATGTAGAAAATTAAATTCCTTACGCTTCTACCAAAGAGAATTTAAAATTTAACTGTTTAGAAAATAAGGAAATTATAATATTGAAGTAACTTTTGTTCCGATTGTTTCATGTTTGTCGAATTCTTCCTTAAAAACGATATTTTAAATAATTTCATAAATAAACTATTGGCAAATTTAATTTAATTTGCTTAATAAATTTTCAATGTTCTAACTTGTTGCTGACAATTCCACTTTACAAACTTGAAATTTACTAAAATTTCGAGAAATGATGGACTTTGAAAATTTTTTTATGCATAGCTTTGAACTTTAAAACCAGAAGCTCAGAGAAGAACTGATTTTCACGGCTAGATATACACAATAAATCCTTAAAAAGGATGTTTTCTAATAGTCGACATACCAACATAACTATTTGGGGTACCTTTCGAACTAACTTGTTTTAGACTTCAGATCTATTTGCTAACTAATTTAAATTTAATGTTCTCCTGTCTATTTAAACAGCTCCTATTTTTTTGGAGTTATAAGAGAAAAATCTAGTTTTTACATACTTCGAACTATTGACTAATTTATTATTGTTTTGGTCGACCCACTATAGACCACTTCAGCCTTAGACTGGACCACTTTAAACTTGGTAGTGCCAGGCCCTTGTTAAACTTCTCCTTACACAGGAAGCACCTCGGGCTCTCTTACGCTCCAGCTGTTTTCTACTTCACTTAATGTAAACTTCGAGATAAAGATGGTTTAATCATAAATAGATTTCTTTTGGTGGAAAACACATTAAACTTCCTCTAATAATAATAATAATTTTATCCATAATTCTATCCCAGAATTAAGTATGACGCATTTAGGATCAAATAGGTAGTTGAGTCATTGGGTCATTTTGTCCCGTTTTGGTAGTCTAAGGTCTGTGCATATTTGACTTGCACCCAAATGTCCAATGCAAATGGAAATAAGGTCGAAAGCATTAGCATTTGTGAAAATAGTCAGGGGTCCTTAAGGACTCTGAAAAATTTCACAATAATCATCCACAAACAATTAAAATTCGTTTGGGAATGCCGTAGTTTATTAGATTATTTGGGTTCAGTAAATTTATAAGCATTAATTGATCTGAGTACTGGGTCACTTGGGGTTCGAGAGCTGACTTCTTGGAAAAATCAGAACAGCATTGATAGGTACAGACCAAGCAGTGGCAATTTGGTTAAAGGAGTCATAGAAAGAACGGGTTCAGGATTTGTCACAAATTGAGATAAGAAGACTGTCGGGAATAGTACTCAACTGCTTAGGGGTCATGAAATTACAATCATCATAAAGTAGGTGGACAAGTTTCACTTATGAGCAGATTTAATATCAGACGTGCAATGAAGCAACGGTTCAAATATTATCTAAATGTTCAGCGTTGGCTAGAATCAGAAATTCTTCTTGGGGCCAAGACATTATTGACCCTGAGCAGATTGAAAACTTATCGAAAAAAGAGATACCGTACTTCTGGAGAAGAAAAGGAGTTGAACCAAATAAGTTGAATTAAACGAGTAAATTGACTAAAATTAGAAAATTTTTTAGTCCTTAATTCTGTGAAGTGTGAATTGATTTAGTGCCATTTCAGATTAGCAATAGGCATACCCTCACCAAAGTAATTTTACTCGAAACTACAGCGCCTGTAATCTTACCTAGCTTAGCGAAAGTAAAAGTGAATGCCAGCTTAGCAGTTGGTACTCTGGTGATAAAATAATCCTTCCCCTAAGATAAGCAGTTACACTGTAACTGTGTCTAAGTGTCTAAAGATAAGAGAGGTGTAATCTAGTAACGAGAGCACAGCTTCCTCATCACGATAAACTAATATTAATTTGTCAAACATGCTCGAACATATGTTTATTTTATAATGTTGTAAATGTAAAATTATCTTGCCTCTATATTGCTAATTTCAATGAGATTAAATTCTCACATTGCCTGGATTTCCACTCACCCGACATATCTTTTGGAAAATTAAATTCCCTCTAACTTCAACGTAATGAACAATGAGAATATTTGAACAAACGCAAATACATTTCTAGTGAACAAATTTCACAGAACCAATTTTATTTTATTTATTTACTAAATACAATTTTAAAAAGGAGGTTATTTATTCTTTTAGAAACAAAGGCCTTCTACACCAATAACCAAGCTTCTATAGTCAACAAACTTTCGATGTTTTAGCATAACCGACTGGTAGTAAGTGAATTCGGTTGGAATGAACTTTAGAATTGCTTTGATCAACTTGTACAAGATCCACTTTGTGCCATTAGGTGTGTTCAAAAATTCTCAAGAATTCTCAACATTTTCCCCCTTAACTCTAAAAATAAATCAATATTTCGAATATTCGTTTAGGGAATTTTGTTTAGTTAATTTTTTCGTTTAATAAACGCCGATGTAAATGGAAATTCAAAGTGTGTGTGTGTAGGGAACATTTTTCCCATGTAGGATGAAAATTGTCAAACAGAATAGAAGGTTAATTGCACTGGACACTGATATTGATCACATTATTGGACACCGGGAAAACTTTGTTAAAAGGACAATAATGTCTCTTATTATAAATGACCTTATGCATGGGCTATATCATAAACAGTTTATGAAGATTCCGAACCGCCATACCCGATGGTTTGAAATTTGATATTTTATATTACGGTTTAAACTGTATTCCGCTATAAGGTACTTCACAGAAACAGTTTAGAAATTGTCTAGAATCGGCTGGTTAATGATTTTTAATTATCAAGAATCAAATGAATTTCCATGAAAGTGATGGGAAAATTTTATAATTAAAAATTTAGTGATAAATGAAGAGCTAATTCTTTAAGGAGAATTTATTATGTTGACTATTAATAACAAAACACAGCAGTTCATTTTAAAGACATATTAGCTATAAGTGTGAATTTGCTTCTCTTGCATCTATTAACTATCCGGAGGGAACATTGTTATAAGTGAAATTTTAATTTACTTGCTTCAAAATACGGGAGGAATGCAATAAATTACAGAAATAATTTGGGTCATACTTCTTAACTCGTTAATTAGTCTCGACGATATCGACAGTCCATAAATATTCTCTGTGGAAAAGTTACTTGAACACTTTCAGTGATTTTAAATCACGATGTTGGCTTCGATGCCATCCGTTTGCAATACTTTTGAGAATACTAGGTAGGTTGGTACGGCTGTCATTAATATTGCACTGAGTTAGCAATTTTTGATTCTACCAAGAAACGTTTAGGGTCATTGTTGTCTTTGCTATAAATCTATTATTAATTGAGCATTATATTTTTTATAGAAATTATTTCTTTCTTTTAATATTAACCCAAAAGTCTGTTTGCTTAAATACATTTGATTACTGATGAGAATGATGGTGGAAGATTTTAAACCGAAATTAGAAGTTAGAGTTGGCTAACTGTTGACCCAAATGTTCGAATTCCATCAAGATCCGTTGATTTAGTAAATTTTCTTTTCAACCGATCATTAATTTTATTAATGAAGACTCTGGTATCGAGTACTGAAGAAGATTGTGAGCACCGAGAATCAGCTGATGGGGACAGTGACCTTGGCTTACAGCATTTAGCAAATGACCCATCAGGCAAAGTAAGGGACTACATTGCACATCTCTGATAAGGAAGTTTACATCCAAAACACAACGTAGGAACAAACGTACAATCTACCTACCACTTCTCAATAATTGTAGTAGATTCCATTTTCAATTCAGTAAAAAAGCAACATGCAAGAAAAGTCCACAAAAAAGAATTGCAAAAACACTTCAATGAGATAATTCTTCTTAAAGATTCCACGTCTAATCTGACGATAGAAAAAGTAAACCTATGTTTACAATAAACAAATTACAACAAAAAGACTTTGTGGAGCACTTGAACATAAAAATAGCAGCAGAGTCATAAATTCCTGGACCATATAATAATTCTTCCGCAGATGTTGCTGATTCCAAAATTCCAATTTGCTGCTGTCTGCAATAAGCACTAGTATAGTTGGGTTGTAGTTATAATTACGCATCTCGTTTGCATTGTAAGGCAATTTGATGTACTAGTCTAAATCGATGTGGTGGGGATTCTCGCAGATATCATCACTGGAGGGCTAAAGTGACATTGATGGTGGAGGTTGCATTGTGCCGATGGTTGGACTAATTGTAAGTCTGCTATATACGACGCGTTTCCCTCACCCTACTGTCATCCGTCCTCTGTTTCTAATTTGTTTCCTCTAACATCGCCAAGTCTGTGATCGGAGATCAAATAACTTCCTAGTCGCTATCAATTGAAACACTCCCTTTCCTCAAATGACAAGCATTTCGAATTTACATCTTTTAAACGCAAGGCAAGACTGTTTTTTTAAATTGATATGTTACAATTCGTTTAAAAATGGTACTTACATGTACCTCTGTTTCGAGGGCAGATACAATGATGAATTTTTGACAAGGAATATATTTCCTATAGTCGTTGATACTGCGAGGTTTTACAACTCTTAAAAAAGAACGGTTGGGACTTTGTCACAGTTTTTAGTTCTTATTCTCCGAAAGCACACACGTCACGTTTGCAAATCGTATCTCCAGAATAGACTAGGCTACGACGGATAATCTATTAATTTTTGAAAATACCGACTCACAAGGCTGGCGATAATGAATACTTGCTCAATATTTAGAACAACGAGTAAACTTTGTACTGTTTGAAAATGCAAGATTTACGGCCAAAATTATGATTAACGATGGGTCAAGCTTAAAGATGAAGCTGTCACGACGCGAATGTAACGATGACTTTGTATCGAAATAAACTGACGGATGACAATAAATTTGCATGGGTTTTTATAGTAGCAAATCTTCCCTAGTGGGAGACAAAAGATCACCCCCATCTCCAAGCTTGACTCCTAGATCATCCCAAGAATTGAGTCACTTCTTGGAGCTTTGTGACCACCTGCACCACAAATAGTATATCGCAAGTATCACTATTCCATATGAGGATGAATTATGAATTATTTAAAGTAATAATATCATTTCTCTAATAATTTTCTTATTCATTTTATATCTATTGCTTTTCTTTT
The DNA here is from genome assembly GCA_032872475.1 of Leptopilina myrica (nomen nudum). Lineage (NCBI taxonomy): Eukaryota > Metazoa > Arthropoda > Insecta > Hymenoptera > Figitidae > Leptopilina > Leptopilina myrica (nomen nudum). The sequence continues at coordinate 40,633,667 of CM065464.1, read as the reverse complement.
GTTATATTTATTTCAAACGCAATATCTCTATTATTGACATTCTAATTGTGCGATTATCAACAATGATTCATTGCTAATGTCTTCAGTTTCAAAAAGAGAATTTTGATACTGGGATGTAACAGACATAGTCCCAAAATGTCCCTAACTTGGAACTGTTATACTTCACTGTTTTCGTTAAATAATTAATTGAATCATACTTTTTATATTCTCTCGATGATATTACCGAGACTACTTAAAATAATAGATCTGAATTTTACGTATTGAATATTTAAAAAAGAAACATTTTTTATGCAGAAAAGAATAAATTATTATCAAAGAGGTTAATTTAAAAATTGATTCAAATATTTAAATTCATTTAATTTAAAAATCCTTGCTCATATTCAGCGCCTCTAAAAATTTCAACATACAATTTTGTAAAAATCCATAAACTTTTTAAACTTTCATCCAATATGTTCCATATTGAAAATCTGATTTCTGATTCAAATTCAGAAATCTCAACTTTTAGTTTCCAGCATATATGTAAAATTCGACAAGTTTTTTGGGATTGTTGGAAAAAATCTTGAAGTGATGGATCAAAATAAGAACTTTAGCTCAAGTTTATTTGTGGTACACAAGTGAATTTTACTGCTAAATAGAATTTCATTATGAGATAATAGTTAGGCAAACATTAAATTTACGAATCAACAATAAATTTCAAAGAGCTCTATAAATGTTAATGTAATTATATACGATTCTCGATTAAAAACTGAATTTCAAATGTGTGGCTATATGTCATAATTAATAGTCTGCTCCGCTGAATCTAACGAACATGTAGCAAATGTGCATCAGTAGTAATATACGGTAGTAATCAGACCTGAAATGTGAGAGGATTGATTATACGCCAAAACGCTTTATGTGATATTGATAAGTTATGATATGCAATCAAGAGTTTAAATTTTAATAATAATCCATCAGAAATCAATGGAAAATTCAACTCGTTAAATACTAAACTATTTTTCCCCCTATTTCTACAAGAAAGTAAAAATTTTGTATTTACAAAAATTATTTTGGCTTCTATTCAAGAATATAATCCACCTACTTTATTCTTTCTTGAAAAAAAAATTCTACCATGCACACTTTTTAACTGTGCCACTTAACATGATTTACTTTAGATCCAATTTTATTTTTATTCTCTTCATTAAACACCTAAAATGATTCTTGGAGAATTTTATATATTCCTTTTCCTAATGTACAATTTTTTTTCCAAGGACTTTAGGCAATCTCATAACTAGATTATTGCAATCTTATCTATGTTATCACCGATGATAAAATTATAATGGTTGCTTTTCAAATGAAATGGGATGAGTTGTAAAAACACTTTTTATAGCTTTAGAATGAAATTTTACAACAATTTCAACAAGAATCAAATAGTTGAGAATGTGACAAATTTTCTTAAGTTTGATTGTAATTGTGGTGCTGGGAATTTTCGCTAAAATTTATACATGTTTCTATTTTTGATTAAAGTTTATAATCATCTTTGAAATCATAATCATCTTTGAAATTTGAATGTTTATCGAATTAGTTTATTGTTGACATTTTATAAGAAAATTGTTCTCATCAAAACAAGTCATTTTTGTAACACTTGAATTACTTCCAATCAATTACACTAAACTAATCGTGACCTTGTTTACTATTTTCTGCTAATAAAAAACATTATCTTTAAAGGCACTGACACAAAATGAGAAGCAGAAGGTTGATTAAAATAATTATCGGAAATTAGAAGAAGCAATATCTAAATTTAAAATTGATTGAGAATTATTTGAAAGTATTTAAAATTTAAATTGACATCATTTTTGCCACTTGGCTTTGAAAAATTTAACAAAATGATCCACTATTCAAAATTGTCTTCTCTATGTTTTGAAACAAGTAACGAATTATGACGCATCATGGGTTACAGAATGAATTGTAGATTATAAAAAGTAATTCCAGAAAAATATCAAATTTCAGACCATGGACAAAGAGGTACCCTAAGGATATTAGGACCTCTAAGTACTCTGGATGTAATCTGAATGTTTTGTTAAATAAATAAAGAGACATTTTAGTGTTCATTAGTCTTACGCGATAAGAAGATATGTACACATCTCTCTTCAAGTCAAAAATTAATCTTATTGATGAGTTGAAGAGATTCTGAAGTTTATTGTTGAGGTCATCTATTGAATCATTAAAAACAGTACAGCAATAATCAAAGTAAGGAATAATCAAAGAAGAAACAAATTAAGTTTTTAACTAAATAGAAACAGCTTTTCTTTTTGATTTAAATTGTTGCAAGGTTGCATAAACACTTCTACAAATTAATCCAACATTATCCCAGAAGAGAGTTTGAAGAAATGTAACACCCTTGTTTCATCATCTTCACAGATGATACATAAAGAATAACTGCGTAATTTGTTTTAATCAAAGGACATGTTTTCAAATTCAAACAGTTTATATTCCAAAAGGAATTTTATTTTCAAGAGGAACCAATAATTAATAACCAAATCAATAATCTAATCATATAACAACTTTTCTTAACATTTATTTTCAGTTGATTAGACTATGTCCAATCATAGACAGTTTTGAACTATTAGTGCTGTCTAGAGAGGTTATGCCTCGGTTAACTTTCAGACAATTGTGAATAAATATAGGTTAACTCCGCTGACCTTTCTGGAAAGATTCTTGATGTTACTAATCGCCTGATCCCCTCTGACGTTGTCGTCGAGACCCAGTTTCACGAGAATGGTTCTCGAAATTCCTTGTCACTCGCTTGGAAGATCTGACTAAGTGCTACGTCCGACCTAGAGATGTTCCAAAAGATATCAATTACACTGATTTTCGGACAGTAACGAACTTTTGCTGGTTGAAGTCTGCAAATAAACTTGTGACCAAAATGAAAGAATTAGAATCCAAACAATAAAAAAAGGTAACAGAATTATTATTTCTCTGAATAGACAGACGCCTCTAGGGATTCTGTAAAATCCCCCAAATGGAATTAAGAATCATCTGGTACTGTACGGTTTGGGTTCATTAAATAAACATTTATTGATCTAGGTACCATGTCAGTCGGGGATTAGGAAAAAGAGATAACTTCTTTACAAGAAGTTCAGTATACGAGTACTCCTAATTCCAAGTCGTTCTGTCGAGGCATAAATAACAACATTTTAGGGTATTGCTGGAAAAGAGAAAACTTCTGCGGAGACACTTGTATCAGCTAGTATTATTAGACATTTTTTTAAATTCTTTAAAGAACAAATGAGTGTATGGCATGAAACCAAGAACGGCATCTTTCTTGAGTTGTAAATAAATCGTTAAAGGCAGTGCGTCGCATTGCACGTAAATTATTCCTTGTGGAATCATATACTACATGGACATTTGTTGGAGAAATATTGAGAATAACTATGGGAAGAGATCTTCAGTGAGTTCCCCTTGTCTAAGAAACTTTATATGCAAGTGTTGTAGTGTACATTTAATTTCAGTAATGACATCTAAACGTGATTAAGAAACAAAATAGAATACAGCGAACATGAGCTCAATTGGATGCAACACTGAATTGTTAGTTGAGAGACTTTCTTCATTATTGTTGATTACTCAGAAAGTACAGTCGAAAGTAGATAACGAATTTTCCTTTTCAACTTAACTTATTACTGACAGTAATTTTTTAAAAATCTTTCCTTCTTTTTGTTATACCCATCTTAACTGTTTAAAAAGTTTCTTACAAAAAACACATTTTTTCAACCTATTTCACTTTTGGATCAATATTTCAGACTTGTATTTAAATGTACAAATAGAAAATTCCAAAAAACAGGAAATTTGGAAAAAAATGTCACAATGGGGACAAAAGTTACAACTCGTTAGTCTTTTTGAACTATTATCAAGATCTTATTTCCGTATTATAAAATTGTGCTTAAGTTAGATTTTGAGATTACGACGGTGAATAATAAAGACTAGACAGGGAGAGGTCAATTTTCAACATGTATTAGCTTTTAAGTCCATACAATTTTTTAAAAGTTTGGAATAAAAGATTTAGAAAAAGATAAATTTTAATATTACTTTTTCTAAAATGAATGTCATGAACAAAAACATCAGAATTCAAACTTATTTACAAATCAAATAGTTTAGTATATATATATCAAAAGTAAAATACTTTTTTATCAAAACTTATGGGTACTTTTTTATGTATTATTATCATATTCAGAACTAGACTAGTAATTCTTATATATATATCCTTAGATACATTAGTAATACATGATTGAATTGAGGGATTAGAAAATCGTGGATAAAATAACTTACATACGATAAAATCTTCATAGGATGAGAAATGGCAGCATTTCGTTGGCTGATGTTCCATACATATACGGATAGAAAATCCGAGATCTACTGGGCAAGCATATCGCTGGTGTGAAATTGATTTAGGCTAATCCATATCTCTTATCGGAAACGTTGAATTGGATGTTATGAATGTGAGCTATATATATATATATATATATTGAACCCATGACTGAACGAAGGGGAGAAGTTGAGAAAAGAAAAATATTTCACTTTTGGTTCTTTTTTGTAACTATCAACCAAGTCCTAATTGTTATAAAAAGAAAGGCTTTCCTTACTTTTTGCAACAATTATATTTGGAAATTTGTAAAATTTAATTAAAGAGATTGGGAAAGTTTGTTCAACTCGGACAGTATGCGTCCGTGAACTTGTGAATACCGTCGGCTCATTTGTTCCTGGAATGTTCAAACTGTAGGGAAACTTAGCTTGAACGTTGTTTATAACCCCAAGCTGTTTGCTCTCGCATTAATTAGTTACATGTGTTTACATCTTAATTTCCTCAGAACTAGAAGGTTTTTTTTTTATAAATTCAAATCAGAATTATTCTGCAAATAGGGAAATAGTTTATTTTTTGTTATTCTAGGACGTTTTGATACTAATGTTCGTGTCATCTTTAGGTGTTACATCTATTCATATTGTAGTAGTTATTAACATGAACAACATTGTTTCAAGTTTCGTCTTCTTGGTGCTCTTGAATAATCGGAAATCACTTCAAATTGAAGGACTGGATATGCATTAGTTTTCTGATCCAGGTCTTCAATTATGTTAATCAGAAAGCCAATTTCCGTGAGGACATCAGTTATGACAATTGTTGTTATTGCAGGATCAACAATAATTTTGGGTCATCTCCCTAACTTTACGCATGCATTAATTGTCATCAGTTATGACAATTATTGTTATTGCAGGATCTAGCTCTAAAGCACAGAATAATTTTGGATCCCTTACTTTACGCATAAAAGAATTCTGTACCAAACTGTTTAAATAAATTTATTATGCTTTTTAAAAACTCATCTCTTGTATAATGTTTGAAATTTAAAAATAACATCCAGCATTTCTAGGTTTAACAAAGAAATAGCAACGTGAAATTTTTAGGCTCCAGTATAACTGACAGTGTTGGTACTTTGGTCATTATTTATTTAAACAGTCCTAAAGAAATGATTAGCGTTGACTCAGCTGACCAACAATTAGTAAATCATCTTCATCATCATCATCATATTTGCGTATTCAAGGTGATGGAAGATCTCGATCCAGGATTAAAATTCAGTTTCGGTGGTGTTTAGGGAGATAACAGATCAGCTAATTCGACATTACAAAAATGTACAGGCAAATTAAAAGAAAAACTCCCTTTTTCGTTGGCACACTTAGGAGAACAAATGTCAAACAGCATTAATTAAAAATGGCTATAATCCAGTCAAATTAAATAATGATCTGCTACAGACTGACGAATACAGGGACAAAGTGAACCACAAAGACCAATTGTAGAAATTGAAACAGTAAAAATCTACAAGAAATCTTACATGATTGTGTTTAGAAAATGTTTCCAACGTTCTTTTTGATGATTTCGGTTGTTTTTAAAAATTCCGTTATTCTACTATTCTGATGCATATACGTTGCAATCTGAACGTACAACCCTTTGTAGATTGTGTTCATGGTATTACATCTTTAGCTCCATTTATCTCTGTCTCCTCTTGAGTGACTGTTGAATAGTTCCCTTGTCCTCCGGTTTACCTATTCGATATGTTCAGTTACTGATACTCCATTTATACCAGCGTCAATAGCTCCTTGTTTCTGTAACTCTAGTTCACTATTTGAGTTACCTTCCATAAGAAATACTGCGTCATCTGCATTTCCAGTTGTTTCAGAATAAAGATTTTCCAAAGCTCTTAAATTTTTGATGAGATTTATGATATTTCAGAGAGCAGTACCCAAAAGAGATTCCCTTGGAGTAATTTTTGTTTTAATGTCCATTGTTTGTTTTACTAACTATTCCTGATAGCCATTCTGGATCAGAACAATTCGCCTCATAAGATGAAGAACATGATTGATGACGATTGATTAGAAGGTACAATAAATAACAGTTGAGTTTGTTATACGCTTTCTAAAATCAAAGAAGAAAGAAGGAAAAGAATCTCACGTCTGAAGCCATTGAAACACAATCACACTATTTTATAATGAACCAATTACATAACGGATAAAACTATTAGCAAGTAAAACAGAAGGAGAAAAATAGTAGAAATATAAATAGTAATTCAGAAGATAAAAATATCATAGCAATGTAAGGTGTTGTAGTGACAATACAACATAATTTTCTAAAACAAAGATAAATAGCGCGTGAAGGTTTTAATGTATTTATCAAGACATTTTTCCTTTTACACAATAAGTTAAAGTGATGTTGGCGCTGTTTGAAATGACTTGTGTCTACTATAAATTTAGAAGTCCACTTCTCCATTTGTCCTTTAGGGATTCCCACGGCTACGTAGATTATTAAGGAGCATCTTCATTCTCTTGCGATTCAACTTCGTCGTCTGTCTCCTGTTATCCAACCACAAATAGCCTAGATTACTGAAACTAATAACAATTCCCCAAGGGATTTATGGTCTTTCTTAAAAAATAATTACTAATTGTACGTGAGCTGAAGCACAAATTTCAGCACTCACAGTTAATTAATTAGTTGTAAAGTCAGAAATTCGAAATTATATCAAGTTCCAAATTGACAAAAAAACTGTTTTTTGTTCAAACTTAAAAGAAAATAATAATTAATTAGCGTATGCAAATTTTTTGCGAAATAAAATGTTTTAGAGAATTGGAATTACTTCTAATGTTTCGGAAAAGAACTACCTTACATTTACTCTGGGGATTTCTTAATTGCGTCACTCTGAAAATTTTTTGATCTTTGCAATTCTCTTGTGATGCAATAAAGATGTTATGAATTTCAAAATTAAGATATATTGCATAACTTTTCTTCTTTAAGCCCATTAAGGGCAAATCACGGAGAGAAAATTCAAAAGTTAACTTTCCTTTGTAGGATGAACTTTTTTTTCTTCTTCTGTGATTAATATTTTAAATAGCTTTGCAGAATTAGTTTAAAATCCTCAAGGATTGGTATATGCGATGCTTTTTTCAAGCTACTATAAGACAATTGAATAATAAACTTTAACCTCATAGTAAAATTTCATTAATTAACAATAATTGTAAAAATATAATTTTAATTTGATTGTAACTGTAACTTTAGAGTACTTAAACGTAACAAAAAATTTGAAGTGAATTTCAACACTTCATACCAAAGAAAATTCAATATATTGTTCACATGCACTCATCATTTATTTTCACTTCACTTTTACTTTCACTCAAAATCTATTTTCACTTCACTTTTACTTTCACTCGAAATTTATTTTCACTCCATTTTCACTTCACTATTAGTCAAAATTTTCTTTTCACTTCATTTTCCCTTTACTTTTACTTAAAATATTTTTTATCCCATTTTCACTTCACTTACAGTCAAAATTTTCTTTTCACTTCATTTTCCTTTTACTTTTACTTAAAATATTTTCTAACCCATTTTCACTTTACTTTAACTCAAAATTTATTTTTATATCACTTTAACTACACATTCTCTTACACTTAAATTTGTTTTCTTATTTTCACTTCACTTTTGCAATCACTGAAAATTTATTTTCACTTTACTTTGAATCAAACTTTTTTTACACCATTTTCACTTATCACTTTTACTCAAAATTTACTTTCACTTTAATTTTACTTCACTTTCACCCCACATTTTCTTTCACTCAATTTTTTTCACATTTTCAGTCCACTTTCACTTCACTTTCTCTCTACTTTTACTCAAACCTTTCTTTTGTTTTATTTTTATTTTTACTTTTACTGGAAATTTATTTTCACTCCATTTTGACTTTACTTTCAGTCAAAATTTATTTTCATTCCATTTTCACTTCACTCTTAGTCAAAATTTTCTTTCACTTTATTTTGCCTTCACTTTTGCTCAAAATTTATTTTCACTCCATTTTCACTTCACTTTCAGTCAAAATTTTCTTTTGCTTCATTTTGCCTTTATTTTACTCAAAATTTATTTTCAATCCATTTTCCCTTTACTTTCAGTCAAGATTTTCTTTCACTTCACTTTCACCCCACATTTACTTTCTTTAAAAAAATTTTTTCACATTTTCACTCCACTTTTAATGTAAAAATAAATAAAATATATGTGGAGGTAAAAGTAAAGTGAAAGTGAAGTGAAAGTGAATTAAAAAAGTTTTGAGTGAAAGTAAATTAAAAGTGGAATGAGTATGAAATTAGTGTGAATGTAAAAGTGAAGTGAAAGTGAAATAAAAAATTTTTGAGTGAAAGTAAAGTGAAAGAGGAATGAAAATAAACTTTGAGAGAAAGTGAAGTGAAAGTGGAGTGAAATTGTTGGGAAAGAAAATTTTGAGAGAAAATGAAAATGGAGTGAAAATAAATTTTGTGTTAAATTAAAAGTGAAGTGAAGTGAAATTACATAATTGACCCCCTGATCAACAAATGACAATAAATTTTGATCACTCAGTGACGTTAAACGTAAAATTGACGTCACAACATAAAGTGTTGTTATTTGACTATTTTTTTCTGGGGAAGATCTTTATCGCCACATGACGATTACCTAACTTCACCCGGTGTAGGGCGCGTAAAGAACCTTGACTCTTTCACAATGTACATTAGTTTACAAAGTATGCAATGTCACACAAATACCTTTTTATTTCAAAAGTCATTTAATTGTTACGAGGTATTTTATTTTCTCCATAAATTTTAACTGATGCTCTTCAATTCATTAAAAGTCTGAATTCCCCTTCGATATCAGTTCTTTCGCTTACAGATTTGTAAGCGTCTGCTCAAGATTGTTACTCGATATTTCTTTCCTAGTGCTTGTGATAACTGATATCAAATTTCTTTCTCGGTTTTTTCATTGCCTGAAAGTATAAAAATCCTTTGTTATCATTTACTTTATGATTCTATAAAATAAACAATGTCTTATTGTCTTAAAGTCTTTTTAAAAAAAATTTTTTGTCTTAAGTCAGTTAGGGTGAAAACTCAAAAAGATTTTTGTCTATTTTAATTAGGTGATCAGCTTTCGAAGCAGGTGTGTTCATTCATGACCTTCGTGTTCTGTTTGGAAAATACCAGACTGGCAACATTTGATGGTTAGATGTACAGCCGCTTTGTCAACTCTCCTCACGATTATCTGTGGTACTGGAAGAAGTAGGTCACCCTAACAATTTGAAGTATGCCTCTGAGCACTAGCCCTAGGGCTGGAGTTAGTATTTCCCGTCTACTTACAAGGGGCACTATACTCAACTTATTGGAATCCATTTTTTAGTTTCAATGTCTTTTATCTAATGTCCCACTAGCAGGAAGAAATATAGTCATTCCTTATGGGGGTGTTGAGAAAAGATTTAAATAAATAATCAAAATAAAAGAAATTATTTTAACATTAATCTAAATTGCACTTAGATAACGAAAATGCTCTTCAGCAAATTTAATAAGAAAGGTAGTGGATTCTTCCCTATTCGTAAATATTAATTTCATTTACGTGACAATTGTGGCATATAAATAAAAATAGTGAACTTTTTATTCTTTTATTCAAATAACTTTAATGTCAAGTTTAGAATTATAAATTAAGACAACCTTTTGTGTCTTACAAAAATTAAAACAAAACAAGTCTATATGACTGTAAACAATATACGAATTTCAGGTACTCTTGCCTGATTAAAACTGTCCAGATTTCTCTTTGTCGATTCTTTATATTGATCAACTAGGTGGGGAAAAATCCTTATTTGCAGTTTATTGCACTTAGTTAATGCTAAGTGAAATTCTGCTGGGTTGCAGAGTTTGGTAATCAGCCCATCTAAAAATGCACTACTTTGTTTTTCAGAAAGAATTTGAGTTGACTTAGAGAAACTTCAGCTTATAGTATTAAAATTTAAGCAAAATTTCAATCTTGCTTAATTCTTTGTGCTAATTTAAAATGTGGGTTGATAAAAATTGATTTGTGTTACAATTGATTTTTAATTATAATTATGTATTGTGTAATGATTTTGAGTGTGTTACTAGGTTAATAAATATTACTTTAGTGTATTTTATATAATGCAAATTAAATTCGCTGATTTGTATAAAAATACGAATTTGATCGTAACAGGGGGTTTATTATAGTAACCAATTCTAAAATGCAAATCATAATAATAAGCGATAATTTATTAACTATATATGCAATACCTATTTCAATACAATTTAATACAATTTAATACAATTAAATACAATTAAATACAATTAAATACAATTAAATATAATTCCTTCTCATACAAGTTTGGTTCCTGAATGTTTAATATGAAGCTCAAAAATGTTGTCCTAAATTGTTAAGTATGCAGTGCACACAAATGTGGAATAATATTCTTAGATTGGAAAGAAGAAAAGAGAGTATTCACAAGGATGCAGGCGTATACGCGAAAAAATGCTGAGACGCTTGTGAAATTTAAATGCAGCTGCGAAGGGTGGTTGGGAAAGCTTTAGTCATTTACAAGAGGCGAAAAGGGGTGACTAAGACTGTGCTACGTAATAGGGTTGCACAACAAACCATCTTTCTTTCTATTCACGTCATTAAACGCAATTTTTAACACTAGTACGTGATAATGTTCTCCTTTGAAAGCCCTCCTTTATCCACCTTTCGTTTTGCATTTATGTTTTTATTTTTGAGAAAAAAATATGCGAAACATGTTCATTGTGCAAAGTTTGCCACGTATTGCAATGCAGCACAAGTAATGGGATATTAATATTGTAACGAAAATATTTTTTTTGTCTGTTGGAATTTTTCATCAGTTCGATACCAAAACGACCAATAAACCGATTCTAAGGAACGAATTAATAATTACATACTTTAAATTTATCCATGTTTTTGGGGTTACATATATGATTTGTTTTTAAAAATTGTAAATAGCAGATCCAATATTGCGGTTGTTGTAGATATAATTAGAGAATTATTGGATCGGATGAACAAAAAGGTCGAACATGTTCTGTAATTTAATTTTTCTCTAGGTTCACACATAATACAGGGTTCATTTAGCTTAGCTCTTTGGCTTAAATTTTTTTTAACCTAATGTTGTGCTGATATACTTTTGTGATATACTTTCTCCTCAGAGGAAATTTGGATTCGACAGATGGAGTGACAATTCATATCGTTACAGGATCTGTAAATATTTGTCGGAGAAAAGATGTTGATGATGGGTCGTTTGCTAGATGCTTCAAATTTAACTTATTGCCTTTAACTAATTCTTCAACCATCATGTGTAGATTTGAAGTTAGTATTAATCTTTTTCGTATCGAATAGATGAAAAGCAGGATAATTTTTGCCTGTTTAGGATCCAAAAATCACTAATTACCACAAATGTAGTTTAGTAATAATGATGTTTATTCAGAGTGCTCTATATTTAGAGTCTTTACAGACTTCTGCTAACATGGATACACGTATGTGAGGAGAATTTACCGTGATTCCCTCTTTTAGTCCCCAGAGTGGTGTTCCATCTTTGATATAAATTTGGTTCATTCAAATTTCCTGTGCAAACATCTTTGGGAATAAAATCTGAGGTACACCTTTCTGGCAAACCGCGCAAGACATGGCACAAAATACATTCAGATCGAGTTGTTCCACCAAAAATCAATTACGCTATTCTCAGAAGTAAATTTACATATTAAAGTGAATTGTTACTAAACAAGTTTAGATGAAACATTCCAAACTTGTTTGTAACAAATACGGAATATTAACTTTACAGAAATTACCTATAGCCTAAATATATTAAAGATAAAACCGAATATTTCTTTTCCTTTATTAAAATTCTCTTTTTCCTTTAATGATTTAAATGTCTGTAAAGATTTTTGTTTTTTTCCTTAAGTGAAAAGGAGAGGATGAAATTTGTTTTTGTTTATCGTGGAAGCTCATTTACATGGATTACACAATACCATCCTCTGTGAACGACTATCGTTATAAGCATATTATCTCTGATGCTTGCGAAGCCACTTCGGTGTGTTGCACTTAACCTTTACCCTGACCATTATCCATTTTTTTTAATTATACACCCTTGCCAAATAAAACATGTTTTCAGAAAAAAAATTGATAACTATTTGCATTACCGAGATAAAATGTTTGAAAAGAACTTTTTATCATATTAGATTTCAATTTTACTTCCTTTCATATCAACTATAGGAAATCATCTATTTGAAAGAATATTAAAATTTAGTAATACAATATTGTTCTCTGTGTGTAAAATTTTAACTATTAGATTAAAATTTTATTATGTCGCACAACCTTGGGCAATTTCTTTTCAGAAAAATAATACCCATAGAACCTTCAAGATAAAACGTTCATACATACGAGTGTGCTCATCTAATCCCCCTTGGTATAAAAGATCATAGTTATGCAGATGTATGTTTATTCCTCGTGTTATGTTCTTTCATCCCCAGCTAACCTTCGACCTACTAATTTCACTTATGTAAGAAAAAAGTAGAACTCTTTATTATTAAAGCCATACCGCTTTTTGAATTAATATTTATGATTATTTTTAAATATTATACATAGTAATGGATATGCAAATGTTCGTTGATAAAATTAATAAAGCTTATTATAAATATCATCTTACATATTCTAACATGTTTAAAAAGATAAATATCGTTTTTCATTAATTAAAAGTACACAATTTTACAATAATAAATATTTAACAAATTTAATTCTGACATCCATTCCTGAATCTTCAGGGGTAGTAAAAGCAAATCGTAAGTTTATCAAATTCCCCAAAACCAAACTAACAACTTTTTGTTTAAGTTATTCTAGATATCTATAGTTTACTAACTAATTTTGATATAAATTGTTTAAAAATTATGTCACAACATATGATTAATATTGACTCAATATTTTTGTCACTGGAATTAAGACTGATTTCGTTTAAAATAGCTCCTTTTTTTAACCCCTCTCTGACCCAGTTCAATTACTCGAATGGGTCAATGAAATTATAAAAGCAAATCGATTAAATTAGAGTCGTTCAATTTTTCTCATCAGAAACCATATTGAAAAATTATACGAAAGCTAATTAATATTTAATGATGTTCCATTATTTATATATCACTTGCTCCATTAATAGTAACTAATGTAGGAAAATATTGATTAAACTGTATTTAACGATAATATGAAAAATAAATTCATGAGTAATTGGAGTTTAATGAAATATCATTTTTCTATAGTTTCTTATATACTCTTCGGTTCTGTTCTTAATAATAAATTGGGGAATTTTTTCTAATTTGCTCGATAGATGGAAAAAATTGTTGAGAATTATCAAAAACGTTTATTAATTTGAATACTTTTTTGAATATTTGTTAAAATTCTTTTATTTATAAAATTGTATCATTATTTAGCAACGAAAGTGAAAAACTGGTTTTAATCTCTTGGAGGAATTGTATTAGAGGAAAGATACCTGACAGTTTCTTTCTGTCTAGGAACCAATCCCTTTGGCTACCGCCAGGCATCCGTATGGTGTTTAAAATTGCATTTGGATTTTTGGCAAGCATCTTGTTCGGGTTTAGCTGCCTCTCTCTCCTTGTCGATGCTAAAACATAAAGCAGTCCAACTATTTTGTATTGGTTTTCTGATTTCGTTTTTATAGTCGCCCTTATTTTAGTAATGCAGTCCAACCATTAATTCTGCGTTTTTGCGCTTAAAACGCTTACATAAATTTTTTGTTTCCTTCCTGACATCCTTAAATTACCAAAGTACTTGGATTTCAAGAGTACCGTAGATTTCAGCTAAAAGACAATTTATATGTATAAATGATCAAGAAACAAAGATTCGTTAGAAACTCTTCATCTTCTTGGTCTTACAAGAAGATGAAAAAAACCAGTTCGTGGTTTGATATGCTTCGAGGAATTTTTCTGCAAGAAGACATGTTTCCTTTGGAAATGTTTTATATTAGAAGTAAGTAGAAATTTCGATCCATGGAAGATAAAAGTATAGACATATTTGTTTCATGTCATATTTTTTATTAATGTCAAATAATTAAAATAGATAGCGACGTTTTGATGACTTGGTTGGTTATCATCATCAGACTAAGCCTAAATAATTAAACAATACATTTACACCATAAATAAGAAACGAAAAAAATTAATTTATTTGTAAGTTATAAAGGACCCCGCAGGATTTACATTAATTTTGGGAAAAGAAATTTAATCATGAATTTAATTTGCTTATTAGGGAAAAATAAATTTTGTTCAGATATGAAATATCTTCTTTTTTATTAATTGTATGTTTGTTAATTTTTATGTGAAGCATTTCAGAAAAACATCGTTCATTAAAAATTGGTTCACAATCAAGAATTTTTGCATTTTCTCAGTTAAATTCATGATTGAATTCAGATTGATGTACTTTGACAACAGTTTTCGTGTTGTTTGATTCGACAATATAATTTGCAGGACAAGGTTTATAATTAAATTTATTAACAGTATTCAATTCTTCCCATTCTTCTAAATGGTCTTTGCCTAATTCAACAATCGATCTTAGGGATTTGTCAACAATGGGAATAGTAAGAATATTGTGAGCTTTTAAGATTTTTGTCAATCTCATGAAATTATGATCATTATAAGGCAAACAACGTTTGGGAATTTGTTTGTATAACAACTTTTCTGTATTAACATTTTTGAAATTTATATTTTTATTATGATACTTGAAACTGTTTAAACGAGTTTTTATGTTTTTGGATAAATTCAAGAGCCTTCTCGGCACAGAACATCAGGAACGTTTTTAAAACGTTTCATATTTGGTAAGGGACACAAAAGGTTCCAAAAACGTTTTAGGATCGTTCTTAAAACGTAAGGTGATTAATTATTTATTTTCTTTGTGAAAAGAATGGTGTGCTAGTGAGGTAGCTCTATCCAAGAGATTATATACTATATTTATTTTTTGTTGTGATGGATGATTCGAAAAGAAATTGATAAGTTTGTCAGAGGAAGATGGTTTTTGATATTATAAGTTATCTGATTATAGTACATTTGGTTGTTAGGAGCTACTGCATCAGGTGAACGCTATCTCCTAATTACGGTCTTTGCAATCTTTCTCTAGGTCTAGGTGCTACTGCTAGAGTTTAAGTTTGATTCTGCAGCAAAGAATTCAGACCGAAATAAATACGTAAAGCTGCATAGAGTCAGAATAGATCTTCAGTTTAAAAGATAACGGATCATTGAATGTTCAATTACTTGCGTCCTTAGGTTTGTGTCATTTTTCTTTGTTGGTTACATAGCCTGTTGCATATCAGGTAGCCAAAACACAGGTTTGTGTCATGAGGCACGATTAAGTGACTTTCAACATTCCTTGGAGTTCCACCACTCCGTTGATTATTTACTTCGCTGCTTCCTAAGATCTAAGTTTAGCCACACATTTCGTGAGATAAGTTGCTTTGATCTTTAGTTACAACTTACGATGTCAATTTCAGAAGCATTGTTGAAAACAGATTTGCAATAGGCTTTGGAATTCGAATAGTTGGTAGCATGTAAGTACCAGTTACCCTAGAGAACTAAATTGTTATAACAATTTATTAAATTAGATTAAATATTAAATGATTTCAAACAATACATTTCTACACATATTCTGACATCTTCCACCAATAATTAATTAAGTATTAAATGGTCCAAAGTTGAAAATGTAAGTCATAAAATATATTCCACAAGTGTACTGTATTCTAGACTGGATTTAAAGCACTGTATGCTTATCATTAAAATTATACTGTCGCATGTCTCATATCTAGTACCTGTTAAAATAGTAATTTACGACAATTTTCAGTTTCACGATCTTGTTTTATAACAATGCGAAAGTACGACTACTACTTACTGATCTTTAGTATTTGTGTTCATAAAACTTTTTATGTATTCACGTAAGGGGTGTTCTACAGAAACGGTGACATTTAAGATTCAGTTGGAAGATACTATTTTACATAGAATTTGGTACTGCTGAATATCTTACATGAAAACCCTACTGATTTTCATGTCGACAATTTTTGATTGATTTCAAAGAAAGTTTTCCTGTTGAAAGGACGAAATTTTAAGGGAGTCTTGAAAATATACAACAGTACTGTCAATTTTTTATTATCTGTTAATGGTACTCAATTTATTACTATTCGCAATTTATCATTATCGTCTTTTATGTATACTACTAAACATTCGTTAGTGTTAAAGTAGAAATAAATGAAAATTAATTGTTTTATAAAAGATGTTATTTTGACTCTAACTGAACGTGTCCTTCGAACGAAAAACGTAAATGGTAGTGGATCCTCTCTCTACTTAACTATTATTCACTTAATAGGATGAGGTCCTTATTCTTAAAAAAAGGAAATATAATTTTTAGGATATGAAAATTATAAACAAATTAAGATGAAAATATCAATAATTATATTTTAACCGAGAAATTACTTAATACAAATAAATTTTAATTTTTATGTGTGCAAGGAAATAAAATGATGGTGCTTACATATTTGTGAATTGAAAATTGTAACATCTGTAACATGTGTAAATATAATACTCACTACTCAGTATTTCCTTCGATTCGTCACTTTAATGAAATGTAGTTGTTTCTTTTCACGACAAAATTATGAATAACTTTATTTATTTCACGGATTCTTTATTTTTTAAATTCTTTTCTTTTTAACTCTTTTAGTTTTTAATTATTTTACAGATCAATATTATCTTTTACTTTTTGTCTTTTCAATTATATTATTTATTCTTTATTATTTTAATCATATATTGTTTCAATTCAACCTCTTTTTATTATTATTAATTTATATTTTTCTCAATTAAATTCACTTTTCTCAACAAACCTCTTATTAAATTCTTTAAACTTCTGAGATTATTTCGCATAAACACGGCTAACTTGACGGACTTAAACTTCAGGCTTCTATTGCCTAGACAGAAAACTACAGGCTTAATTGCCTGTAGCTGCTTGCTCCACGGCCTAAACTCAACTGCCCAGATTTCGTTGTGTCAATCAATTTTATTGAAAGACGATTAAATGGGGAAATCGTATTTTAAGTTTATTGCACTTGACTGTTGCCAAGCCAATTCTGCAAGCTTGCAGACTTAGGCAGTGGCGTGATCCGAGTTCAGTGACTTGGATGCACTACTCCTTATATATAAATGTAAAGATAATTTTTGGAAAAAAAATTATCGTCAATTGAAGAACTTTCTTCTTTTTCAATTTTTGTTTTCTTTTTCATTTTGTTTAACTTTCTTTTTGCTTTTTTTTAATAGGCGATGAAACTAAACTCGTGAGGTCAGCCAGTAATTGAAAAGGGTGACTTTACCACGTTGCTGTGCGGTCGAAATCCGACAACCTTGATGATACCGGTAAACGGCTGTTAAATTGTGTCCTCTGAATGATATTTTGTTCCCATATCATGCCAACAATTGTCGCACTGAATTTTTCTTTGTCAGAAAACTGCCAACTACTAAATACTAAAAATTCTAGTCTATGATACTTAAATCTCGTATTTCTATCCTGCTGGTCAATTTGATTTACAATTTTTTAACAAATTAGGATCATTCATAAACTTTGAAGAAAATTGTATAAAAAGTATTTTTACAGTCAGAGATGTAGCACTTGTTATCAGTATCGAAAATTTATAACATTTATCACCATCTTCATACTTGATATACGTCATCACTCACCTGGAAATTGAAATGTGAGCGTCTACATAACAATGAGCATCAAAATAAAAATTTTTACCAATGTGTCAAAAAAGGTGAAAAGCTTCCTTGTTGATACGTTCAATTTCAACAGAATTAGAAAATGTTAAATGTTAAGACATTAAAATTAAATCAATTATGTTAAATGTTAAGAATTTAACAAATGACCAAGAGATTGTTTGAAGATTATCTATTTGAAGGATTCTTGAATCTGATATGCTTTTTTTAAGTTTTCGTTTTGGGTGGCCTTGTAAAAAACGCAACAAATGTTACAGTAAAAGAATTACTGTCAGACGTGTAATTTATATTAAGGATTTCTGAGTTATCGTAGGGTCGAAATTCGCCCGGTAAAAAAAGGGTAATAAAGGATTCTGAATGAAAAATGACATAACAACATACTTTATTTCTTTCTTGATCCGCCCTTACAATTATATGTAAAACTCTTCTTTTCTTTAAGAATTTTTAAATTAAAAAAAAAAATTCCTCCCAAACGGAATTTAACAGACAAGAATGTATAGCAAACTCTTTGCTTGAATTCCTGATCAGAATCGTGTGAATTGACTGTATAGGGAGAAATGGAGAACGAGCAAGAGAGAGAGAAAGGAATTGTATTGATTCCGAAGGAATGTTGATAGTGATTCGGTACAAGTTATCAAAGTGTAGAATCACAGTTGTGAATTTACTGAATATTTTTCATTCAAAAACATATGTTAACATACGATTAGATTCTACATGAAAACACACATATAGTAGACTTAAATTTACTAATGTTTTAAAGCTGATTTGTGGTACTTAAATTATTTTTAGAAACATGAATTTATTTCCCCCTAAACTATAAAACAATGTATATTGTTTTATCTAACGTTTGATTTTATTTTGTCTAATAGGAATAGCGTGAAAGGGAATAAATAAAGATTAACAATTTAATAATGAACGCATATTTGTTAAATATTTATAATACTTGATTGCCTTTGGATTTAAGACGAGAAATAATATTTCTTTATATATAGTTCTTCTATTTTAAAATAGAGGTTACCTATAGTTACTTATAGTTTTTGTTATCTTGTGGTAATATTCCAACAGAATCCTTTCGATAGTAATAAATGTCGCAGCTCACTTTATGACCGGTTGCCGAAATAACTGGAGTCGACCTTCACTGCACTAACTCTATTCACCAACTCTCCGACATTTATACTTTGTTCATTTTACAAAATCTGTGATTTAATTATTTTTTTAATAAGAATATAAATTTTAAAAAAATCTCCATTAGATAATTTAATCAAGAAAAATTACACTTTACAATGTTAATTGTAATCATTATTATCCAAATTTCAAAAATATTTTGGATTTGTACAAAACTTATTACTAAAGGTCGGCCATATTGAATCCGCCATTTTGAATTTTCGAAAAGTATCACCAGATTAG
This sequence comes from Leptopilina myrica (nomen nudum), assembly GCA_032872475.1. NCBI lineage: Eukaryota > Metazoa > Arthropoda > Insecta > Hymenoptera > Figitidae > Leptopilina > Leptopilina myrica (nomen nudum). The sequence continues at coordinate 40,614,152 of CM065464.1, read as the reverse complement.
TAATCAGTGACCCAAAATACCCTCGAGTCTGAAAATAAACTTTTTCATAATCAGAATCCTCCTGAATTTACTATCCTATGAATTAAATTTCGATTTTTATTAACTCTTTTTTTATTCTTTCTGTTTCAGTTAAAAAGGCAAAATTCGTCGGTGTTCAAGGTTCGTATTTTTTAAATAATATTTTTTATTTTTACTCAGTAAATTGTTAATATTTTCTTTAAAAAAAAGTGTTTTTTTATTTCTTTGTAATAGCAGCGACAGTAAAGCTTGTCGTAGTGGCAATCGATTTTACAGATGGCTAGTAACTGATGTACTGTTGAGTGTCGTCTATATTTTTCTGTCTCTTTTTCTTACGATTCATTCATAAAAGTAAAATGAGGTTCATAAAGCTTTTATTTATGGGATATTATTTTCGTTTTGAAAGAATGGTTTTTCATTTTTGTTCAACATTTTATAAGCTTCTCATATACGTAATTTATGAAATTTGTTCTACTTCAAAACATCTTTATAAATCTAAAGAAGAATTGGGAATCAGGAAAAAAAATTTTTTTATTTGGATTAGTGTTTGAAACATTTGGACTGTCATAAAAAAAGAAAAACGTTTTATAAAAGTTACAGCGTACTCCATCAAATGTCATGTAAGCTTCGTAGCGTGAAATAGGCCGTTGGAATCATTGAAGCTTTATTACCTCTCATTTTTATGTTTACCAACACAATTTCAAATTTAGATTTTTACTTTCACCAAAATACACAGACAGAAAACTTGAAATTTTTATTTCCTTTTCGACAAAGATTCATCTTACGAGTTTATATTTAATTAAAAATACTTATTTAAAAATCGCTTTTTTTATCTAAAACACGATTCAATTTATTCTGATTCCAAAATAGTTTTTCACTATTTGGAATAGTAATTAGCTGAGAATCTAATTGATTACAATAAAAAAAATTAATTTTTCATGTTACTTTGTTTTCTTTATAGCGCAACAATGTAATTCCTACGTTGCTCTAAAACTGCAAAATGTCAAGTCTACGACAGTGACTGTGAAAGGGGCCAACCCATGTTGGGAACAAGACTTTCTTTTGTAAGTATGAAAAAAAGTTTGTTTTTTCTACTAAAAAAAATTGAAAAGCATTTTTGCAATCGTAGTGGAAATATATTGTGTACACCACTTTAAAATTCAAAAGAGATGCGTGAATTTCAATACGTGCAAAATGACAAACGACGAATATTTTTCTATCCTTAAAATTTACATTTCCGGTGACATGAAACGACCATCTGCCAATGAAATCTTATTCGCGGTATTTTCAAATTGTAACCCAGTTTCCACATTCTCCAACTTGTTATGATCTAAGAAAATCGTAAATAAAACATCTTCCTTGTCGGCGTCTCTACTTCCAAATCGTAAAAATCCATTTATACCATTTATGGGTGAATAGTAAATCCTTCACTTCACCTCTTCAGAAACCTAAGCATAGAGAATTCTTGTCCTTTCTTTTTGTCAAGTTAAGAGGTAGAGGACAGTTGTACTGTTAGAACATTAAAAAGAATTATTTTTCTTTCTACAAAAATTTTATTCGGAGTGATTAATTGTTTTGATTACTTTTACAATTGAGTGATGGAATCATCATTATTGTACTTATTGACAATTGATCTCTAGTGAAACTTCTTGTTTGTGTTAAAGTGTTGAACTCGTCTAGGTACTCTACTGGGATAGTCAAATAGAACACCAGGACAAAACAATCGGAAACGCAGTAATTATTTCTCGCTTGTTCTCATTATCGTTCGTTCCTTATTGCGGGAAATCTCCGTGTCCCATCGCTTAGCAAAGGTACTCTTAAACGTTATACAGCAATGGCGGTTAGCAACCACCTTCGTGTAGGCAAATTATTTATCGCTTCCGTGATTAGCATAAGCATGGAAAAGTAAACGAGCAACAAATTAAATAAAATACCAGCTTTATGGGTATATATAAACCTCTGAAACACGACTGTTGATAAAGTGCTTCTACTGAAGAGAGGTTGAACCACTAACAGAGGTGGTTTAGGCAAATGTGACTGCTCCTAATTTAAGTCAGTGTGTAGAGTGTACTGAAAGTACCTTTCCACTAGAAAGCTTTTCCCTTCGAAAGATTTTAATGCACCAAAAATAATTTCTACTATCCTAGCTTAGAAATCCCAGGAAGCAACAATTGATATGATATTACAGAATCATCTAGTTCTTAATCCACCCAACCTAACTAAACATGTAGTCATACATGATTAGGTACAACAAAAGCTTCAAGCCACGTTTATTTGGACAAAAAAGACCTTTTCTGTGGCATTGTGACGCTTCTTCTGACCAGACTAAGCAGATAAGATTTAGCTTAAGCTTTTTTTGCAAGACGCAGACATATGACCAGCCTCACCGCAACTGAAGCACGCAGCAGATCTATCTACCGCTTTACAACCTCTTCCTATGTAGACGTATCAAAGGCACCTATTGCATCTGACCATCTTCTTCTGATTGGACATGACATAAAGTCTACCTTCATTAGTACCAATATTGTGTTTTTAAGAATTTTCTTTAATCCCAAGACTGTCTCTTCCATCAACTGATAATGTTCCTAAATTCTGCAACAAAGGACTTTCTGGACTTCGGCATTATTAGTTAATCAATCGACGACTTGCATCACCAGTGATACATTTTGATCTGTCATCTGAACCTAATAGAGATCTTCTATTTTCTTAGGCACCTGGTCGGTGAAAGTTTGACACCCTTAAGAGCCTTTTATTTTAAGCAAAAGGTCTTCCCTCTTTGTGGGCCTCATTCTCACCGCACGTGCTTTGCTCTCTTCCGGATTCACGTCTGTACGAATTTTTCCCAGAACATCAACATAGTTAACGTCCTTAACCACCTTAAGCTTAATGATCCCGTAGATCACTGCTGTTCCTCTTGGTGACAGGGTTTACTGCCTTCCTTTAAGATCGACGCTCGGCCCTGACGACTTCACCACTAGACAATTTAAGATGTTTCTTCTCCAAACCATCTCTTGGCTCGGAACGGCTTCGTCTCATCCTTTGAGACTCCAAAACAATGTTTGTTATTGCAATTGCATCAAAACTGTCTCTTCTGACTCTCGTTTCTTTATGTGCTTCTTCTACCCAAACCAATCCTTGGTAGAGACGCTTGTCTTTCTGCTTCACTTCTACGTGCTTGGATCTTACTTCCTGTGTGAGCGATGTTAGACTGTTAAGTCCCCCTTTAATTGTCATGTTGACTCTGTTGACTCTTCACAGCACTTCAGTATTTTGCTGACCTCCTTTGTATTTCTATCAAAGCAGGAGGCAGCTCTTCATCCCGTAGCTTAATGCATTTATCTCTATCTTCGTTGCAGATAGCGGTGTCAAGTTCAGATGCATTATTGAATACAGACCCGCAAATGTCGTCACTCGTCACTCGCTGTTTGCAAATCCTCGCCTTTCTACATTCTTCGAAAGAATTCGTGGTACTAAAAAAAAAAAAAAAGACGTTTCTGTTCTTGCCCTCTTGTATTTTGGACCACTGATCAAAGCATAACCTTCCAGTGTTTATTAGTTGAGGAGAGAAAGTCTTAAAAACACATTTAGAGTGGAATGATTTGATCGACATTTTTGCGAAGTTCAAGGCCTGACGGTAGTACCGCATGTGGATTAAATGTCCCAAATAAGACGGGAGTGGTTTTTAGTGGGCTGGCCAGAACAAGAGCTGTCATCCCCACATAACCTGTGATTCATTACCCAGGTATCTGAATCCGTAGATTTTCCACTTCCGCCTAAGAAAATTGATCGACATTACTTGTCAAAGTTGACTTATTTTCTTGTGCAGCAGATAAATTCAAGGGATAAGAAATTTGTTTGGATGAAAGGAAAGGGATCCCTTTGGGCACTGAAACGTTCCTAAAACGTTTTTACAACATTTCATGTCCACCACATAACGTGTTAAAAACATTTTATGTACTGAAAACGTTTTTAGAAGATTAGACGTTCTGAAGCCGTTATGTAGCGGAAATGAAACGTTCTAAAAATGTTTTAGTTACGTTTCTAGAACAAAAAAACACAATACAAATAAAATTTAATAATTCATCAATATTACATACCCTAAACGAGTTTCCATCGAGTCCAAAGAGCGGGGAAAAGTATACGATTACTTACTTGTGTCGTAGTACAAGACAATATGTTTAATAATAAAAAAACTAGGTCGATTTTTGACAGTTCGATTATGCGTTATCATTTTAGGTTGCGTGGTGTAGATAAAAATTCAGAAATTCTTCTCTAAATGAATGTTTAATATCGACGTTACAAAATAAAGTTTCAGAAAATTCAAAAAATCGAATTTATATTTTACAAGTGGTGTACGCCCTTTCATGTAAAATAGAACTAAAAGTCTTTATAAAAATTCAACCACCAAAATGTAACAAAGACATTTTATGTTTCCAGTGAGACAAACGATGTCAACACTGGTCTTCTTGTGGAAGTTTGGAGCAAAGGGATGCTGTGGGACAGAGCCCTTGGTTATCACTACATACCGCTGCCGGAAGTTCCTTACTCAAATGAGGTAACAAATAATGAAAACCGCAATACAATTGTCGAAAGACAAGAGGAAATACAAAAACATCAAACACAAGGACATTTACAAGTAACACAATCTTATCACGCAACTGACACATCAATCGATAACAACAGTAATTCACATCACCCGGAAATCTATAACACGGTATATCACTAAAAGCAAATAAATTTTAGTTCCCTAGAGACACTCTTTTTTTGTTTCTTTAGTAAAAAAAAAAATAATTATATGTAATTAGTTTATTTCGATTAATTACACTGGATTGTTTTTCTTGTTGTTTTTTTTAATTTACGCTCAGAGAACTATATTTAATAATCAATTATTTATACACGGTACTTATAAAGTTTAAGTGTCCTACTTCTGGAGCGGTGCACGATAAATAAATATTTCTTTCAAACATAAATTAAAAAGTTTTTGAGATAAAATTATTGCAATTTATATAGCGCAACGTGAAACTTTGTTTTATTATGAATGAATTTTTTTTTCCTTGTATACTTTAGCGAACACAAATAATTTTATTAACATACAACTACATTAAACAACTTCAATAACTCAATTAATTTTTAGAATTTGAGGAATGGGTGATTGGTTTGTAAGTGGGAGTATTTAATACTTAAACTTTGTAACATCTAATAATGGGTAATAATAATTTTGTACATAAGTTATCTATTTTAACGAGTTCTAATATAATCATGTATTTTGTATCTAATAGCCCATTAGGTTGTTTTTAGTATTATTATTAAAAATTCTAAAAATGCCACATATTTATGAGGAGAGTCTGAAAATTTTGTTCTAAAACAGGAGCCGAAAACTGTAACTGTGCTCCTGAATCAAACAATCCTTATGTGTTCCAAATTTTTTGTTTCTTACCTAATACCACAAATGTCGAGTCCTAGAACGTTACCATTCGGCTTGCTGACTTCTCAAGTACTTCTTAACTTTTTAACAAGGTAATCTATGTCGCGATCTCAAGTGTGACTTTTAGATTCACCGACTGTACTCTACCCATACTTCCGAACATCTTAGTTATATCTGCGAAGAGAGCTTCCTTTTGGGAGTCACCTCCAATTTTAATCAGGTCACCCTTTTTAGTAAATTTAGCACCAACAACCCTCTTTCGCTTTACGCTTTCAATTTCTTGTAGAGTTTGCTCAGAATGTCAGCGTATCTTGATCACAAATTCTTGGTCTGTACAGCGTCTTCGCCTCTATTCTGGATTGATTTAATTTTATACTTTTATGTTGATCTTTAGTGCTTTGTGCACTTCTAAAAATTAACTAAGGAGCGTGTGGATAGAACGAACATTTTCCTGGACAGCATTTTACTCACAGAGGGGCTCCTCTCAAAAGAAGGCAGTAAACCTTGAAGGTCACCAAGAGGACCAGTAATGATTGTTAAGGTACCTAAGGACGTTACCTATGTTGAAGTTCTGGGAAAGAATTCTTACAGACGTGAATTTGGAAGGGAGCAAAGCACGTATGGTAGGAGCGAGACCCACAAAGAGGAAAGACATTTTTCTTAGATTCGAAGCCTGTGAAGGTAGACAAAATTTCACCGACCGGGTGACTAAGATCATGGAAGATCTCTATTAGGTTCAGATGGCAGATCGAAAGGTACCTCTGAAAATCCAAAACGTGGATTGACTTACAGATAATTCCAAAGTCTAGGAAGTCTTTTGTTGCAGAATTTAGGAACATTATCAGTTGATGGAAGAGACAGTCTTGGGATTAAAGAAAATTCCTAAAAGCTTAAAATATTGGTACTCATGAAGGTGGACTTTATGTCCTGTCCAATCAGAAGAAGATGATTAGATGCAATAGGTGCCTTTGATACGTCTACATAGGAAGAGGTTGTAAAGCGGTAGATAGATCTGCTGCGTGCTTCAGTTGCGGTGAGGCTGGTCATATGTCTGCGTCTTGCAAAAAAAGCCTAAGCTAAATCTTATCTACTTAGTCTGGTCAGAAGAAGCGTCACAGTACTGCATACAAAAAATAGTTTGCAGTTTTAAAATACTTTCAAACACTTTAGGTTTTAAAACGCAATTACGTTAGGAAACTTTGTTTATAAAATACATAAAGTAATACCCAGTCAATAAAGCACTAAAAACGAAAGTAGCAAAGTAAGGAACCTCAAAAATTTGTTGTGGTCCAAATAAGAAAAGCAATAATTAAAACCTACTTTCTATATTAAGGAGAAAGAAGACGTTGTACAAATTTTTTAGTTTTGATTACACTCCCTCATAGGAATAATATAAAAAATAAATTTTTAAAAAACCTTTTTGACTCCCTACAAAACTGCTTCAGCTGATTTTGCAGAAAGGTTCAGCTAGATATGAAAATTCAGCGAAAATTGATCTCGAAAAATTTTGTCTGGCAATACTGCAGGGAATACTCTGGTGGGAACACTCTTGAAGTTACTCCACAAAAAAAATTCCCATAAATTATTTCACCTTGCAACATATTCCAATTTACATCCATAGAATATGATATAAAATAAGAAATACTATTTCAAGACTTCTAAATTTAAAAACTGAGATTTAATAAACTAGACACATTTCAAGATAAAAAAAAACTAGATTATCTACGAGGAAGAAAAAATAAATCGGAAAATGTCAACCTACAATTTTTTTTTAATATAATTATTTAAGTCTATAATACTAGTGTGACCGAATTAGATTCGTATTTCACCTTTCTATTGTCAGCGCCGTCCATGTGCTGACCCGATATTTTCCTGATTATCACATTCACAGACTTAATCGACCGGAAATGGAGTTTGGCACTTCAGGCACCGCAGTATATTTGAGATAGGTGACATGATTTAGCACATCTGATATATGACGGAATTCATTCAACATATTACGATTATAAATATATGTATGTTAAATGTAAAAAAAAAATAAAAAAAGTGTATATATGTAGACACGTATCTAAAACAAGTGACAGCTATTTTTATTTTTCTTGTTTGAATAAAGTTGAGACGTAGCTTTTGCCTTTGCAACGAGTCCTCAATAAACGGTGCATGCGAGCACTATACAAATAGGTATTGAAACAATAGAAAATAGGACAGTATGTTTGTAAAAGGACATAACGCTTTTCTTACTGACGTGCTAATTATACACCTCATCATGAGATAGATGTTATAAATTTTATATAAACATTTGTACCACTTTACTAAATACTCTTTCTCTTTAGGTAGATATATAATTTTTTCAGTTTTTGTAATTTTTATTTCGCTTTTTTGAAATTAATGTTTGTATTTTCTTTCAGAAAATATATGTGGCGGAATATTTTTTTAATTGAGTGAAATTTGAAAGAAAACTTTATGCTATGAACAAAATTAAAAAAATTGAGAAACGTTCAGTTTGTGAATTAGGAAAATAAGTATAAATAAATCAAAGCAATTTCCAGGAATGTGATAAATTTACTCCAAAGAAAGGAGAGTCGATCACTTATACTTGTATCCTTTTGATCAAATATCGAATCCTTTGTCGAAAATGTATAAAATAGATTAAATCCAATACTGTACAAAGTAATCCAGATTTACACTTCAGACAAATTGCGTTGACAATGGAGTCTAACGTACCAACTTACACAAAGAGAATGTTCGGATGGATTTTTCTCATTTTTGGCAATGAGGTCATCGATCTAAACTAAACCTTATGAAAGAGAATTACTGGACGAATTACTCTTAAAATTTATTAAATTACTCACTGGATTAATTATTGAATTAATTAGTGAATTAATTATTGAATTAATTATTGGAATAATTACTGGATGAATTACTGTATTAATTAAAATAAGTAGAGATTTCGATCCATAGAAGGAATAATTATTAACATAGCAGTTTCATGTCATATTTTTCAATTCATCTCAATAATTAAAATTCAAGCAACGTTTCGATGATTTGGTTTGTCCTTATCATCATCATCATCTTTAGCCTGAGACCAAAAATGCCTCAATTTTTTTTAAATAGGAAACTAATGAATTTTGGAAAAACGTATTTTACCCCATTTTTTTTGTCTTCAACGTCCGCTAAAAAATATTCGTGATCGATTTAAAAAAAACGCTCTCACATGACCCTCTAAATTTAATTTATTTTGAATCAATTTTGATTGAATTTTTACAAGAATACCAAATATAAAAAAATATAAAAATTTTTAGGACTTTTTTTAAAAAAATAATTTAAATAAACAAAGGAGTATATAATTTACTCAAACCTTGAGTGTCTGAGCGTTGATTTACTGAGGTTTTATTTTTTTTAATATGAATCATCTCTAAAACATTTCGTTTCTTTTGATTGTTAGAATAAGTTAAAATTTTTGGATTTTTAAAATCAAAATTATGTAGATTTGAGATTGCATGCCTACTTAAAGAAGAGCAATCTTCAAGACGTCTAACATTACCACGATGTTCGTTTACTCTAGTAATGAAAGGTCTGACAGTTTGTCCAACATACGCCCCCTCACAATTCAAATTTTTTAGTCTATTGTTTATAGTTTTTCTGATAAGTTTTAATGGATAACCATTTTCCAAAAAAAACCTGTTCTACTAATTTTATGTTTTCATTATGAAATCTACTATCTAAAAGTTTAATTGCTCTGTCTATCAGAGATATAATAACTCCAACTTTTTGTGAATAAGGATGATTTGACAAATAATGGAGATACCTCCTCGACCAGGTTGGTTTCCTATACCAATTCGAACCATACCAGTTCGAAACGTTGGCAAAATAAAATAAATTAGTTCGACCGAAGAAGCCGTTTTATTAACAATTATAAGTTTAAAGTACTGAAAAATTGTATTTAATGTTTGTTTTTGACAACTTACGTTCAATCAGCAATTCCAGCATCATACATTTTGCCTTCCTCTTCCTCGAACATCTTATGTTGTTGGATCACAAACTTGCTGCCTATTGTATTTTTGAAGGACAGGTGTACAGAAAATTACCTACTTTTTGGCCAACAGATGGTCCTCTGCATCTAGTTGTAACTCGTGAAATACTTCCGATATCAAAAAAATCCTTGTGGCCATGTATTCTCAAGAACATAAAGATGATTTTTAAGCTAATTAAATTGATGTTTTCATCGTTGAGAAGGAGAACCTGGTCTTAACTGTTAAGAAGGATGAAAGAACTGCCTCTTTCACGGTACAATCTGTGAGCGATAAATATGTTGCGTGAACGAATTTTTTTGGAAAAAAAGATAATTTTTAAATGTTTGTCTAGTCTGCTTATTGTAACTCTTATGGGGTCCATTTAAGTAATTTGTAGGACAAAAGTCGAAAAATGTACAGGACAATTTTAACAATTAAAATCATAAATATTCGTTTCTCTCCATTTTTCCAAAAATGGAAAAAAATTTAGTTGATTACTGTTCTATGTGCTTCAGGGTTCGGCTGTTGACTGCTAACAATTTTGCTATTGTGCTCCCGTCTAGACTTAGCTTTATATAATTATCGCCATGATCCGACATCTAATTATGAGACCAGCTATTAGAAGCTACTGCCGGCTATCTGCCTCCGAGGGTCAAAGAGCCCTTCAATAATTCTGTAGATATCACGAAAACTATTCTTCACAACCTACTTAAAATTTTCCGAAAGTGCTTAAATTGACCACTTCTTAGAGGGAAATAAATTATCAACAATAATTTCCCCAAGGGGATTACAACTTATTGTTTATGATACAAAAGACAAATACCTCGCACTGGTGAGAATAATAAAGTTAGGAAGATAAACAGAAAGTTCATGATAGACAGTTACATAAATTTAGTAACTGTTCTCATTTGTAGTCCTTATTTAATTCCTTCTCTGACTTAATCAACCTCAAGTTGTAATTCTGGTGCTTCTCACTCCAAAACAGAGTGCCATTTGCCGCGAGGATTGTTTGTGCTAATTTTATTGTCTGAATACAATGGACTTAAAGACGCTAAAGGCAATCACTTACTTCATCTAGATATAGGTATGGTAATTTCTTGAAATATTGATTTCTTTGGTGAGATGGTAGAAACAGAAATACAGTTTGATAAAAATAAAATGGATACATTCGAAAATCATGAAAAAAAAATATTGCAGTGTTCTGTCAGACATAATTTTGTGCAAAAGACCTTTGACATTTCGGTGGAAAAGAGACATGTGACATAGAGATATATACTATTCGATGTCTCTCAGTGTGGGTTGGACGAACACGATCATCTAACTTTGTTTGAGTTTATGGAGGTGACACCATCACCACTCTTGAGCACGAAACATCCACGATATGAGCTTTTCGACTATTATAAGACATGATTCGGTGAAACTTGATCCACAACAATCTTCAGAGTCACTGACGACTTCTTTAAGTGCAGACTGACAATATTTTCCTCCAGCTCACAATTTTCTTCTCTTCTCTCAAATGATGATCCACCTCATCATCATAGAAATTTCTCAGAAACGTATTTTCCCTCCAAGAGACATCAAACACAACTAAAGTGTAGAACCATGTTTCATGTCTCCTCTGCAAATATTTATAAAAACCCCCCACAGAAACTCTGTGCAAAAAAAAGAAATTTACCGTTCGTCAATAAAATTCGTTACTTTGCAACTAAGAAAACTTTTTTCCAATTGATTTTTGCAAATATTTTTTTTTCGTATAAATATATTCGTGCAGATGGCTTTTTGTCGGGTAATAATAGAACAAAACCTTTAGGAGTGTTTCCTTCTTTTTATGAATTGATATCCAGGTCGTACAAATGCTACGATAGCAATATGGCTGATGGTATATTGCAAAAAAGAAACCATTTACAGCAGATAAGAGAAAATTTGAATAATAATAAAGAATCTAATTTTGAAGAAATTGAAAATAAAGAAAGTTGGGAAAAAAAATTGTCTTTCATTTCTTTGGGGGAAAATTTTTTTATTTCGAGATTATTTTCTACAATATCAATTTCAATGCAGAATGAAGCTCTCGTTGCGCGAGTGTTTGCTTATGGTCGAACAAATCGAAATCTATTGCTGCATCAGCGAACTGATGCTTTCACAAACTACTGCTTTAGATTAGGCCACTCAATCACTGTATCGATTCATGATTACCAATATAGCGACCAAAATGCTTAATTTCGTACACAGGTATATAAATAAATAAACCCCTGAATTATATTCCGAAAATATCAAAACTTAATTTACCAAAAATTCACAAAAACAAGACTTTGTTCAAAAAATTGCATTTCACAAAATTTCCATCTATTCGAAAATTCCTCTCTTCAAGCTTATTTTTCTTTCAAAAATAAAACACTAAATATAAATCTTCTTTCTAACTTTCATCAAAAAAGGAAAAAAACAATTTTTTTCTATGAAAAATTAATTGCAGTTAACAAAAAAAAAGTAGTGAAAAAATTTCGTCTTTTTTAAAAGTTTGCTTAAAGTATGTTCCAGTTGTGTCTATTAGATGTTTTAAGTGAATTGAAAGCTCGCCCTGCATATATAAAAAGCAATATAACTCAGAATTCAAAGAAGAGAAAAAAAAATAATACATTTCTTCTCATGAAGAAAGAATAGAGACATGCAATGCATATATGTGTCATCTCGTTACTTTCTTTCTGAAAAGCAAAAATATAAAAGAAAAGAAACGTCTGAAAGACTGGAAACTTTTAAAATTGCTTCACTTGTTTATTTCAAACTATTCTGCATAAATGCTTTACAATATCACATTATTCGAAACATTAAATGATTACAAGACATTACGCAATAGACTTTAAAGTTTATTATTTTTCACGATAACAATATTTATAATTAAGAATTAATAGTAAACATAATAAATATATATTTCCATATTTTTTGTTTTTATACTTAACTTTGCTTTCAGTTTGATAAATTATTCTTTTCGCTTTCATTTTTGCTTTCACTTCGATAGATTTTTATTTACACTTTAAAAATAAATAAATTAAGTTAAAATAAAAATTTACCAAAAAAAATATGGAAATAAGAATTCAAATCTATCGAAATAAAGTTGACTGTGAAAGTGAATATCGAATTCTGTCAAAATGAAAATAAAAGTAAAATTTAAAAAAATATATGAAGTGCGTTTACGTAACATTCATTCAAAAATGTCAACTTTTAAATCCGTTTAAAATTTGTCACTTTTACTAAACATATTTTCAATTTCACCCAAAAAATTCTCACTGTAAGACAAAAAAATTGTCACTTTCACTGCAAATTTAAAAATTTTTCAAGTGAAAGTGAAAAACAATTTTGTTCAAAGTAAACATTTTTAGTGATAATGAGAATTTTTTTAATAAAAATAAAAATATTCTAATCAGAGTAAAAGTGAAAATTATTTTATGACTAAAAGTAACAATTTATTAAGTGAAAGTCAATTTTTTCTAGTGAAAGTAAAAAATTTTTTCATAAGAATGAAAATTATTTCAGCGCAAGTGAGAATTTTATTAAAGAAAAGTTAACATTTTTTCAGAGAATATGAATAATTTTTGGCTAAATCAAAATTTTTCTTAGTGAAGGTAAGAATTTTTTTTATGAAAGTGAAAGTACGAATTTTTTGAGTAAAAATCAAAATTTTGTTGGGAATGGTTTTTTTAATGAAAAAGAAATTTTAATTATGTTAAATGGAACTTTTTTCGAGTGAAAAGCAGATTTTTTTAGTAAAAGTAAAAAATTTTAAGTGAAAGTGAAAATCATTTTAGCAAAAGTAAGAATTTTTTAGGAAAAGTAAATTTTAATTTTAAAGGAATGTAAACAATTTTTTATTGAAGTAAAACATTTATTTATGAAAAGTAATAATTTTTTGAAGGAATGTAGATATTTTTTGAATGAAAGAAATATTTTTTTTTGAAAAAGGGAAAATTTTTATAATCGATGTAAACATTTTTTGAGAGAAACTGAACTTTTTTAAATGTAAAAACCAAATTTTTTTAGTAAAAGTGAGAATTTTTTTAGTAAAAGTGAAAATTATTTCAGCGCAAGTGAGAATTTTATTAAAGAAAAGTTAACATTTTTTTAGAGAATATGAATAATTTTTGGCTAAATCAAAATTTTTCTTAGTGAAGGTAAGAATTTTTTTTATGAAAGTGAAAGTAAGAATTTTTTGAGTAAAAATCAAAATTTTGTTGGGAATAGTTTTTTTTAATGAAAAAGAAATTTTAATTATGTTAAATGGAACTTTTTTCGAGTGAAAAGCAGATTTTTTTAGTAAAAGTAAAAAATTTTAAGTGAAAGTGAAAATCATTTTAGCAGAAGTAAGAATTTTTTAGGAAAAGTAAATTTTAATTTTAAAGGAATGTAAACAATTTTTTATTGAAGTAAAACATTTATTTATGAAAAGTAATAATTTTTTGAAGGAATGTAGATATTTTTTGAATGAAAGAAATATTTTTTTTTGAAAAATGGAAAATTTTTATAATCGATGTAAACATTTTTTGAGAGAAACTGAACTTTTTTAAATGTAAAAACCAAATTTTTTTAGTAAAAGTGAGAATTTTTTAGTAAAAGTGAAAATTATTTTAGTAAAAGTGAAAATTATTTTAGCGAAAGTAAGAATTTTTCAGGAATAGTAAAAACTTGTTAAGGGAATTTTAATATTTTTTAAATAAAAGAAAATTTTTTATTAGTAAAAGGAGAAATGTTTTTAATGAAAGTGAAATTTTTTTAAGAGTAAAAGAACTTTTTTAAGTGAAAAGCAAACTTTTTTTTAGTAAAAGTGAGAATTTTTTGAGTGAAAATGAAAATTATTTTGGCGAAAGTGAGAATTTTTTAGAAAATGTTAAGATTTTTTGAAGGAATGTAAAATTCTTTTTTTTAATGAATTAAAACCTTCATTTAGTAAAAAGTAAAAATATTTTAATGGATGTGAAAATTTTTTGAGTGAAAGTGAAAGTAAAATTTTTTTATTTGCAAGTAAAAAGTTTATTAATAAAAGTGAAAATTTGTTTTCTTGATAATGAAAGTTAATGAAGTTAATGAAAGTTAATGAAATTATTATTATTATTGTTATTATTATTAAAATCGATAAAACCGCTTTTAAAAAAATGTTGAAATCAATAAATAATATTGAATAACTTTATAGAAAGTTAATTAATCACCAAAATAAATTGTTGGTTGTAATTTCGACATATTTTCTATTGTTCAAATGATTCTGACAATATATTAAATATTTGTAGAAGTGTAATATTGAAAATTTGAAGCACATCATTTTATTAATTAAAACATTTACTAAGTGATGTATTACTGTTTTTTAATTAAAAATATTTTAACACTGTTTCCTAATAATACCATTCACAACGAACAAAATCTACAAAGTTTTATTTAACCATGTTTTTTTCTCTTTTCAAATAAAACTTTTAATTTCAATTTCCAATAAAACGATACTTGACTTGACGTTAATTTCACCTTCTTTCTTGTGGGTTTTTTTTATGTTATTTTTTGTTCCTCTTCTCCTCGCATTTGTAATAAACAATCAATTTGGAATTCATTTAATAATAAATGCGGTAGTTATCAAAAAAATAACATATAATTTCTAATCGATAATATTTTTATTTTATCGATTGACAGAAAAGGACAGGAGGAAAATAAGAATAATTGAAGATGAATATTTAACGTGGCTCGACACTTTTCAAATGTCAAACAAATGATTGACAAGAGCTTTACTTTATAAACATTAAACTAGGGCAAAGAACGAGCAGAATGATAAAGGTAGAGATTATTTAGTTCAAATGCCTTTGCTCCAGGATACGAAATAGAGATTTCTTGTCTTATCTCTGTCTTAAGTGGATCAGAGAGATTATAGTCAGACAAGTCTCCGAAAAATCTTGTTTGAATTCCTTTTTACAGATAATTCAACAAATCCATTTGTTATTATCACGTTTTTTTCACTATTTTTCAATTTGTAACAAGTGGAATTGTTTTTTTTTTATTTTTACACCCACAATAATTTCCTAACAGAAAACATTGAAAATCTATTTATATATTCACCCATTTGGAACAAATAAAGTATATATATATATTTTTTAATTTGATAAAAAATACCATTATACAAACAAATATTACACATTTATCTGATCTATACAAAAAAACAATATTGTTTTTACGAAAATGTTTTGAAAACAAATATTTGCGAACATTTTATACATATATGAGAGAATCTCAGGAACCTTTAACATTTATAATAATAAAAAAAACTTTTTTTTTTAATTTTATTTTTGTGCACATATTTCATATTTATTCTGTGGTAGAGGAAAATTTTTATTATTATATATACATTTTTCGAATTTCCTTTAGTTTTCAAATATTCAAAAAAAAAATGAATTGTTAAAAGAGTTCTAAATAGATTTATGAAATAGAATTGTCTCATTGTTAAAAAAAAAAAAAAAAAAGAAAAAAAGGTTTGAAGGAGAAGCAGATTAAGGATATATTTAAGGTCTAGAGCTGAAGAGAGTTTCTTAGGGCTTATAGAGGTCGTCGCGGTCGTTCGTTCAGTTCAGTCGACTTGATTTAAGTTAAATCGAAACCCACCGAATCCCCGACCCTCTTCTGGCAGTGACGTCATCTGGCACGTGGCCAAGATGAGACGCTCAATGAAACAGTTGCCCACTATTATATTATGCTGCGTACACACATTCTAAACTCTTGAGGATATCAACCTTGAACATCAGACAAGGTTCCTTCAGTGGACAAATTCAATTTTTCCAGATTAATTCACTTTTAAATTATTTACAAGAAAGGGAACAAAAATGAGTAATAAAAAATTTTTATAGAAAAGACAAATCAAATGTTGAGAAAAAAAACAAAAATAAGGTGCAACGAATAAGTAATAAAGAAATACTATTGTTACTATTTTTTTACTATTTTTTTTTACTATTTTTTAAAGTATTTTCCCTACATATAAAAACTAAACCCTTAAAAATTAATATATTTAAAAAAATTAAAAACATACATGTAATGAACTTATAAACGATTAAACGACATTAGGAAAATTAATATAAAATTATTCACTAATTTACTAACTTGTACATTTGAAATTAAAATAAAAAAACATTATTTTAAAATTACCAGAACATAAAACGATACCCCAACCTTTCTCAATATTATAAGAAAGGTTCCTATCATCTAAAAAAAATTTAAGGTGCGTTCCCTCAACTTCTTTTTAGGTAAATTAAAAATATTTTAAATAAAAAATTGATGGAAACTAAATTATTAATTTTTAAAAAAAAGATAACATTTTGAAAAGAGCAAGATCTTTTAAAAATCATTTTGACAAAAATTTTATTTAGATACTTTTAAAAAATAGTAATTTTCAATGTTTTAGTAAAATTTGAATAACTCCTAAAATAATAAAGGCTTTTTAATGATTTAAAAATTATTGTAAAAGTCATTTTAAAAATAACATTTAATGAATGAAAAGAACAAGATCTTTTAAAAGTCATTTTGTAAATATTTTATTTCGATATTTTTAAAAAACAGTCATTTTCAATGTTTTAGTAAAATTTGAATAACTTCTAAAATATAATAAAGGCTTTTTAACGATTTAAAAATTATTGTAAATGTCGTTTTAAAAATAACCTTTAATGAATGAAAAGAACAAGATCTTTTAAAAGTCATTTTGCCAATATTTTATTTCGATATTTTTAAAAAACAGTAATTTTCAATGTTTTAGTAAAATTCGAATAACTTCTAAAATAATAAACGCTTTTTAATGATTTGAAAATTATTTTAAAGGTCAATTTTCTACAAAATGAAAATTACTAACAGGAAGTAAAGTGTAGTTTTTTTTGTAGTAAATGTAGGTCGTCAAATTTGAACAAAGAAAATTCGAATAATTTGGAAATAATCTTACTAACATAAAAATATTTTTTTAAATTCTGACATAAGTATTAAGTATTTTATTAAATTCTCTTAAAAAATATACACCATATCATGTCTTATATGTTTTTTACGATATAGTTTTTAGAACAATAAATTGTCTTAAATTTTTTAAACTACTTTTGTCCAACTTTCATGACCTGCATTTTCTAATATGAAAATTACACGTTTATACCTGTAAGTAATTCTCAAACTATAGTAAATGTCATTTTACATAAAACTAAGATGATTAATAAGCGTTCATCACTCTCAAAGTTATTCACATTTTTTTTAAACATTGAAAAAGATACTTTTTTTAAAAGTATTTAAAAAAAATTGGCTGAATGACTCCTGAAAGATTGTGTTCTGTTCAGCATTTTATTTTCTTTTAAAAACTATTTAAAAAATTTGTTTTCATTAATTTTATGTTTTAAAATGTTTTTCTTTCATCTAAAAATGGGTAGTCTCTCAATTTTTTACTGGTAGTTTATGCCTTTGCAACAATTCTTTATTGTTTATTTATTAGGATTGTTCAAAACTCAATAGAAAAAAATTGTTTAAAATTTACAGTTGCAGAATGGATTAAATGATGTCTTGTTGAAAAAAAAACATTATTCCAAAGATATATTGAAATAAATAAAATTAAATCTGTACGTAAGTGACTAAACGTTAGAATTTTCGAAAAAATAAATTTCGAACTGCTTTTTACAGTTTTTTAATAAAAAAAATTCCGTTCTCTTCTTTTATTTCAAACAAATTTGGTGATTTTTAATCTCCTTCTTGTTTTTTTTTCTTCCACATAATTCTATTTTGGCGTTTATCATTTAAAAATTCTTAAATTCTCTCAATTTCAATAATTTTTTTAGAGTTTGTGTGAGTTATCTTAAAAGGATAATAATTAATCATGCATAAAATCGGTTTGAAACATTCTTGTTAATTTATAAAATTTAGATTTAAAAATAAATATAAAATAAGAAATCAAATAATTTTTTTTACATATGTACCCTGAAAAAATTAATAAAAGTTTTGTGAAAAAATGGAAAGTAATATATTTTTTCTAGTAATCATTCAAAATCATTTTTCTCGCAATTTTTTAATTTTATTAATAATTATAATAATATTAGGTACTTGACTCTTAAAAAATCAAAATCTGACATTCCATTTTCCTGAACAGCATTTTTATTCATTACTCTGTTTTCAACATGGAATTATCGAATTACAGGAAGAAATTTGTAATGCAGAAGTAAATAATTTACAATTTTCTATAAATAAATTGTCAAACTACATCTATTTTAATGTAAAAGCTCATGATGATTATGATTTTACTGCGTGACAAATGTCAAACTTTTCATTTCAATAAACTAACACTTAGGAGTAAATTTTTGCACACAACTGGTCAGGGATCAATGTGCCTACATGTTAGATAACATTTTCCAAAGTATCTTTGAAAATTATTTTGTAATCTTTGATAAAACACATGGGATTATTATTCGTACTGATTGAAGTTGTCTGCTTCCACGTACGTTCTTTGGTTTAGCGAACAAGATTCCACAAACATAAGCAAATCGAAAATTGGTGCGGTACTTGTTTTTTGTAACTACTCGTCAATGAGTGGAGTGCAGAGTAGATGAAATTTTATGAAAATCAAGCACGCATGTGCAAAGTGGGTGAAAATTTTACTTCGATTTCTTGTGACGGTCTCCTTAGGAGGTGAACAACTTCTACCCTACTTCGCCCACTTACGCGCTATGGATCGAGAAATCGACTCTTTCGTTGGCTCTTGACTAACTTCTGACTAACTTACTGCGCAGGTGATAGAGGAAATATTTTTCAAAAAAATTAAAAACTTTTCGAAATTCAAGTTGGAACGACTCCCAGATCAATTGATTCAAGGCCAAAATCAGTTGGTTTTAGAATGTTTTTAAAAACTGTCTACATTTAACGTATTAACTCCGACAGGAGTTTTGCAGGCTGAGGACTTTGCCCGAATGTCTATTGCAAATTAAATAAGGAGAAAAAGACAGTTGTGATGCAACTTGAGAAGACTAAACTTGGAATCGTATTTCATCTACTCACTGAACCATTAGCACAAAATAGGTAGAGATCTTTAGGAGTCTTTTTCAGGTGCCTTGGTTCATTGATGATTATAACCTGCGACCGGATATTTTAATTAAAAAATAATATTTTTATCATAAGCATCTCATCCAATCACTGAAACACGTCCCGTGAATATTAAACCCTAATTCACCAAATTGCAACCAAATCACTCTCAAGTGAGGTAAACCGTCAAGAACAACGATGATGCAAAGACGCTGAGACAGAGATCAAGAGAATAAACACTGTTTACTCACAACGCCATTATTAACAATTCCTGCGGACAATGTTAAATAAAACCCTAAACAAATCACAATAATAATGCACAATTATACACAATTGAGTTTTATTAACCGCCAAAGAATTATACAAAAATACTTTCGTTGAACAATACATTTTTGTACACGCCGCTAAACGAACACTCTCCGATTAATAATGATGAATTCACAGAAACGCCGGTAAACGAACAGCTGAGACGCCGGTCCACTGTCTTCCTCTTTCCAGTAGTCCAAAACCATCGTCCGTACCGCTCACACTCGTACATGGAAAACCTGTAAGAAACTTCGACTATCGCCGCAAGACCTCGTGAAAATTCGCAAATACGATTTTAGGCCCGTCACATAGTGACCCACAATAGACAAAAGATTCCTCGGAGGGACTTATGGAAAGAACGAACTAACCTAACCATATATTCAAACCACCAACGTTTCAGTAACAAAACACCTTGTTACAAATCTGATGGATATCGTATTGTATTTTAGAGAAGACCCACAGTGTTAGTTAGGAACACTTACGATTAGTTAGGAAAAACGCTTCAGAAAGCATTGAACTATTTGGGAGGATCCTAACAGAGGTGATTAAAAATTCCCTCCACGGATGCTAGCACAACAAAATAGACGATGACCAGAATGCAAGAAGGGTGGTGCCCGATGAAATGGAGAAGCAGTTAGTTGCATTCCTATTGACCCAGATAATTCCCCTATCACAATGAATTAATTAGAGACAAAAACCCTAATTTTCTTTATTACACCAAAAATTTTTGTTTTCCGTTTTCCAAGCAACCCTTTTAAAAATCATCACAGCTTTAAGATTGTAATAGTTCAAATTTTTGTTTCCATGATGAAGTATCAAAACCCTCTTGAAAACAGATGAAGAGTTAGTGGATAGAATTCTGCCTCTCTATCGTCACCGGGAATAAATTACAAACGACAATTCAATTGTTTACCGTGAGTGGGGACGAGTCCATATCAGAACCGCATGGAGAGTTCGTGGGAAGCCGCCATTTTCGGTTTCCGGTTGACCGACAATTAAACAACGACTGCGTGTAGATATCCTCTCCTGTTCTTTTCATTAAAAAAAAGCGTAAACAAAAGCATTGGAAGAGTTAAATATAATACTAAAAAAAATGTTATTTTTACGGTAATATTTATTGGATTGTTGGTGCTGATTTATTGACACAATATTGTTTTTGTGTATCTCTACTCTGTGACCGTCACTCTGAATTTTATTTCATGCAGATTCGTGTATAAAATATACCTCGTTGATTGTTCCTCATTTTGACTACTGTTGTGTTGTTTGTAGAATTTAACTGATCTAACTTTATAGATTTAACTTATGAATTACATCTCAAAAACTTGAGAAGCTTCTTAATAGATGTATAGGATTCATATTCAATTTAAAAAAGGATGAACATGTACCAACATGTAGGTTAAGATTTGGATGGTTTAGTGTTAGGAAAATAAGACTTTGGCTTGATGGTTTATATTTGTATGAAAAATTTATTTTCAGAAATGATGTTACTTCGTGAGGATTCGGTATCTCAAGAATTAGGTGTCCTAACTTTTTTAGGATACCATCACATGGAACTGAAAGATATAATAATTCTTTTATGATAACTGCAATAAATAAACTATTTCTAAGGCGTTAAAATCTTTGGGGTTTGTTATGAGAAGTGCATCACTTTTTCATACTGAAATTGTGCTTAAGGTACTTTATTTCTCATTAGTATTACCAATATTAGAATATGCTTCTATAATTTGGGCACCATTTTATACAATATTTAGAGTACGAATAGAATGTGTTCAAAATAGATTTTTTAGTTTTATGGTAAGACAACTTCGAATACCCTTTGACGGATACGGCCATGATTATAGCAACATACGTGTTCTTCTGCAGATACCCTTAGTCACATCCAGATTTTTGTTTAATGACATGATATTTTTATATAAAATTTTAAATGGCAAAATTGATTGTTCAGCATTGTTATCAGCGATTAGATTATCAATTCCTACTCGAGGAACTAGAAACTATACGTTATTTCAAGAATCATATCACAGAACCAATTATGGATATTATTCATTATTTAATAGACTTAGTAGAGAAGCTAATGAACTTCCTAATTGCATTGACTTTTTCGATGATAATTTGATTAGATTTACAATATTACTACGTAAAAATATACTGAAACCATTGTAGTAGGGTCAGCTTATTTAATGAAAAATTAAGTTACTTGTATGTTACAAAATTATGTAACCTTTAGTATTAGGAATACTTTTGTATGAAAGGGCATGTCCCGTTTATTATAATAAATAAATAAATAAATTTGTAGCATTCTCTTCCTAGCTCTATTACAACTATTAAAAGTCCGAAAAATGTTAAGCTTAGATTGTATAAATATTTATGTTAATTGAATAAGAAGAATCTCAATATTATTACTCTTCCTATTGATAAATTTTTGTTGGGTGTAATATTGAGGATTATTAATCATTATTAAAAATATATTATGAATATTATTTTATGTATGTTTTTCTTTTATGTACATATAACGATCATCTTAAATTTTCTGCTGAATATTGTATTTTAATTATTGTTCTTATGACTTGCCTGGGACAAAATAAAGAAATTATGAATTATTACTACTCCATGTTCTATGACACTAAAAAACTATCAAACCGTTACTTTCGTCTATAAAAATAAATACTCTATGAAAACAGATTCTACAATTCCCCCTTGGCTCTTGTAACGATCCATAACGTTTTCTTACTTTTCTTTAAATATTCCATTCCTTGACTGTTTTCCGAATTCATAATGCATCCCGCTAGGTGTTAGGCTAATAGCTACAGCGACCAACAATCGTCAAAAGAATTATAAATTCGGGTGTCATCAGAACAAAGACGAGTTCGTTCATCAACCTTTATTTCGACCATCATAAGCCAAACCCCTGTCCTGATTTATTTAAATTAAAAAATATTGTATTATTCTCTTCCACATTCTAACTTAAGGGGCACACCTAGTGCAAGTGCCTGAAAAAACGGTGATTTTTAAGAATTTTTTTCAGAGAATTTATTGCGTCAAATGTTTTGAAGTTTTTTTACACGTATATGTCTATTCCTAGTGATCAATTCGTAATTTTTTTAAAGAAAAATATTGTTTTTTTAAAAAGTTATTCGCCATCTCCCGAGTGTCCAAAAAAAAAGTTGTCTCACTGCTGCTGTGATTGCGGCCTTCTCAGTGACTGAAATAAAAAAAACAAAAAGATTATAAGATATTTGACGTACAATGATCTTCGGATGTAAAAAAATATTAAATTGCAACAAAAGGGAGGAGTTTTGAAAAAAGCTTATAAATTTCGCCTAAAAAATCCGATAGTTTTTGACATCCCAAAATTTTATTTTTTATCCAAAAACAAAGCTAGAGCCTTATTTTATGATGCCTTAATCGAGAAGATAGTCTACTACGTCTTAAAATGAGTGGAAAACAAATTTCTTCGCTTTCTCGCAAAATAGTAAAAAATAACTATAGATATAACAAATCATGACTATTCTCAACTGAGATCTATTCTGACAATTGTTCCATACAGCGAAAGTCTCATCAATGTTTCTGTATTCGGATTTAATTTTTTTGTAACGTGTACTTAACAACTATGTAGATTGTTCTGAGATTCTTGCGAACATCAACTTTTCGGTGCCTTTGAGATTTTCCAAATCTGGAAATACAAAACTTTTTTAAAATTAATTTTCATGGAACAAACTATAGTGGAAATTGTATATACTTCGGAATTTGCAGTGAAGCTAATACTTTTTGTAGCGATTTATATCATTAATTTACTTTCATTGCTGCTTTGCGCTAGTTGGTTAACGATTTGTAAACAATTAGTTTCATGTCCACCAGGTAACGTCTTGAAAACGTTTTATGTTCTAAATGCATTTTTAGAACCAATGGACGTTCTTAAGCCGTTATGTAGCGGACATGAAACGTTCTAAAAATGTTTTAGGAACGAAAATGTTTCTGTACCTAGAAGGTACGTAGCTCAAATACAATTATTTGTTAATTCTTATTATTGTCTCGCTCGACAATATTTTTTACATTCTCATAAAAAATGAGAAAGTCTTATTTAATTTTCACTATTTGTACTGAAGGGCAGTTTTGTTTAGTAAACCTGTAAATATTTGCTTGATAAATAAATATAAAAGTCTCGCAAAGTTTGACAGATGCTTAAAAATCGTACTCCAAAGAATAATGCTTTTATCATTTATTAGATCATAATGCTCTTAATTTCTCAGCTATATCAACAGGTTACTATAAAAGAATAATTGAATCATCAGCAAAACCTAGGGGTGCAATTTCACAAAAGTTATCACTCCATAAATTTTTACTGAAATCACAATCCACATTGATAATAGGCAGTCAAAATTCTCCTCCCATTCATTGATCGATAGTAAAAATTATTCTAAACAATTCTCTTCTAAAGTAGTTGAAAATTTCTTTACCAGTTTCGTTTCTTTTATTTCCCTCGAAATCTCAAGCCATTAAACGAATGACTTGTGCTATTCAACTGCATCAAAGAATATCAAGCATTTTTCCTCTACATATATATGCAAAGCACTTTGACATACACTTGAACTGTTTCCGTGGTGCAATTCTGTTCAATGCACTTACGCAGAACTGGTCGTATTCTCATTCAGAAAAACGGGGTTAGACCCGGGCGTATAGTATAAACTGCATCATCTACTCACTGTAACCTCGATTTTGACTTTTGTTTACTCTTTAAAATGCATTTCGTTTCTAGTCCTCTCTATACCCTAAACGTATAGTCCACTAATTTAATTTTTACATTCTTTTAATTGGAGAATGAAAATAGGTTTGTTTTTTGAAAAGAGTTAAAGAAGATGTGTTCATGCATCTTCATTAAGGATTCTTGTTTTAAGTGATAATTTGTTTATAAAAGTTGGTTGGAAAATGTTCCTGGTTGGAATTTATTTTGTTGAAAGACGAATACATTGAGGCTGAAGGAGTGAGAAAACGGTGGAGGGAATATTTAAAAAGAATGAAACAGCCGGTTTTTCAGTTAACAAAAGTGGCAGCAGGTGCTTTGCTGTTTGCGAGGATAATCTGGGTCAGGTCTAGCTTAAAATATTCATAAAGCTACACGCGAGATCTACATACGGTAGGGGTTCGATTCGCATTAGAAATGCGCTGACTGGGGTATGTCAAGTAACAGAAGAGTGTGGTGGTCGGAAACTTCTACTCCCTTCCTCCCAATCTGTCAGGACCTTGACAACGCTCTCATGTTACGTCAAGATGATACTTTTTTCCGAGTTAAATGACTTCTTCATCATCTCAACAACTTTATCAAAAAACAGACAACAGAATTGATTATTTCCAATTCTTTTCATCATCCAAAACCAATTCCATAAACTAACATTGCAACATTAAATTAAATTGACGACAAAAGCAATAAATTTTACGACTAAAACTTTTTGTATACCCAACCAAACGTATTTTAATAACAGACTTCATAAAAATAGTGAATTATAAAATTTATCCCTTTTTTACATTTAAAACCTTTCCAAACAGAAAATCCATTAAAACATTAAAATACCAAGAAATATTTTTTTCCACAACTTTCAAAAATAAAATTAGTTTTGTAAAACAAAAATTAATGACAAATGTCCCTTACTGCGGTTGATAAACAGGCTTTAAGACTGGAAATTAGCCCTAGTTTAGTATTCATGGTAAATTAAACTGAAATTTGGTCCCCATTCATCAGTGTGGTCAGTGATGCTCCACATTGCGTGATATGTTTGCTTTGAATTTATTCTCCAAACGCATAACATTTTCAGAGACTCGTAATTAATTCAAAATAAAAGGGGAACAACGGGAGGAAACTACTACTGTAGTATTTTATATTTTAATTAAAAAAAAATTACACTCCTCTTTCTAAATGTGCACAAGTTAATTAATGTGAAAAATAATTTACGTTTTCAAAAAGTAATTAAATTTTTATTTCTATAATGAGCGTTACGTTTTAAATTCTTTAATATAAGTGGCATAAATGATATTTTTAGACTTTAATTGTGACAATCAATTTGAAAGTTTATTTACTTTTATGATAGTTAAGCTTCTTAGACTTTAGGTATATAGAATATGGTAATGTTTTATAGAGCGTGCAATAAAATCACTGTACTTTGATACTTTAGCGTTTAACGGAATTAAGTTTTGAAATCACTGCAAAATTAATTTGCAATTATGAAAAGAAAAATATTATTTTACAATCACTTGATTGTAATCTACAAATTTTGACATTGTACTTGATTTTGGGAGGGAAAATTTCTTTAAAGATTCTTTGATTCTTGATAGAGTGAATTTCGAACATTTTCTTTATTTTAAAACCAAAAAAAATTGCCAGCTCATCGTTTTATTATCCTCACGGGAATATCATGTCGATCTACCATCATCAGAAAACAAGGATATACTTCTTTTTCGAACAGAGGCAAAAAAGATCGTTGCGTGATCCGTGGGGAATATGTCAACGGTTCATATCTATCAAATTTCCCAAAGCAGCAAACTATACAGAAGCTTAATGGAAACACTAAACAAAAAAGTATACTTTATTTCTATATTACACTTTACGGATTCTATTTTTCACTTCCAGTGTTTTATATTCCTTGTCGATGAGTTGAAATTTTGTGAATATTTTCCTACAAATAGATTTCATTCTAATGATCCTTTTTTAAACCATTTTCGTAGATTTACTCCATTATAAAAGTAATTTTATCTTCCATCTTTTTCTTGAATATTTATGTACTCAAAAGTCTTTAAGAAAAAATCCTCTTTGGTAAAGACAAGTAATCGATTTGTTAAAGGAAATGAATTTATAAATTACTTCCTTTAAATCAATTTAGGAAAAGATCTAAATTGCCCTTAAGACATCTGTCTTTGATCAAAATTTTATTATGGTAGTTTAAAGTCTCAAAAGGATACGTGTAATTAACAAATATTATTTTTAAAATGCATGTTTTATTAACAGAACAAAAGCTTTTAATTAAAAAGACAGGCAAAGAATAGAAATGGGGGTCGATTATAAAATTTCACTTCACTTTCACTCACAATTTTTTTCACACCCTTTTTACACCACTTTCGCTCAAAATTTATTTTTACTCAATTTTTACTTTACTTTTACTACACTTTCAATCAAAATGTTGTTTTCCCTTTTTGGCTCCACTTGCACTGAAACTTTATTTTATTCCACTTTTACTTAATACTTTTTTTATTTCACTTACACTTCACTTTGACTTTAATCTATGTTTGCACTTCATTTCCACTTCACTTACACTTTACTGTCACTTAAAATATATTTTCACTTCACTTTTAGACTACTTTCACCTTTAATCAAATTTTATTTCATTATTCTTGTTCTCCAATACGAAATTAAAATACACAACGTTCATCACCGAAAAATTGAAATAATAATTAAGTAAAAATTAATTTTCAGTGAAAGTGAATAAAAAATAGAGTTTAAATAAATTTAAGTGAAAGTGAAGTGAAGATATGGTAAAAATAAATTTAGAGTGAAAGTGACTTGAAAGTGAAGTGAAATTACGTAATCGAAACCAGTTCTATTCTGCAATTTCACTTTATTTCTACTTCACTTTTACTTTACTTTCATATTAATTTAATTTACACTCCATTTTCACTTTAATTTTACTTTCAATTCACTTTTACTTCAATTTTACGTAATTTCTTTTCACTTTCACTCAAAATTTATTTTCACTTCACTTTCACTCAAAATATATTTTTACTTTACTTTTAGACTACTTTCACCTTCAATAAAATTTTATTTCATTATTCTTTTTCTCCAATACGAAGTTAAAGTCTACAACGTTCACCACCGAAAAAGTGAAAAAATAATGAAGTAAAAATTAATTTTAAGTGAATGTGAAAGTGAATTCAAAATAGAGTAAATAAATTTTAAGTGAAAGTGAAGTGAAAATTAAGTGTAACTAATGTGTAAATAAATTTTAAGTGGAAGTGAAGTGAGAGTAAAGTGAAAGATAAATTTAGAGTGAAATTGAAGTGAAAGTGAAGTGAAATTACATAATTGAAACCCTGGAGTGCTATCCTGCATTTTCAATTTATTTCCCCTTCACCTTTACTTCACTTTCACTTTAATTTAATTTACAGTTCATTTTCACTTCACTTTCACTTAAAATTTATTTACACATTATTTTCACTTCACTTTCACATTCACTCAAAATTTATTTCGACTTCACTTTTACTTCACTTTCACTTTAATTTAAATTTAATTTATAGTCTATTTTCACTTCATTTTCACTTCACTTTTACTTTAATTTGGCGTAATTTCATTTCACATTCACTCAAAATTTATTTTCACTTCACTTTCACTAAAAATATATTTTTATTTCACTTTTAGACTACTGTCACCTCAAATTAAATTTTATTTCATTATTTTTTTCCAATACGAAGTTAAAGTCCAGATCGTTGACCACAAAAAAAGTGAAGTAATAATTAAGGAAAATTAAATTTTGAGGGAATGTGAAAGTGAAGTAAATATGGAGTGAAAATAAATTTTGTGTGAAAGTGAAGTGAAAATTGCGTGACTTTCGTTTGACAAATTCTGCCAACTTACTAAAACTAAAATATTCTATCAAAAATCCTTAATGTGGAGCGCCAACATTTTATTTGAACTCCTGCTAAGTGTAGAATAATTACCAAAACAAATTCAAAAAACAAAACACTGTAACAAATTTACTTTCAAAAAGATATTATTACAAAATTTCAAATTCTAGAAAACTGTTTTCAGATTATTACTACTGTTTACATTAAACCTAAAAATAGCGTCACAACAAACAAAAAATCCAAACTATCAATGAAAGTTTAAAGTTTAAAAAAATTCCTAAATTAAATTATTCAATAATACTCAACGAGCACCTTTTCCTGACATGTTAGAATGGTATTAGGTTATTAAAAAAAAATATTTCACTTGTCATCTAATTATATATTACAATGAAGAAAAGAATTTGAAATTTATATAGAAACCTAATTGAATACATGTTTGTAATTTTACGAGAGATTCGCGTGTTTAAAATTGTGGCAAATTGCATGCTTTGTTTATTCTACAAGTAACGAAAAATGATAATTACCGCGTGTATCTTCACTCATGCATATTTCGAAAATCAGTAGCGTTCAATATATTGCCTCGAACGATATAGTTCCTATCTACATATGTTATCATCATTACTATCATGAGTTAATTGAAAAAATTCCAATACATTTCTCTTCACTATCATAATTTAAATGAAAAAAAATTTCAAGTTAGGAACGAAATTTTTGTGAAGAAGCTACAGTCTGAAAATCAAAATATTGTAAATATTTCATCAAGGTTTGTTTTTAAATACATTTATTTAATGTACCTACCTTGGTTAATAGTCGAAAATACCATAACATCCTTTTAAATATGAAGAGGGAGATCCTTGAATATCTTGACAATGATTTAATGAATTCATCGCATTATCACACTTCCATTGTTTAGAAATTGTCACTGCTTTGTAGGCCTTGGCATATTTTCTTCAAATATTCTCCATCTCTATTGGTTTCCAATATATAATAATTTAAAGAAAAGCGAAAATGATATTTATGTTTGATGGGAAACTTTCAGAATTTTTGGATTATATGAATTCTTTAAAAAAAACGTATTAAAAATTTTTCAGTCTTTAAATCCAATATTGATAACGGATTCATAATCTGTGACCCAAAAAATTTCCAAGTACCAAGTTTCAACTGAATCTGTTGAATTAAAAATCATCCGCCATGTTGGATCCGCCATTTTGATTTTTTAAAAACGCTGAAAAAAATTACAAGAGCAAGCTTCAAAATCGAATTTTTTAAAAATGAGATGAAAATATTTGAATTTAAATGAATTATATGAAAAGATGAAGTAGTCCGCATGACAAAGAACGTTCCATATAGATATTTCAATGCGCTATACGTAACATATGTGATAAATGGCCAACCAACTAACATGTTGTAGTAAGTAGTAAATTGTACGTATAGCGTATAGAAATCGTGTCCATTTGATTGATGCTAGCCAAGTAAATAGATGCGTATGCGCACTCAGGCATAACGAGTGAGCAGAAAATACCCCCCAATAGATACGTCCTTACTCAAGTTAAACCCCAGTGTCGATCCTTTAGTTCAGTTAGCACTAAACATTTCATCAATAATTTAATTTTCTACATTAAACTTTCTTCTACGCTTATACTGTGATAAAAATTCAATTTTAAATTAATATATTTATTAATAATTTATAAATAAAACTTTTCAGTACTAAATAATATACAATAGACATTAATTTCAAGTAGCTTTTTGTAAAGAAAAACAAGCGTAATAAAATAGTCTAAAAATTATAAAATATAATATTCTTAATACGTGTACATAAATCTACCCAACTTAAACATGAGTGTAATTACATTTTCTTCCTCCATATATTCTAAAAAGAAGTGAAATTAAAATTTTTCTAAACACGTGAAAAGTTAATTCTGTTAAGTACTTTCGTGGATTTGTCTGATAAAATTTTCTCTCAAGGGGAATATTCGTTTTTCTTCTTTTTTTTGTTGTTTTAATTTAGAATAATAAGGTGTACTATAAATATCAAACATCTTCAATTAGAGCTAAAGTTTAATTAAATATTTGTCAAATTAAATTTCGATATTTTTTATTTTTCCACATGAATAAAAACTTCATTCTGGAAAATAGTTATAAAATTTTGTTTATAGTTTCATTATAAAGTATAAATTATAATTTAATAGGTTAATGAAATGAACATACCGAAAACTATGACGGAGAAGGGAGGATTCCAGAGGATATTTAAAAAATTAGAACAACTTCAAGAAATTTTAGCCAACTATGAGGTATACCTGAAGAACATGTATATTTAAATATTTTGCAATTTCAAATAGTTTATAATATTAAACTGAACATTAATTATTTATAGATTATTTCCTATTTTGTCAATCCTGACGTTAGATGTACTTTAATGTATGTGCCTCGTCTTATCTCTGAACTTGAATGATCGATTTCGGCTTAAATCCACCTCAAGATCTACTTTTTTATATCTTAAAAGTTTTATCGCGTCTATTTTTCATGAAACTTTTTAATTCGGAAAAGAAGTAGATTTTCAAGTTATATAAGAGCAAAATTTAAACATGAAAAAGATATAAAATGCATTAACGTGAAATTTTTAAGTATGCTGATATGCAAATATTTATTTTCTAAACAAATTAATTACATCCCTTCTTAGGTGGTTTTATAGAAGGATTTCTTTGGATTTAATAACGTTTCGGACTTGGGAATATAATTTTTTTAAAATTAGATTCAGATTACAATTAAGATACGGTTTTAATTATTAGAAATTTTATGTTTGCAAGAAGGGAATTATGATAAACAAATACAGAAATCATTAGTTATCTTTTGCTAGAAATTATTGAAGTGATTCTAAAAGTGTAAATCATAATTTAGGTAAGGGGATTTATCAAATTCTCCAAAGAGGGATTCAATTAGGCTACAATTTTTAAAATCAATACTATTCCCTTTAGAATATTTTTAATGTTAATAAGTAAATTAAAATCTTTTGACCTAAAATAATTAGCTCTGGTTTCATGTAAAAAACACAGGGGCAGAACTTCAAAGCAAATGTTTTTCCTTTGGTTTAAATAAATTTACTCAAGTGTTAATGCATAAATATATTTCTATACGCGCACAATACAATACCGAATTGATGGCTCCCTTTTTGTTCTGGCAAGACCTTTTCTTCCCACTCTTCTTCCTTTATTTATTACTCTTTAATTCATCCATTGTCCTTGGTCGTCAATGTTTTCCTCTTTGGAGATTTTCATAAGGAAAATGTGTAAACTATTGTTTGTACCACAGATGTTATGTACGATTCAATTTCAAAATAAATAATTTAGAAAGTTTTTTTCTAATTAATGTTAGGATAGAAAAAAGAATATTGCCCAAGTTCCTTCAAATGATCTTCTTCTTACTGGTTGATGACATCTTGCAGCCTCTGCTGTACCTCATCTTCTTGGGTAAGGAAATCTAAGTCACGGATCTCAAGAGTAACTCTTCGATCCACCGAATGTACCTTCACCATGCATCATCCAAACATTTCGGTGATCTTAGAGGTGAAAGCTTTTCTATTGGAGTCTCCACTGATTTGTATCAAAAGGTTTCCCTTTCCTGTGAGTCTTGAGTGTGTGGCTGACGTCTAGACTTACTTTCTTCCGCACTTTACCCAATACATCAGCGTAGGTCTTGCCTTTTGAAACCTTGGTCAAAATTATTGACCTTTTCATCCCAGATCCACTTTGCGACAGTTTAGGATTCAGTATCTCCGTCACCCTCGTGTTCTTATTTTTAATTTTTTCTTCTAGCCCTTTTTCCATGCGAGCACTGCAAAAAATTGTGCGTCCCCACAATCCGTAAGCACTTGAACACTAGTCCTAGGACTGGAGATGAGATCTCTCATTTTCGGCCTACTCTCTTGGGGTACCTTTTCTTAATTTCTTGATTCCATTTATTCTTGCTGTTTGGTTGTCTTTTAGTGAAAAGCCCCGCCACCATGACAAGATCTACCGAACATATCCATGATGCACATGATTCTTGGTCGAGGAAATCCGTTTCAGTGAAAAGCCCCGTAACCAGGACAAGATCTACCGAACATATCCATGATGCACACGATGCTTAGTCAAAGAAATTCGTTTTAGTGAAAAGCCTCGTAACCAGGACAAGATCTACCGAACATATCCATGATGCACATGATGCTTAGTCGAGAAAACCCGTTTTAATGAAAAGCCCCGCCACCATAACAAAATCTGCCGAACATATCCATGATGCACATGAAGCTTAGTCGAAGAAATTCGTTTTAGTGAAAAGCCCCGCCACCATAACAAGATCTACCGAACATATCAATGATCCACATCATGCTTGGTCCAAAAAACTGTTTGGTTGTCCTTTAGTGAAAGACCCCTCCACCCTGAAAAATTAAGTACTCCTAAAGGTTAGCTAGTATACAACTGTTTGTATCGATAACCTTGCGTCCATTTGCTCCCTAGAGCAAAATAACTCTCTAGACCATGCACCGCATCTTCAACCTCCGAAACTAATAGTCCCCATTTTTGTACAGTCGAATAAAATAAAACCATTCAGTTACACCCTCTGTCGACTGCTATCTTTAAAAGTCACGTTAGTACCGGTGGGAAAGAATACATAACTACGTTAATTAAAATGCAAAAAAGTCCCTAGCGAATATCGCCTTTGTCCGGAAATTTATTTGTAACTATATTACGCTAATAATGTTGTATTTGTTTGAGAGACCATTAACCACATTAGGTTTTCCCTGTATGTACACTAATGTGCATAATAAAACTGATCATACGTCACTTAGTATAATTTAACCTAATTCAATTCCTTGCAATCGAATCATTACAGTATACGTATATGGCTTGAATGCAGGAATTATAATTAGAAAATTTCAATATATATTCATTCCATTGAAGTATCTTACGTGATTTGAAATTTCATATTTATACTGTTTACATAAATATCTTTTAATGCTAATCATGCTAATCTTTAATTAATACGTTCATGAAACTTCATTGATATTTTATTATAGTGTATTAATTTTCCAGATAGTGGTTAAATATTTCTAATTATTCATACAAATAAATATATCTATTCTTTTAATTTAAAAAAAAAAAAATAAATAAAATATATATAAATAAATATATCTATTATATATTATATAATAAATTTTATATTTATAATATAATAGTACAAGATAGTACAATAGTATAATAGTTTTATAATATAAATATATTATAATATTATATATATATATATCTATCTATCTATATATATATCTATTATATAAATATATCTATATCTAATATATATAAATAAATATATCTATTCTTTTAATTTAAAAAAATTTAATAATTAAAAGAAATCCTCTATAGTAGAGATTTTTTCTGTACATCAATATTGTTTAATCTATTTAAAAGCACGAAGTTAATTAATATTAATTAATATAAGGACAATGATTTTAAATCAACGTTTATTTACTTAAACTCGAATTATAATCTCAGCGTTAGTATAGAATTTTTCTGCATTTATTTCAATATCACGTAGGATAAACAATTCAACATAAAAGCACTTGAATACTATTTCAACTGTGTTATGAAAAACATAAAATTCCGGAGACGTGTAATTTTTCACTGTCAATTTAGATTGACAAGTCTAAAAAAATTTATTAGTTTAAAAACACATTAAAAAGTCATGACAATTAGTTGTGACGCTTTATATTTTTTATTATTACTTTCATTGTTCATATTTTATTATAGTTGTGAACCTAAGTTGGTCTCCCATATGGTACGTTTTTCAGATCACAGATGAATTGTTATGTTTTACCATCAATGCGACGATAAAAGTAATAATACATTAAACACTGTGTTTTATTTAAAAAGTATTTTAACATAAACTTCAAGTCGAACTCACTTTTCAATTATAGAATTGCTGTTTACAATGTGTCTAGTTTGTCAATCAAGGAATGTGGACTATGTGAATGCAAGTTTAAAAACTATCGATTAATACAGAATACGTGGAAAAGTAAGAATTGAGGCTTTCTAATAATATCGAGTCACTTCTGAATTTAGTTTTTTATTAAAAATAAAATACGTACATTGATTTTGTATACATATATTTATAGTAACTGAAATACCAAATATACATGACAATATTTTTTATGAATAACATCGTTATAAATAGGTGTTTTATTTAGTCACGACTTCAGTGTCTTAGGTCACAAATAAAGATTTAATTGAGACAATTTTCATGTTAAATACATTAAAGGTAAATGACTTAGGATGATTAATTTTTTAAAATATATGAAGTCGTAAATAATAACAATTATTTGGGTAGATACACCACTTTTGGTTAACTTTACACTTTCAATAATTTGCCATTCTTTTTTCATTTTGACAATAATTAATTGTAAAAAAATCGGAAAAGGGAAGAAAAATAAATTTGTACTGTTACCAAATTATTCAGTTCATCTGAATTGTGAGCCGGTTAATGAAATTTTAGTTATTCATATTCCAACTCCTCGGATGATTCTACACTTCAATCATTCTTTTGATGACAATGAATCTGCAAACATTAACAGTAGAAGTGATTCGTTTTCTACTGACACCATATTATTAAGTTCATCTGAATTGTGAGCCGGTTATTTAAAAATTTTAGTTATTCATATTCCAACTCCTAGGATGATCCTACACTTCAATCATTCTTTTAATGACAATGAATTTGCAAACATCAACAGTATAAGTGATTCGTTTTCAACTGACACCATATTATTCAGTTCATCTGAATTGTGAGCCGGTTAATAAAATTTTAGTTATTCATATTCCAACTCCTAGGATGGTCCATTAATAACTTCCATATTTTGATACCAATAAATCTGCAAATTTTAACAGTACAACTAAATTCGTTTTCCGCTGAAACCAAATTATTCAGTTCATCTGATTTGTGAGCCGGTTATTGAAATGTCACCAATTAAAATTTGTAAGAGGCCAAAAATATTATTGGTAACAATTACACTCTTCATAAATCATTCCTTCAGTAACTGCATATTTTTAAAAGTCGAACTGCTTTCAATTTCCAAACAGTGCAAATAATCTTTATAAATATTTTTTAGTAACATTAATCAGTTTATAATTTTTAAAGCAGATCAAATGTGCTGTTTTTTATGTGAGGCAAATAATTCAGATTTGAACTTTTTAAGAGCAACGAAGGATTCTATGTTTCCGATAAAGAAACAACACGAAATTCCATGTAGATTCCTACAAAAGTTTCTATATGAATAACCTTATATTTAAAATCCCTTCTGGAATCCTATCCGAGATTTTCTTAAATTTTAATTTCTATCACACTTTTTTCTTCATTTTCACATAAATAGTTAGTTTGCTTTCCTAGTTTCAATTCTTTATTTTTCGATTTTGTATGATATGATACAAGTAGATTAAATATTTAGTATTCTTTAGAAAGCACTCTATATTAAATCTAGTTATTTATCAATATTAATTGTTTTCGATGTTTAAATTGCATTTATAAATTTAAATGTATTGGTCTATTCATAAGCTTAATGTAAAGATTTTTTTTTGAGTTATCTCTTTATGTAGGTACATGTTTGCCTAAATATCTATTTGTCAAAATGTCTTCTTAGCTTTCCTGAAAAAGAGAAAACAAAAAATAGTTCAAAAACTTTTAAGCTTACATCTGGGGCTCAATATGTAAATCATAATCGTTTTTACTTCATTTTTCATCTACAATTGTTTTCACAGATTTAAAAAATGTCAATTTGATAATCTTTTGTTAAACTAACGTAAAAAATGTATGAATTATAGATGATTGATTTTTATTTTTCATTTCTGAGCTGCATATCAAAATTAGGTAAACAATAACATTCATGAAATAGACACCTTTTTGCCAACGGTTAAAATTACAACACGATATGCTTATTTTAAATCAATTCGTTAAAAAAATGATTAATTTATTTACATCGTTATCACCAAATCCAAAAAAGTTTTTCTATCATCAATCAAGAAATTTAGTTTCATTTAAATTATTATAATTGCATGTCAATTATATATACGGCTCTAATAGACAGATGTGAATCTGATAACCTCCTGGTTTTGACAGCCATTGAAAATTAAATTGGTTTGAGATTCTCATTAAACTTATTCAAAACTTCAGGTGCAAGAAACAAGAAAAAGTAAAGTGAACTGAGAGGATTAAAAATGAAAAATCTTGATATTTATGCTGTCCAATAAAGAAATATTCAATAAGCATGGAAAATTCTTGTTATAGGTTTCTTTTCCAATTACAATCTAACGATACTACACTAAATATTACTTTAATTAAATATTGTATGTATTTTTATAAAAACTTTCTGTTTAATTAATACATTTTTTTCAAAGTCTAGGATATGATCCTAACTCGTATTATAATGTAGTTTGAAAATAATTTAGTATTCAGTCTGGACAAACAAATCCATTAACTGATCGTCACATAATATATACATGAAAGTAGAATAATATGTTTTCTGTTTTCGGGAAAAGTTTAACATTTTTTGGATCCATATTTTAAAAGTTGACATACTTTCTGAAAAATATTATCTTCAAAGTTCAAAGTAAAAAACGTAATGTTTCATATTTTTTCCAAAAAAATATATTTTCGAGGCTGTTTTTTAATAAGTTTAAATGAAAAGTATTTCTAATAATTATTATTAGTAAAATGTATTAACTGTCTTATGTTATTCAATTTAATTGTTTGGAAAGTTATAGAAGAAGGTTATAAAGACTTCTGATTAAACGTAACGGATTCGATCGTTATAGAAGCATTATCAATGCCGGGAGGGATGCTTTCGTTCGTGCTCAGGGTTTTCAGTTACATTTTAAGGAAAAAGAGGAATTACGGTTTCATGCACATTATCAAATCGTTCGTTCTAATACTAATGAGGTATAAAATTATTATTATTCACAGCACTCAGATAGAACATTTTCTAAAACGAAAGTTTTCAATCATAAATTTGGAGAATCATAATTATTTCCAGTTAATTAAACACTCTGAATACTGATGAAAGAAAGCCAAATTGATGGCAGTTGCAATTTTAGAAAAAACGTATTAAAACTGCTTCAGATTGTGATTAATGTTACCAAGAGATATTTAAGAAAGATTATTTTTTACTGTTTGCAAGAGGAAGACACTTAGAGATTTAAAACTATGTTGTAACTGAAGGTACGATATATGAGGAGTGTGATTGTTACCAATAATATTTATGGTTTCTTACGAATGTTAATTGGTGAGATTATAATAACCGGCTCACAAATCAGATGAACTTAATAATATGGTGTCAGTTGAAGACGAATCATTTTTACAGTTAATGTTTGCAGATTCATTGTCATCAAAAGAATTATGTTATTGTAGGATCATCCCAGGAGTAGGAATGTAAACAACTAAAATTTTATTAACGGGCTTACAATTCAGATGAACTGAATAATTTGGTTTCTGTGAAAACCGAATTTAAATTATTTTGTTTAATTTGGAGGATATATTGATATTAATATAATTGAATTATTTACCAAAGTATCGTTCTATATTGTTAATTACTACAGTTTAAATAACCGGCACACAATTCAGATGAACTAAATAATTTGATTGCAGTAGGAATCAAATCACTTGTATTGTTAAAGTTTGCAATATTTATTGGCATCAAAATAATGGAATTGTTAAAGGACTGTCCAAAGAATGTGAATAACTGAAAATTTTAAATAACCGGCTCACAATTCAGATGAACTTAATAATATGGTGTCAGTAAAAGAACAAATTATTTTTACAGTTAATCTTTGCAGATTTATTGTCATCAAAAGAATGATCTAATTGTAGGATCATTTAAGGAGTAGGAATGTGAATAACTAGAATTTTTAAATAACCGGCTCACAATTCAGATGAACTGAATGAATCTAATTGTAGGATCATTTAAGAAGTAGGAATGTGAATAACTAGAATTTTTAAATAACCGGCACACAATTCAGATGAACTTAATAATTTAGTTGCAGTCGGATTGAAATCACTTGTATTGGTAAAGTTTGCAATATTTATTGGCATCAAAATAATGGAATTGTTGAAGGACTGTCCAAAGAATGTGAATGACTAAAATTTTAAATAACCGGCTTACAATTCAGATGAACTTGATATTCTGGTGTCAGTAGAAAACAAATCATTTGTACTGTAGATGTTTGCAGATGCATTGTCATCAAGAGAATTATGTTCTTGTAGGATACTCCTGGCAGTAGGAACGTAAATAACAAAAATTTTATTAACCGGCTCACAATTTTGATGAACTGAATAATTTCTTTTTAGTACAAAACGAACGCTCTTGTACTGTTAAAGTTTGCTAGATTTATTAACATCAAAATAATGGAATTGTTTATCGAACTATCGTTCTAGAATATAAATTACTAAAGTTTAAATAACCGTCTCACAAATCAAATGAACAGATGATGAGTTTGTTTTCGACAGAAAACGAATTCACTTGTAGTGTTAAAGTTTGCATGATGTCTAGACAATAAAATAACTGTTGTTGAAGGATCGTTCGTTGTGAATAGTATCATTTTGGAAATAGACCATTTTTTATAGTCTGGTTCACTCCAATGAATTGAAGTCATGTTTGAAATTTAGTCGATGTGCAAGAATCAAAGATTTATCGACTTTATTGTATATTTATGTTCATTGATAATTGTTTTCAATGAGTGTCTCCTTTGACCAATCTGGATCAACCGTTTTCGTCATCAAAAGTAGTGGATCTATTAAAATAGGTGCCTGGCTTAAAATCCAAAGTTATGTGTCTATCTGCTCTTGTTCTGCGGCACACGAACTAAAAGCTACTACCATCTTTGCTTCAGCTGAACTATAATTAAGTCTATATATGGAACACGTAAGAGCTTTAACCTCACAGGAGAATGTCCCTCTGATCTCCATTATTCCTCTATACAATTTATTTTGTTGTTACTGGTAAAAGTAATATACGAACATTTCATCTAAATTTTAATCTTCCATTATCTTTATTACAAACTATAATAGTAATACTTGATGATATAGTTGTATTATCTATTGCATTCAGAAGCTCGTTTCAAACCAAATGAAGACATAAAAAAGCTATTAATTATTCCGGTAACTACTCTTTGCGAAATGTTGTACACGTAGTAGTTTTTCTCCTCGGCTCTTGTATAATTGGCGCATTTAAAAGAGAACTAACGAGATTCTGCAGAAATTCGATGTAGAAGAAGTTCCAAACGAGCGGAAGCGTCGATGAAATAGTCAGATAAAGAAAATTACTTTAACTGCTTGGATTTTAATTTAGCGAGCATAGGGGAGAAAATGGTGACGATAATCACACAAAATTATATTACCGCTTAGCAAAAGGTTCTTAATAAGAATCCTATTATAAATAACTGTTTAATAACATCTCCGCATGATACAGTCATTAAGTATATGAATCTTAAAGTCGTATTCAGAACTATAATAACCCCACTACAATATTTTACAATATTCATTTACCATTCTATTAATTACTTTGCAACTTTTAGTATTTTAATTTACTTTCTTGTCAGGTTGGGCCAACTAAAAATGAATTAAACTATTAATTTTTTTCAGGATGGTTCTGGGCAATGGGTCAGCCTTGATTCTGAGTTGGAAATGCGAGAGGGGGAGGTAGTCGGCACCAAATCTCCAACTGGTCACAATCTTCTCATCGATTGTCGTTTCGAGCAACCTTTTGGTAAGTGAATTCCTTCACTCTTCAAGCTTCTTCTAGTTTAGATTTAGTTTGCAATTTTATTTCTAACATCCTACTCGCTCTCTTGCATTATTTGAAAAATTGAATATTAAAAGTAAAATAAACCAATTTTGATAAAAAGTGTAACCAGTACCAAAAAAAATTCAAAAGTGAAAAATGTGTTTTTATTTTTCAAGTGCATGATATATTTTAGGCAAAGCATATTTTTCTCAATCAAATTTGTGTTTAAAAGGGAAAATATGCAAACACTACTTTTTTGGTAGTTGTTTTATGTGCTTTTTAAATTTAAATTCCAAGTTTTTGTTACAAATGTTTTCGATTTAGAAAAACTGGTGTGGCTATCAAGTATATCTGCAAATTTATTTCTATTGTCTACTATTAAGGACATTAACAAAAAAATGAGCAGTAAATCTATATTCTTGATCAGTTTTGCATTCTGAGAATAAATACCTAGTTGAAAATTGCTAAAAGTTATCTAACATTTCAGTAATTTATACTCATTTTTAATTTTTTCATTCATTCATTATTTATAAAAATTAATTCAGACTCTCGATATAGAACAACTGAAAAACTTTAGATATCTGCAAATGCCCTATTAACTAAGACTTATAAACAACTGTAGTTTTGATACAAGTAGCAAAAAACTTTTTTTAGTAAGACAAAAGCTTATTACTCTTTTAGTGATTTTAGTCATAGTGTGCTGTAGGTAAAGGAATAGAAGTTTGGAAACTATTTGAACTTAAATGTCAGTAGTTAAAGACCGTAGTTGGACTAAGTGTTTTACATTATTGTAATTTAAGTATCGTGGTCATTAGTAAAAGAGAATTGTTGTACCCCAGGAATATCAACTATATTATTCTGTAATGTATATTTAAAATTCAACATGACACCCTTTTGGGACATTAGCTTTTTTAAGGGGGAAATATTCAATTGTGATTAAACGAAAAAAGTTACTTTCCTCAATTTTTTGCATTAAATAAAAAATAAATTAATTAAATATTAAATTAAAAGAATTTCTATCAAATAGTAAACATATAATTAGGAATATTTCAACGTTTTTTTTAAAGGGCATCTCCAAGTTGTGAATTTCAAAGAAACCAAGCAAATTTTGGCAAGTCCCATTTCCAGAAAATTTATAACTTTTAATAAATGGACAAACGAAAATATTTAGACAAAGTTTCTTTAATGTTAGTCTAAGGTTTTGAAATCCAAGGATTTCCTCTACAGGGAGTTTAGTATGTAAAACAAAAATTAATAAAAATACAAAGATGTTTATTAACATTTAGATATTTACATTAATCAAAGTAATAAAAATATTGTAGAAAAATATCAAAATTATTCAAAACAGTGATTTTATTTAAACAGTTTGTTCTTAATAAACAGCATTTTAGTTCGAGTATATCAAAAGCACGGACCGTGAGAAAGTCCCAGTCGGAGATACGACCGTCACAAATAGGAGGGGGAAATTTTTCTTTTCCCTTTTATGATTCGTTCTTTGGGTCTTTCTCACGGTTCATGCATCTGATATTCTCAAAAGTTTTAATTTCTATAATTTGTCAAAATTGATATTTCAGTGGTCATTTTATTTTATTATTTTATTATTTTAATAATTGTCTTTTAACACTTTTAGATAAGTCAAATAAGGAATTGCTATCAACTTTAATAGTTTACTAGTAACAACTCACTCACTTTTTAAAATAAAATTAGCTATTATAAAATTAAAAGAACATTAAAATTATTAATAAAAAAATTTTTAAAAAAGAAAAGTATGACTTTTAGTTTTAATACAAATTTAAATACAAAACCTTGAAATTTTCTCTGTTTCTGGCAAAAATTTCTTTTTAAATAACTTAAATTTTGCGTTTTCAATTTTTGTAAATAAATGAACTTCAAATGGTTTCAATTTGAAACTTTATCAATGTTGAATGAATTTAATTAGAAATTTTAAAAAACTAAGATTTAAAAAAAAATTTAATGTTTTACAGAAATTTAAATATTCACAAATTTTTTATGTTTCTTCTCAGGAACTCAATTATTTTCAGAAATAATAAAACTCATCGCAGAATTTCCAAATATTATAAATTCAATTTCAATCGAATTCTTTGAAAAATTTAACTATTCTAAAATTTTTTATTGAAATTCTTCAAAAGAATTCAATTATTTAAAAATTTGTTAACAAAATTCTTTATAAGAATTAAATTTTAAGAAACATTCACTATGTTTAAATAGTTGATTAATTTCAAAAAAGTTTGAATTTCAAATTTAAAAAAATTTTAATTTCTATGAAAAAGTAATAATAATGAAATAGGTACTTAAAATATTTAAAAAGAAATACGTATTATTGTTTTTGAAAAATTTTACATTGTAGGAAATTTGAAAGTAAATTTACTGAAACATTTTTTTCAATAAATGTTTTTCCTTTATTTTCTAAAAATTCAAAGTTTTCAATTTCAGTTTCAATTAAATTTTCTAAATGAAAATGATAATTTATAAAGATTTTTTTCCTTTATTTAGAAAGACATTGAATTTTATTAAAACAATTAAAATAAATAAATAGAATTGTTGCAAATTATTTCCCTAATAATTAGGGAAAATTAAGAATTTTCTACAAAAATATTATGAAACGGGAATATGTAATTTTTTTTACCAATGAAAAAAATGGGATTGTAAACAAAATTGTTATTGAGAAATATAAATTATGCATAAAATTAATGTATTTCCTATTTTTTAATCATAATTTTTAAGCAATTAACAATTTTCTATTTTTGATAAATAAAAAGGAGAATAATTTGCTTTAAAATTTATAACGGGCAAAAGAAAATTATTTTTAGTTATTTATTTATTTGAGATTCGTTCACGGGCTAAGCCCTTAATGTTAAAAAAATCGATCACAAAAGTAAGTCAATACTGTCGCTAATTAATTTGTCAATGGAATTAGTTTTCGTAAGTTGTGAGTAAACATATTAATCATATTTTTTTTTTAATTTTTGAAATTTCTTGTATTATTTAATAATATTACAAATCGTTAGTACGATTAAATTCCATGCACATTTTTTATTTGTCAAACGATATTTTTTAAAGAAAAAAAATGAAAACATATACTAACTTCATAATGCGGACAGAATGAATGAAAGAATACGGAGATTAATATAGTTAATAATTAATAATAATAATTAAATAATTAATTAATTAATAATAGTTAATAATAGTTAATAATAGTTAATAATAATAATTTTCTGATTAATGTAAAAAATGTATAAAAATATTAATTTTTTGTGGAAATAAGACGTGCAAAAAAATTGCAATTTTTGTGTTAGGTTTGTTTACATTTCACAACTTGGACCTGGCGCTTATTCTGAAATAACTGTCAAAAAATGGGTACAAAAATTTCCTGCATTGTGAAAGTAAGAGTGTTTTAAATCAGATACAATAATCTACCAGTTGACATAAAATCTTGATCGGAGTGCATAAGAATAAAGAAAATATTTACCTAGTTTGAGTAAACTCGACAGCTCAATAATTCCACTTCTTTGTGATTTTATGGACGTTTTTCACACTTGTTACCCAATTCATTTTTTTTCCTCTAGCACATTTGCTACTTTCAATGAATTTAAAGTTTCTTCCTCCTATTAAAAACCATTTAACCAGTCTGGTTCAGGTAAATTAAAAATTTTAAAATAGAATCATATTTTAAAGTAGAAAAAGCTTATTTTAGTTATAAAAGTTATTTTATTCCGTTTGAGTCTGCTCATGTACTGTTAAATTCACAGCTGATCTTAATCTGCAGAATGTTTATTCGAAACATTTTATTTGTCGAAAAAAGTAATTCTTTTTATAAGTAATTTTTTTTTCTAAAATAATAATCAGCTTAATAGTAGGTGGAAAATAAAGACATACTTTAGAAATACACTACTTGCCAAAATTGTCAGTCTATTTTTAAGAAAAAGAAATGAATTTTTGAATATAAAATTTATGAAAACTAAAGTAAAAATAAAAATTTATGAAAACTAAAATTTTATTCAGT
Source organism: Leptopilina myrica (nomen nudum) (assembly GCA_032872475.1). NCBI lineage: Eukaryota > Metazoa > Arthropoda > Insecta > Hymenoptera > Figitidae > Leptopilina > Leptopilina myrica (nomen nudum). Next base: position 40,569,915 of record CM065464.1, on the reverse strand, counting down.
ACAAGTTTTGTAAGATGATAAAAGTTCAAAAAGAATAAGACCTTTTACTTAAGTCATTTGACCAGTATTTTATTTAGAAATTGACAAGAATTCGCATTTTTCTTGTTTTATCAAAATTTGAATAACTTCTAAAGTAATAAACGTTTTTTTAATGATCTTAAGTTTATTTTGAAAGTCATTTTCTAAAGAATAAGAAATACTTATAAACATTAACCTGTAATTTTCTTTTTTTTAATAAAAAGTCTAAGTTAGACAAAAAAAAATCAAAAAATTTGAAACAATCTTATTGGAAGAAAAATAATTTTTAAATTTCACATTTTTGTAATTAAATTTTTTTGAAAAATTTACACTATATTATATTTTATCTATTTTTTTGAATAGTTTTAAGTATAAAGAAATTATTTCAAATTTTTTGAATTTTTTTGTCTAAATTTGACTTTTTATTCGAAGAAAAAAATTACAGTTTATTGTCTATAACTAATTCTTATTCTGTAGAAAATGACTTTCAAAATAAACTTAAGATCATTAAAAAAACGTTTATTACTTTAGAAGTTATTTAAATTTTTGTAAAACATTAAAGGTGGGAATTCTTATAAATTTCTAAATAAAATACTGTCCAAATGTCTTCTTCAAGGTCTTATTCTTTTGAAAATTTGATCATCTTACAAAACTTGTACTGAATAAAATTTTAGATGTTATAAATTTTATGTTAAAAAAATTTTTTTTATTTCCTTAAAAATGGGTGAGTTGACAATTTTAATGTATGGCCCAAAGTAATGTTCGTTTACATAGAAAGAAGCTAATTTTTAGACAATGCAACAATTTAGAGTATGCTACTTATCATAATATTTAGATGTCAGGCAAAAGAAATTTTTTTCTTTCTTAGTTTGAAGATGGAAACTTTTAATTATGTAGTCTCGAAACTTTTCAGGCTTTTGGCTCGATGCCTATAATTTCATACACTTTGCTTCATGTAATCAAGCATAAATAGTTACACCTTTTATATATGCAAATTTGCACATACACATTTGTATGTTTACGTCTAGAGACTTTAATGCCTGTTTATATTCTTCATCAGCGTATAAATGTCTTGCGTTTTTTTTCCTATATCATAAGAACAAGATAGGCAAATTTTTCATTCTAGGTGACTAGAAAGTATTCTCTACTACGATTTTAACAATTTTAATTTATTTTTTAATTTTTTAAATTTTTAATTCCTTAATTCCTTAATTTCTTAATTCTTAATTCTCTAATTTAAAATTTATAAGAATTAAAAATATAAGAGTATTTAATATTATTATAAAACTATTTTTAAAATAAAATTAGCTTACAATTAGTTTGACATGGAAGTTTTTTTCAACATTTGTTATCGTTTGAATATTTTAACGCATGAGTTGAAATAAATTGGTTATTTTTGAAAATTTTAGCGAATACAGAAACTTTTTGTTTTCAGTTTATTTTGTACTGTGTATTGTATAGAAGAAGAATCCCCTTGCGATTCTTTCAAATCAATGGGATCAGTTTGAAAGTAGGTTGACTGGCGATATTCGAATGGATACTCAATTCACATGAATTGATACTTTTCTACTTTTTAGTAAACTTATAAATCACAATCCACTTACTCAAACCACAAATAGTATTTTTTTTCGATTTTTCATATGCAGTTTCATTTCAATATTATTGACATATACATCTTCCGTCATTGTTTTTTCTCATTTTTTTTTTATTTTAATCCAATTTATTTTCGCAAAACAATTTCTTTTTCATTCATAAATAAGTGTTTTATCTTCTTTCTGGAGAAAGATTTGTTTTATAGGTGAAAATAAAGTAAAAATTTCTAAATTCTATTGCATTTTGCTTAATAGTCACACCTGAGGGATTCTTAAATTTTTATACTTCGAAAATAAATTACTAATATATTCTCTATGGAAAATTATAATTATTTTATTAAAATTATATTATTATAATTATTTTGTTGAAAGACTAAAAGTTAGAGTAAATAATAACGAGGTGCAAAATTACATGTACGTTTGAAAAGTGTTTGTCGAATTGGGATATGAAATTTTAATCTAGACACATCGTACATGAGGAAAAAAATTTAAAAACAAAAATATTATTGTGACTAAGCAGGAAAGTATGAACAACCAACCGGATGGATAAACCTGCTAACGAGTGAAATGGCTAGGCAGTTACGAGCAGCTCGGCCTTTGTGTGGCACAGGTACCCTCATCAAGATCATCAAGATCATCAACTCTTCGATTGAATTCCCGGTTGAATATAATCGTAATCGTGGTCCTCCCTTATCGTGGATTCGTAACTTTATTTTCAAAATCTTTTACTGGTTTTTAATTTTCAACTAAGCAAAAAAAAAATCGCCGGTGATAATGAAATTAATTTCTATTACAAGACAATTTAGATTCAGTTTAGTGACAATTTAGTTGCTTTTTTTTGACATTCGCCAATCAATTTTTAAAAAAAGAATTAAACTCCTTAAATTTTTTTCTATTTTCACTTGTATTTGGAAATTTTTTTGATTACTTTGAAAAATTCATTGCACGTAGTTTTTGTTCCCTCGACAAGCGCGAGTGAAGAGCGTTCTACTAACGAGCTTCAAAAAAGTTTTTATTCGCATCCACCGAACGGTAAATTAAGAAAAGAATTTATATATAAGAAAACGTTACCAAGTCCTTGTCTAGGTTTTGTCTTATTCTCACTTCCACCTCGTCGAATTTAGAAAGTTTAAAGCACTTCCCGGGCGAAGCTTCTCTTATATTTTTAGTTACGTATCCACGGTACGAAGTTCCACGTTTTAATACGTAACTTAGCGATGCCAATTCCTTCTTGCTCGCCAGCCACTGCACCAAGGATATTGTTTTTGGTTGAGTGCTTCTTGGAGTCTTTTGTAAACTTTCAAAGTATTTATTTTCGAACTTGTATATTTCACTCATTTTCAGTTCACTAAATTTTTATTGTCTTCATTTTACTTATATTCAGTGTTTGTTTCTTAACAAATTTAACATTCGCAAAAAAATAATTATTAACTAGATTAATTTAATTATATTTATACATTTCATTATAGTGAAGATGAAAATCTAATTGCAATAAATTATTTAATCTTGAAAAGTCCGTTGCAAGTTTCAATCAAAATATTTAATCCCTTTAAAAATTCAAAATGGCGGATTCAATATGGCGATCATCTTTTGGAAAATTAATTAAATTTGCTTGAAATTTGCTACTTGGGCAATTTTAGGGTCATAATCACCTAAAATCTACAATTTTCAATGAAAATTTACTTTTTCTTAAAAACATTGATCTATAAATTCCTCAGATCTCTATAGAGTCGGAATTTTAAATTTTTATTTAAACAAGTAAGTTAAAAAAAATTAACCTACAATGTCAATATTTTTTAAATATTTTTTAGAAAAAGATTATTAATTCAATTATTTAAGTAACATAGGTCGAAGACAAAAAATTCAGAATGAAAAATAAAGGTTTATTTTTACTGCAAATAATTTAATTAATAGTTTAAACACAAGTTGGGATAAGAAAATAAATGTTAACTTAATAATAATTGTTATTATAAATGTGTAAATAAAAAAAATTTATTAATTAAAAAGATATTTTTAACTTATTAAGTCCCATGAAGGAACCATTCATTGCATTAAAAAGTAACAATTGGATTCATAGGCTAATTGTAAAAAGATAAACCTGTTTTTATGTTCTTAATTTATAATTGTTAAAAAATAATTGTTTAAACAAATTAATTAAAATTACAATTTTTTTTAAACTGTCAACCCTCATCGATTCTATATAAAAAATAAAAAAAGTTTTATATTGATCACACTTTTCGTCAAATTGTATTTTGTTTATAAAATTGTTATAAACAAATTCTATTGAATAAAGGACGCTCCATCCCAAGTATAAATAAATGGATTTTTAATAATATTAACAATTGGATTCAAAGACAAATTAAAAAAAAACTGATTTTCATTTTTAATTTTCAATTGTTTGACGACAATTGTTTAAACAAGTTAATAAAAATTTGACACCTTTTAAAAACTGTTCATGATTATCAAATTTTTGTGCAAAATTAAAAAAAAAACCTGTGTATTAGTAATTTTTTCCTCAAATCGTATTTTCTTTATAAAATTGTTGTAAACAAATTATTATTTAACGTATAAGTATTATTATTCAAAGTATAAATAAATGAATTTTAAGTAAAATTAACAATTTCATTAATAGGAAAATTGGAAAAACGATATACCTATTTTGGTTTTTTATTTTCAATTGATTAACAACAAATGTTTAAACAAATTATTAAATATTTAGCAATTTTTAAAAACTGTTCATGATTATCGAATATATATGTGCAAAATAAAAATAATATTTATTAAAATAATAAAATAAAATTGTATGAGTAATTTTTTTCTTCAAATCGTACTTTCTTTATAAAATTGTTGTAAACAAATTATTATTTAACGTATAAGTATTATTATTCAAAGTATAAATAAATGAATTTTAAGTAAAATTAACAATTTCATTAATAGGAAAATTGGAAAAACGATATACCTATTTTGATTTTTTATTTTCAATTGATTAACAACAAATGTTTAAACAAATTATTAAATATTTAGCAATTTTTAAAAACTGTTCATGATTATCAAATATATGTGCAAAATAAAAATAATATTTATTAAAATAATAAAATAAATTTGTATAAGTAATTTTTTTCTTCAAATCGTACTTTCTTTATAAAATTGTTGTAAACAAATTATTATTTAAGGTATAAGTATTATTATTCAATGTGTAAATAAATGAATTTTAAGCAAAATTAACAATTTCATTTATAGGAAAATTGGAAAAACGATATACCTGTTTTTTGGCTTTAATTTTCGATTGTTTAACAATAATTGTTTAAACAAATTATTAAATATTTAGCTATTTTTAAAAACTTAATGCCAATCAATTCTGTGTAGAAAAATGAGACATTTTTGTATGGATTATTTTTTTCTCCAAGACGTATTTTGTTTATAAAATTGTTATTCACAAATTATGTTGGATAAAGGGTATTTATTTTTTCTGTGTAACTATGAATCGAATTGTCACTTTTTTAATGCAATGCCTAATTTGTTCATGAGACTTAACACGTTAAAAATATCATAATTAATTAATTGAATTGAATAATAATATTATTAATAATGATTATTTATAATTATATTTTATTATTTATAATTATTTAAATCCTTTTAAAGACCTCGTAAAATTAAATTGCCAATAATAATAATTATTATTATTAATATTCATTTTTCTGTCCTAACTTTTGTTTTAAACTATTTTTTAAATTATTGTAACAAAAATAAGCAGTTATTTATTTTCTTTAGTTATTTATGAGTATTTGTTTACAACTATTGTTAACAAGTGAATTAATATTTTCCATTATGAATTTTTTGTTTTCAGCATTATGTTATTGTTAAAATACTTAAAAAGTTGATTTAATAATTTTTTAAAAAAACATTTAACAAATATTGACTGTGAGCTGCTTACTAATATGAAGTCAGATTTTCAAAATTCAAAATGGCGGACCTAATATGGAGGAAAATTTTTTTAAAATCGAACAAATTCGCTTTAATTTTAAAAAATTAAACGCGAATAACAACTCTCAAGTAAATTCAAGCGATCTATAAACAATTCGTCAGTCATATTGGATCCGAATTTTTGAATATTCAAAATCTAACTTCATATTTTTAATCAGTGATTCAAAAACACCTGAGAATCAAGTTTCAAGTTAATTTTATCATTTTTAGAATATTATTCCACCATATTGGATCCGCCATTTTTAGTTTTTTAAAACTAACCCCAGATTCGTAATCAGCGACTTCTATTCTATTAAAAATCAATGTTTTTTCTTCTTCTTCTTTTCTATAGTATAAGGAATATTCTCCAGTATATTTTCAAGGTCAAAAAAAATAGTGACTTGTGAAAATTTAGTCTTAACATTCATAACGATTGGCTTAACAAATTTTGTGTTTTGTTGGTTAAAGACTTAAATATCATCTTTCAGGAAAATTTTCCAATGTTTTACAAAATTAAAATTAATCATCAATTAAGGTAACTCGAACATTTGGCGATTGCTATTTTTCGATTGTACTTCACAGGCAAATTATTTTTTAAATATCGATAATATCTTAGAGAAGTAAAATATTCTGATAAAAAAAAATTAAACATAAGTTTACTTTCAGTTAAAATTCTCAGCAAATGTTTACATCATACCAAGAAGCGCTCAAATATCAAAATATATGCACTGCATTATTTTCGAATAATTTTCAATTGGGAACTTTAATGTGTGTGTGATCGCAGAATGGGTAGTCCAATATGTTTTATATATACGATGTTCGATGTTTATGCTTTTTTCTCTTGCAATACGTGTATACATATAATATATACATACATATATATATATATATATATATATATAAATATATATATATATTATACTATGTGACCATGCATACAAGTTCTATAACACTTAAAATAATTATTATCGTATACATTTATCGGAAAACAATGTTCTTTTTTTTCATATATTAAAAACAAAGTTTTTATTATAATCCTACTTGAAATTGTGTATTTTTAAAATAACAGCATTAAACAGATTTAAATTATATTTTATGTACATCGAACACTGAATTTTTAAATTGCACCATAATGTAGAGTGTGGACTCCTTAAAGAAACTTAGGTTTCACTTGATTAAATAATCCTTAGTGACCTCATAGAGGTTCCCAGATAGAGTTTGTCTACTAAACACTGGTTTCATTTCAATAATTTTGCAGTTGAAGTAAAATAAACAATGAAAATGGGTAATTCTATATTTTTTATTAATTCTATGATTAAAATTGAGGATTAAAGAAATTAAATTTTTAATTTTATTTATGAGCACGAAGTTGTTTTTTTTCTACTGAAGAATGTTTTAGAAATACCATGTAAATAAAGGTTAATTGTATAGATATATACGTTTTCTCACGTTTTAGACGTTCGCGACTTAATGAGAATTACTGAGGCCATAGTTTTTCTTCGATACAAACAAATTACACAAAGAGCACACCACTAATGTCATCGCACGTGCATGCAGTGGCGCGGCGATAGCACCAGAGTGGGGGGAAATGTTATATATTTTCTACTATAAATTTGTAGTCAATAAAATTATTTATATTTTTTAACAAACAGTCTCCTTAGGAAAGAGGGTACCTGCAAATACATCGAGCTATGGCTGCGACACTGTTATTATAAATAATATTCATTTGTTTTCTCTAATCATCCTAATTAATTCACTCTTTCTTTATTTTTTTACGATCATTTGATTTTTTTCACTGATTTTTTTAGTTTTTTTTTAATTTAAACGATTCTGGGAAATTCTTGTCAGTAACTTTATCCAAAAATTATCCAAAAGTCCGGAAGTTACTCTCTGGAATTTTTCGGTTTTCATTTTCACTCTCGATATATTTTTCCCAGCAACTTTGTCATGTGGGTTCTGTATGAAACTTTATGGATTCGGTAAAATGTTTTAGTAAATTGTTGTTTTGTTCCAGTTCGAAAATTTTTGTAATATTTTGTAATAAGAATGTTACTTCATTTTTGTGATAGTGTATAATTTTTTTGTGATAGTGTAGTATTTTCAGGAATAAACTGAGAAAAGTAATTATTAGATAATCAGAATCAGGTTTCAATTAACAATTTACTTATACGGTTATGAAAAAATTAGATAAAGAATACAAGGTTATTTTATTCAAAATTGTAGTTAAATTTTCGATGACAATCGATCCATTAAAAAAACATATTAACTAATCATTCTCCACCAATTATTCGAATTTTAATATTCAACTTTTGGAACACTCCTTTAGCCTAAGGAATTTTGAACCTTCTCTGCTTTTTTCACTGAAAAATCCTAAGATCCATACTTAGGATTATCTTTGACATCTTTTGTAACTTAGTTTCATCAGTGAAAAGTTTTCACAACACATTACTAAGAGGATTTATTTGTCCACTTAAAATTTTTTTTACAAATTCACTTGTCACCATAGTGAAACAAAATTTTCAACGCTGAAAGAAATATTCGCGTATTTTAGAATTCTAAAAAGTGACCAAATTCTGTTACAAAAATACAACAAATTTTATAAATTATTTAAGCAATTTTCTTACGTTTTAAATATCTATTTTTTTGAAATATATTCTTTACTTCGTAAATAATTGTTTTTTTTTATTTTATTTAACATGTGACTTGCTTTAAAAACTAAAAAGTAGAAAACGTTTGAAACTTTTAAATAAAAGATAAAAGATGCACTATATTTCGGAGTAAAAGTCCACATTTCTTTTTCATCAAGATAGCATAAATCTCAATTTTACCGAATTGTGTATGTCGTCTAGTTCGTTATTTTAAGTTCCAAATATAAATGCATTTGGCAATACTTGTTCTGAATTTTTAAAACAAGCACAAAATCCATTGTACATTACTTTAATTGAATATTTTTAGTTAATATATAAAATAGAATATAGACAAATAAAGCATGTTTAAAGCATGATTGATTTTTACTTTAAAAATAATTAAAAATGAAAAATGTATAATTTCGATTAAACATTAAGTATTTTTTGGTTCAGAAAACATTCGAGAAGATAGGAATTTTAAAAGAAACGACAAATTTAATGAAGTATACAGACTAAACAAAGTAAAACTTTATAAAATTCGTTATTTGATAAGCTTCTGTGGTCGCTACATTGAAATATGAACGAAACTTTGACTTTCAAAATGGCGAATACAAAATGGCGGACTAAAATCTAATAAAAAAATCGTTCTTTACGAAACTTGGTTTTCAGATGTTTTTTGCGTCCAAAATGTTCTTACATTTTAAATAAATATTATTGGAAATTTTAATTTGTCTGAAATTCAAAATGGCTGTTCAAAAATGGCGGAAAAAATATCTAAAATTTTGAATAGCAAAAAAAAATTGTAGATGCAGACACATTTCCTCATTAAAAATTAATAAAATTAGTATAAAACTGGCATTTATGATAAAATTTTATCACAACTAATTTAACAATGTTTTAAACAATTTTTATAAACAAATTGTTATTTTTTGAAAGGCAAAAATATTTTTAAAAAATTTGTTTACATATCACTCTCTTTTTACAGTTGCAATGAATATTAACGATAAAAATGGTTCAACATTATTATTTTTCAATGTTATAAACAAATTTATAAATAAATCCAGAGTTGCAAATAATTAAAGATAAAAATAGTTTTTTACGCATGACTTTCTTTACTATTCTCTTAATGAATCTTCAAGATAAAAATTATTGACCACAATTATTCATCAACTTTATAAACAATTAAAAATGTAAGAATTTAATTCATAAACAATTATTATAAACAAATTCCAAATTAACAACAATTAAAAATGTAAAAATTTCGTTTTTATTTCACTATATATTTTACACACGATTAATGAATCTTGAGAATTTAATTTACCTATTAATATTTTTTAATAAAGTTATAAACAATTGCTGTAAACAAAGTACATATTGACAACAATTAAATATTAAAAATTGTTTTTCTTCTATTATCCTTTTTTCCATACGGTTCATATTTAATTTAATTTAATTCTTTATATTTTTAACAAAATTATAAACAAATTTTAACAAATTGATTATTTACACTAACTGAAGGTAAAAATATTTTAATTATTGAAAACTATTATGTTTGTTACTTACTGCTATTAATGGATTAATTCCTATTCACTTAAACATTTAGAAATTATTATTAAAAATTGTTTAAGTTTATTATTTTAAATTGTTATAAACAAATTAAGAGTTGACAATCATTGAAGATGAAAAATAGTTTTTTATATAGCAATAATAAAGTAAATAAACAATAAACATACAAATTATTCGGTTTGCGTTTTTAAAATATTCATTACCCTCAGAAAATGAATTGTTTATAACTTTGTTGAAAAATATTAGGAATTAAATTAAAATTTCAGAATATGTGAACCGAAATTTGTTTATAACAATTGTTTATAAAGTTGTTAAATAACTGTCATCAATAATCTTCATCTTAAAGATTTATTAAGTGAACAGTAAAAAAGTCGTTAGGAAAAAAAATATTTCTTATCTGCAATTATTGTCAATTTTTAATTTGTTTATTACATTTTTAAATCATGTTAAACAATTTTTATCTATAAGATTTATTGCAACTACAAATTAAAGAGCGATCTGTAACAAAATTTTTTTTTCAATATTTGTGTCTTTCAAAAAATAACAATTTGTTTATAAAAATTGTTTTAAACATTGTTAAATTACTCATAGTAATAAAATTTTATCCTAGATGTCAGTTTTATACTAATTTTATTAATGTTTAATAAGGAAATGTGTCTACATCTACAATTTTTTTGTCTATTCAAAATTTTAGATATTTTTTCCGCCATTTTTGAACAGCCATTTTGAATTTCAGAAAAAATAAAATTTCCAATAATATTTATTTGAAAGGTCTTACATTTTGGACCCAAAAACATCTAAAAACCAAGTTTCGTATAAAACGATACTTTTATTAGATTTCTAGTCCGCCATATTGTTTTCGCCATTTTGAAAGTTAAAGTTTCAATTATATTTTAATGTAGGAACCACAGAAGATTACCAAATTTTTTTTTAATAAAATTTTTATAATAAAAAAATCAAGTTAAAAAATAATTGGTTATAATAAAATGTAAAAATTAAAAAATAAAGTTTCGTTATAAAAAATTAATAATTACATTTTACAATAAAAAAATAATAATTTAATCTGAAACGAATCTCTATAGTAAAATATCCAACATCGGAAAAAATTACCCGATATTCTTCAAAATTTTTCATTAATATGCAAAAAAGCAAAAAAAAAAAAATTGACGTTCAAAAATTGTCACATTAAAATCCACTTATCGCATTTACTTTCCTTTCCAGCTTCGTTCAGCTGACATACTGTGAGCTGAAAAAAAAAATTGTCTCCCTCTTAATTACGAAAGAGGTAAAATTTAATTAGACCAATTGCAATTATTACCACCAGTGAAACATATAATGTTATCACAAAGACCTCTTAAATTTTCAATTTTAGTCTCGACTTCTATTCTTTCGTTTTTTTCTTCTTCACAAACAATGTGAATGAGAGGAAAAGAAGAAATTTTCAAGAAAATCTGTCGTCTCGAGGTATTTTCAAGTTTGTCAATATATCAGAGTCCAGATGTTACTTTCTGAAACATTATATGAGACACAAAGTTTCATTTTATAACGACAAAAGAATATCAAATAAAATACGGAGGGGAAAAAAATTCTAAATTTAAAAATATAACTTTTTTTTTTGCCCAAAAATTATAGCAGAATTCAAAAAAGTCGAAAATTTTAAACTTTCCTTTTTAATTGTTGGAGAAAATTTTCTACAATTCAAAAAGGAAGAAAATGCGATGAAAATTAAAGTGATGTATGTGAAAGAATTATTCTCGCACGTTCTAAGAATCTTTTCACTTGACCCTTTTCTTAATTGCATCTCTCTCTCATGTGAGCTTAAAATTCTCGGTCGCAAAACTTTCATCATTGCAAAATGCTGAGCAAAAAGTAAAAATAAAGCTGTGGTATTCCTGTATTTTTCCTTAAATTGACTTTAAATAAACTATTAAATGTTTGTTTCAGCGATTAAAATGTGAATTTACAGTATTGACATTACTATTTTTCAAACTTTGTTAATTAAGATTTGTAAATTTTACAAAATCGTCTTTTTTTCGCAAAATTATCATTAGTAGAATTTTTATTATAATAATAAATATTTGAAATATTAGAATCGATTTTTAATTTCTGTCCTATATTGTCTTTTATAAGTTCTTGAAATCTTATAAGTTTAATTTTAATCCTCTTTTAGATAATACAAGGGAAGCAATTGATGATGAGTTTTGATGACAAATGAATAGGTGTTCTGCAAAAAAGAATCCTCTCAATTCTCAATAGAAATTATTAAAAAAGAAAACCACAACTATGCTGCATAAGAAAAAGAAAATCACTTTTATTTTTAGAAAACAAATTTTTTTTTAGAAAACTATACTTTTGTTGATCGAATATTTTAAGGTCTAAATTTAGATTCTTATTTTCAATAAGAATCTATAAATTTAGAGCTATCAATGAAAAAAAAATTGTATTCTTGAAATGTTCTCTTCTTTTGCTCGTATTTTATGGTCATTATCCGATCATTCAGTCACGAATTAGCCCCTATTTCAAACTCGACCAGTCTACCAAATTCCCTTGCGATAAGCTTTAACCAACCACGGTTCTTGAATTATTAATCGAGCTTCATATGTGTGCATCACGAGCATTTTCCTCTAAAGTAGAATGCACCACTTTAGCGAGCTGCATTTTGATAAAATATTACAATTTCTTAAATTGATGATCATAGAGAAAACCTTATGTACTCGAATATCAATTTGAGAATAATTAATTACTCTATTAATTTCTAACACTGAAATACTTTGCTAAATACTGTACTATACAGTACCGGCCAAATTTGTCAGTTCACCCATTTTTAAGAAAATGAAAAGAATTTTTTTTAACATAAAATTTATGAAAACGAAAATATTCAGTACAAGTTTTGAAAGATGGTAAAATTTTTAAAAGAATAAGACATTTGGTCAGTATTTTATTTAGAAATTTATAAGAATTCGCATTTTTAGTGTTTTACAAAAATTTTAATTACTTCGAAAGTCATAAACGTGTTTTAATTATCTTAAGCTTATTTTGAAGGTCATTTTCTACAGAATAAGAATTATTAATAAGTTTCAGACATTAAACTGTATCAATAAAATTGATTAATTAATTAGAATTAATTGTTATTTCGAAAAAAAACAACAAAAAGATCAAAAAATTAAAAATAATCTTTTTGTACTAATAATAATTTTTTTGTTCACAAAATTCTCAAAAATATAATATAAAACATAATATAGTGAAAAATTTTCAAAAAAATTTAAGAAAAAAATGTTTGAAATTTAAAAATTATTTTTCTTCCAATAAGATTATTTCAAATTTTTTGAATTTTTTTGTCTAACTTTAACGTTCTGATTATACGAAGAAAAAAATTACAAGTTAATGTTTATAATTGATTGTTATTTTATAGATAGTGAATTTTAAAATAAGCTTAAAATCACTTAAAAAACATTATTATTACTTTAGAAGTTATTCAAATTTTTGGAAAACATTAAAAATGGGAATTATTATAAATTTCTAAATAAAATACAGGCCAAATGACTTCTAAAAGGTCTTATTTTTTTTAAATTTTCTCATCATACAAAACTTGTAGCGAAAAAAATTTTAGTTTTCGTAAATTTTATGTTAAAAATCTTCTTCCTCTTTTTTAAAAATAGGTGAACTGATAATTTTGACCGGTACTGTATTTGTTAAATTAATTTTTGTTTATTAAAAAGAAACGTCCGTTGGAAATAAAAGTCCATCGATTGTTCGCCATGTTGGATCCGCCATTTTCATTTTTTGAAAACTAACATTCAATTATTTTTTTATTCTATTTTTTAAGGAGAAGTCTGACGTACAGTCAAAATAAAAGTTAGTCCAATGTTATAAGTTTATAATTTAAAAGAAAAACTCAAATTCAATTTTAAATTTGGTGAAGAATTTAATTTTGAATATTTAAAACAATTAAAAGTTGCATTTGAATAAAAATTATGATTTTCTGTTATTAGAAAACATTTATTAAATTGTAGATTATGTTACATGAATCATTTATTATTGACAAAAAAATTTTAATTTTAATTTAAATACAATTTTAAAATGTCCAAAATGTAGAAAATTAAATTCCTTACGCTTCTACAAAAAGAAATTTAAATTTTAATTTGACTTTAAAAATACGAAATTTTTTTGGTGAAGACTTTAATTTTGAATATTTAAAACGATTAAAAATTTCATTTGGATAAAAATTACAATTTCCTGTCAATAAGAAACTTTTGTTAACTTTTAGTTTATGTTACATGAATCATTTAATATTGACAAAAAATTTCAATTTTCATTCAAATATAGTTTCAAAATGTCCAAAAAGGAGAAAATTAAATTCCTGACGCTTCTACCAAAAGGAATTAAAATTAAAATTTTACTTTTTAAAACAAACGAAATTATGCCATTCGACTATAACTTTTGTTCCGATTGTCTGTCGGATTCTGCTTTAAATAAATAGCATTCACAATTTTTTTCGATGGGTCCTCAACTTCTACGAAAGAAGTAATATTCAAATTGACAAGAAAATCCGTTAAAGTTTTATTTTCGACTCCAAGTCAAAAATTTCTGTCTTACTTTTAAGTCGAAAATCACTACCTGCTTCAATTCTTTCTCAATTGCGGCTCAATTTTGGAAGATTTTGAAATAAAATAATTTTTTTTAAAAACTCTCGAGTCCCCGCTGTTTATATTGCCGCAATGACGTCATTCATATTGTTTCAGAATATTATTATTTGATAAAAAAAAAACTTTTCGAATATGCGCAGGAAGAATTGAACCTATTGATTGTGGCTCTTTTATAAAGGAAATGAAAGGAATGATTAAGTTAACAAAACGTGGATGGGTTTCAAAGGAGTGACATAGAACTTTTAAAGTTAGGAATACATACTCTTAGTATCTTATATAGATGTATGGATATCGAGTTAGAAGTAGGTTCTCAAAGTTCGAACCAGAAACACTAAAACTAAGAAGAGACGATATATATTAGGTATAGTAGATATATACAAGAGAAAGTTGATGCACTATATATAGAAGAAATACGTACACCGAAAAAGCAATATTCCAAAATTGGGTTTTTATTTGCCTAGAAAAAAAAGGATTTAAATATCTTCCCGTTGCAAAGATTCTCCACGATTATGATTTTTTTTTATTTAAATAAAAAATATATTAAATAACAGGAAATTAAAAAAAAATTTAACGAACTCCTAAGACAATCTGAGTTTGAACACACTTGAAACTTAAATCCCGAATTTACCAAAAATCAGTTTTTTTTCTTGATATCCGTTATTTTCAATTGATTTGGAAACAAAAAGTCAGTCACTTATTTTTAGTTTAGAAAAAAATTGTGAATTTTAATTGATTTCAATTTAGAGAGAATTTTCACTTTCACTTTGATTTTTATTCAATTCGAAGTCAGAATTGTTAAATTCGTTCTTTTTTTGAGTTATAATCGAAAAACGAATTAAAATGAAAAAGTAAAAAAAATTTATGACACTACAATAAATAGTATATTCCAGTGCATTTTTCCCCGCTGAATTCGAAATCGAAGTCAGAATTAAAAGATTTGCTCAAAATTTTGAAATAAGCTCAAGAAAGGACTCAAAAACTGAATTAAAATGAAAAAAATGAAAAATTTGTTTCATAACACTACACTAATTTATATCTATATGTATTTCTCACGCTAAGTCTGAATTCAAAGTGAGAATAGATACATTTACTCAAAATTTTGAGCAAATAAAAAAAAATTAAAAATTGATATTTGTGATGCGAACTTAAGAAAAGGACCTTAGAAGTAAAAAATTATAGGTTATGTTTGCAATCTTTTTAATAAAAATACAAAAAAATTACCAATTGTTAATGAGAATCATTAATGTTTAAGTTTTCATTACAACTGAAATATTTGATAGACACTGATTTTAATTTGCAAAAAGTGAAAACAAAATTTTAATCATTTTAAAAATAACACTAATATAACCTTAAAGTGATTTGCTTCTAAGGTCCCTTTCTTCAGATCGCGTCACATTTTTTGCTATGACATTACACTATTGTATTTTTACATATTTTTTCACTTCAATCAGGAATTCAAAGTCAGAATTATCAAATTAGCTAAAAATTTTGAGATATTCAAGAAAATCGGCTAAGAAAAAGAATTTAAATTCAAGAGACAAAATTTTCTTCTTCTATTAAACTAGATTAGCGTTTACTATTTTTACTTTCATTTTAAAACGCTTTTTTCATCAATTTCTTGAACTTATCTCAAAATTTTGATTAATTCTCCTAATTTTATCATTGAATTCGGATTCAGCAAGAAAAATCCATGACAATATACTAATTTAGTGTCATTGAAAAAAATATTTTTTAAAAATTTTCATTTTCGTCTTTTTGAGTCGTTTTTTAAGTTTCTCTCAAAATTTTGAGCAAATTTACCAATTCTGACTTCAAATTCGAATTCAGCGTGAAAAATGTATAGAAATATGTTAGTGTAGTGTTATAAAATGTTTTTTTTTTCATTTTAATTCAGTTTTTTGAGATTATCACAAAATTTTAAGCAAATTTATCTATACTAACTTCAATAAATGTGTATTCAGCTTGATAAATAAATAAAAATATATTATTGTGTAGCGTCATAAAAATTATTTTTTTCATTTTAATTCAGTTTTTTAATCATTTTTTCAGTTTGTCTCAAAATTTTTAGCAAATCTGTCAATTTTGACTTCAAATAATTCAGATCAGCCTCAGTTTCTCGACGAGAAATTATTAATGATAAGAAAAAGATTCCAAAAGTTCGTAGAATCATTTAAATTCGAATCTAATTTGGCAAATAATTTTTAACAAATCTTGGAATTTTCTCCGTAATCTCTTAAAGATTATATAAATTTTTGTTGCAAAAACTAAATAAATTCTAAAATGAAATAATTTTTCTTAAACTAGATTTAGCATATTAAAAAATAAAACATTAAATTTTATTATAAAATTAATCCAAATTTACAGATTTACATAACGTTTCTTAAATGTCAGAATTTTTTTAATTACATAATGATAAATTTAATAATTTACATTAATAAAAATTATTGTCAAGATAGATATTTTAATTTTTTTTAGACATATACATTCAGTTACAATATATTCAAATAAAGTTAATCTGGTTTAAATTCTTTTTTTAAACACATCTTACATAATATGAGCAAATATTAAAAAAAAACATTTTTTCAACGAATTTTAACTAACTGTTTATTGAAAAAATTATTTAATAAAATAAAATGATTTTTTTCAAAATAATTCAAAATAATTTTCAAATACAAAAGTATTAAACAATCATTCCCTTTCTTTCTGGGGGGTGAAAACGACTTTTTTATAATAAATTTACCTCGTATATAATCCCTTTAAAAGATAACTATCTAGATTTTTCTCTTTCTTTCCCGAGGGGTCGCTTTGGCCCTGGGACAAAAGATGGTTTCTCTGTTCTACACTCATAATGAACTTTACCCTCTTCATCTATTTCCATTGTAGTACAATAACCTGCATAAAATAAAAAATTATTACTTTACAAATATTAATTAATTTATCATTCAAATAGTGCAAAATAATAATAATAATAGTAATAATAATAATAATAATAGTAATAATAATAATAATAATAGTAATAATATTAATAATAATAATAATAATAATAATAATAATAATAATAATAATAATAATAATAATAATAATAATAATAATAGTAATAATAATAATAGTAATAATAATAATAATAATAGTAATAATAATAATGATAATAATAATAATAATAATAATAATAATAAAATAGTACAATAAAAATTATTTAATTTAGTTTAGTAAAATATTTTAGTTTAGTAAATTAAAAATAATTCCAAGCGAGAAAATTAAAATCTTCTTGAAAAAAATATTACATTATTTTTGAAATATTAAATCACTACGAATAATATCAATAATGGAAATTTATAAATTTATAATTACCTATTCCTGCTGATGCTGGAGAGAAAACATCAGATTTAAAATGCCTACAGACCCAAAATCTCTCGGTATCTTCTACAGGTATTATACACTTTCCTAAAAAAAATTATTATAACACGTCACGATTTCAAATAATTAAACTTTTTTTCAAAATGTAAAATTTCGATAATACATTTTTTTAAACTTACTAAGTTCCGGATTTACTGTAACATTATATGAGAAACCTTCCAAAGGTTTACTTTGAGCATAACAAAGTAGACAAGAAACTATTAAAACAACTAAAGATCGCATGTTGTTTCCTTAAATTTCAACTTTTTACTTCTCAAATGTATGAAAACAACAGGAAAATACTTATTTTCTCTTAAAACTCCCAACTTTATTTCATCGTTTTTATATCATTATTACCTTATCTCAACAGATAAGACAACTATTGTACAAAATACCATCAATATTTATTATTATAATTGATCGATCCAATTTTTCTTTCACGGACAATGATTTTGAATGGAAAAACATGCTCTTATTCTCAGTTACAATTGATGTAAATTTTTTAATTTTTGGATTTGGGCTTCTTTACATAATTATTACTGATTATGTAGAATTGGACAGATTTTTTGTGCATAATATTAATATACGTACACACAGGTGTTAGGATTAGGAAACAAAAGACAACTATTGCCGCATAAGAAGTTGGTAGTAAAGAAAAAAGATTAGAAAGACAAAGATAAGATATTTATCGCGAAAGATTAATATATTTCTGATAACCAGATTTAATTGAAAAAGCAGAAAAAGTTCGAAATTTTCCTTTAAATGAAAGAGGGAAATTTAATTATAACAACCTCAGTGGTATTCATTTTGAGTCAGGATATTATTGATTTGAAACATTCAATAGAATGCATGTAACAATTAATGGATTGAGAGTAGGTGTCACGAGTATTCATATCACACGTCCATAGTTTCATTTTTCAATAAAAGTTTGCTAGAAAGAAATTTCATTTCTTGGCAATTTTTTTTTTAGGAAAGTTTAGAGGATTTTAAAAAGTAGAATAGATGAGAAAGAAGGGAATGTGAAAAAGAAGCTGAATTCTCGATACAAAATATTGAGGTTCGATTTTTTATTAAATTGAGAACTCAATGCCATAAACACCTGATGACACGAAAAACACCTTGATAGTCACTTGTGACTTTAGAATATTTTTTTCACAATAAAAATTCCAAACTCTTTTTCTCTGAATGTTTGAAACAATTTTTTCGATGTCTTCAAAAATGTTAAGAATGTTACTAAATGTTTTGATGATTGATCGTAAAAACTACTCTTTTACTACTTGACTCATTGTTTAAAGGCTTTTTGTGTGCTCGTGTGTTCTTTTTCAAAAATGGCAAATAGAAAAATCCGGTTTATATCTATCGGTGCTGAATTTTAATCGGTCCTCTATTTGCATGACATGATAGAAGATTTGAGAAAAAAACAGCACCGAATGATGTAGAACGAGTGGTGAAAAATGTACAACCATTCAGGGTTGAATCGTACCGAAAAATGCAGGATTAATGAACTTTTTTTTTAAGAATATTTCAATATTTACTAAATTATACAAACAATTCTTAGCTTGTTTGGCTAAATGGAGAAACATTTTTTCTGTGTTTAACGGTACGTCCCTGTAGCGATCGGTTAGATTTCTTTTTTTGCTGATGGCATATATAATAAATGTACGATTTTCAACTTTTTAAAGACCCGGAAAATACGGAAGCGGCGGATCTACAGAGAAAACTGGAGATGCTGAACAACACGGTGGATCAAGAGGCAAGAGCGGAGCAGGCACGTCGACAGATATTATACAATGCAGGCCATTGTAAGTATGTCAACTTACACCTAAATAGCTTTCATTCCTTTTGTCATTCCTCTTCACTTGAACTGAACAAATGCTCCCTTCTTGGCTCTTCCACTCTTTATACCACTTTCCGGTTATTGTCTTTATTCATTCTTCAATTATTATTTCAAAGTTCATGCGAATCATCATTTCACCCACTAGACGCAAAAGGGGAACCGATGATAGGTACTCAAAAATTGTAGAAAAATTTAAATACTCAACATACTACAAAATTCAAATATTCAGTCTAATGTTTTATTGTATAATTTATAAATATTTGAAATTATTTGAATTCATTGATATTCTTGAAGTCTTGTTACAGACAAAGTTCTCTAAACAATACTGAATTTAGAATAACATATGTTCATTAGGCAAATGAACTAACGTGCACTTTCTTGAACTATTAAACTGTAGTTTACAACCTAATTCAGGTTTGCCACAAATATTTAATTTTATTTTTCCCTGATTTTCAGACAAAATTCTCACTTCTTCCCTAACCATAAAAAATATTCTGATTCACTCTAAAAATTATAAATTAAATTAATTTTTTAATTAGAAATTAAAGAAATGTTTTATTGAATTTATTTACAAATTTCATTAATTGAAAAATTATTCAAAAACATCAGTAACTAAATTTTTAAATAAGTATTTAATTATTACTTTTCCACGAAAATTAAAATTCTTCAGTACATTCAAATTCAAACCTTTTTGAAACTCAACAATTTATAATAATATTATTACAAAACATAAAGAAGGCGATCACCTTCTTCATGTTATGTTATAATTTTAAGTAACCATGAAATTTTTCAACAAAAATTTAATTATTTAGAAAAATTCTAATTTTTTAAAATTCCATTACTTTTAAAAGTAGTAAATTTTCTCAAAAAAATTTAATTATTTGAAAAAATTGTAATAAAATTCGTTGCAATAATTCAATTATTTTCATTAATAATAAATAAATCTTCCTGCGATGAAATTTATTATTCATGAAAATAATTTTAAAAAATTTCCAAAAATGTTACTAAAATTTTTCTAAAATAATTGAATTTCAGTGAAGAATGTTATTATATATAAAAATAATTGAATTCTTGTAAAGAACTTTGTTAAATTTTTTTTAAATAATTGATTCATGCGACGAATTTTATAAAAATCATTTTAAATACTTGATATTTTTCAAAATTTTTATAAAATTTTGTATATTATTAAATAATTGAATTTACGTAAAAATTTTATTATTTATGAAAATAATTAAATTACTTCAAAGAAATTTATTAAAAATTTCATAAATTATTGAATTTCTATGAATTTTTAACAAGAATTTTATTCAAGTTTTTAAATATACTTGAATTTTGAAGAAGAATTAAATTATTTATAACAATAATTAAAATTTTGACAAGAATTAAAAAAATTTTTTTTTAAATAATTGAATTTTGAGAAATTTTATTACTTATAAAGATAATTGAAATTTAGACAAAAAATTTTGAACATAATTGAATTTCTGCAAAGAATTTTATTATTTTTGAAAATAATTTAATTCTTCCAACGAATTTTATTCAAGTTTATAAAAATAATTGAATTTCGGTGAAGGATTTTACTATTTTTAAAAATAATGGAATTCTTGAAAAGAACTTTGTTAAATTTTTTTAAAATAATTAATTCATGTGACGAATTTTATAAAAATCTTTTTAAATAATTGATATTTTTCAAAAAATTTACAAAATTTTGTATATTAAATAATTGAACTTATGTTAAAATTTTATTATTTATGAAAATAATTGAATTCTTGTAAAGAACTTTGTTAAATTTTTTTTAAATAATTGATTTATGCGACGAATTTTATAAAAATCATTTTAAATACTTGATATTTTTCAAAATTTTTATAAAATTTTGTATATTATTAAATAATTGAATTTACGTGAAAATTTAATTATTTATGAAAATAATTAAATTACTTCAAAGAAATTTATTAAAAATTTCATAAATTATTGAATTTCTATGAATTTTTAACAAGAATTTTATTCAAGTTTATAAAAATAATTGAATTTCGGTGAAGGATTTTACTATTTTTAAAAATAATGGAATTCTTGAAAAGAACTTTGTTAAATTTTTTTTAAATAATTAATTCATGCGACGAATTTTATAAAAATCTTTTTAAATAATTGATATTTTTCAAAAAATTTACAAAATTTTGTATATTAAATAATTGAACTTATGTTAAAATTTTATTATTTATGAAAATAATTGAATTATTTCAAAGAAATTTATTAAAAATTTCATAAATTATTGAATTTTTGTGAAATTTTAACAAGAATTTTATTCAAGTTTTTAAATATATATTTAAATTTTGAAGAAAAATTGTATTATTTTTAACAATAATTAAAATTTTGACAAGAATTAAAAATTTTTTTTTTAATTTTTGAAATTCGATTTTTTTCAGTACTTTTACTAAAAATCCCTGACTTCCCTGACCAATTTTACATTCCCTCACTTTTCCCTGAATTCCCTGACTTTCTTGACCTGTGGCAACCCTGTAATTATACAGTGATAATACTATTTTACAAAATTAGCAATTATTTGAAAATTATTCAGGTTTGATGTGAAAATTAAAAGGTATAATTTTCCCTCAGTTAATTAGATGACAGTTGCAGTGACGCTGTCATTAATAATCTTCAACTTCAAGGATAAAGCTAATTTTCATGAAAATAAAAGTTTTAAAATTTATTGAGTAACATCATCTTATGTCAACGTCTAAAAGTTTGATAAAGTTTTCCAAGTGTGGAAAATTTATGTCTTAGCGGAAAAGACTGAACACTCCAAGTTCATATGTGTTCAGTTTCGATTACATTATATATACTAATATAATTGTATCATACCATATAAGTAGATTTTTAATTCAAAACTTTAATTTTCCACTAAATTTTTTATAATCCAATTTAGTGGATTTTTGATTTTCGATTTCTAATTGAAATTTATTAATTGAAGTATTTTCTAATTATTTTCTTTTCAAAACTCTCATTAAATTTGTTATTTTCAGCTGGTTATTCAGAGGATTCAGACTACACGTCAGATTTAAATTATCCTGTCGGTGGCCAAGGTGCGAATAGTTCTGCATCACAATTTCGGACTGTTGCCAATCAACTGGCAACGCCACAACGATCGCTCGAAACTTCCCGGGAGAACAGCTACGAAAGAGATGATCATCAGGTAAATAATAATCAGAGAAGTTTCTCTTGTTAACAGAGTTTTCTAATTTTAAAAAGTATACGTAGGTTTAGAAATAAAGATTCTAATTCGAGTAATTTATTTATAAAATAATTTGTGTGATTTGAAAGAAAAATAATTTATGAGGAGTGTCCAAATTGTTTATTTGACGTTCATGTCGAGGTAAGGCAGTTCTTAGATAAATAGAAATGTGACTCGCAGTAGAAATTATCACCTTGAGTGGCTTTGACTAAGACGAGACACGAAGAATGCACTTGATACTTAAAGAGATTTTCTGAGTTACCGTCGAGGAAGAAACTTGATGACAGTACACAACTCGCGATTGCTAGACTGACACGAAAAAGACAGGAATTTGATTCATAGGTTACTTCTGAACTGATTAATTCGACAAAGTTGGCAAATTTTAAAGGTTCCTTTATTTTGGAAAGGTTTTCCATTGTTATTTTGTACATCAATTGTAACTGTATTCTATTTTTTGTTCCTAAATAATTATCAAAAAAAGAGAGAGAAAAAAGTCACATGTAGCGTTTCTACATTAGTCTAACAAAAAATAAATCCAACGTTTTGTGTTAATAGGTAAAAGATTTTACATGCAACTAAGTATGAATTATGTTTGCAGATCCCTGGCATCGTTGGTGGTCGATTAGCTCCTTCTGGTTATGGTGTTTACAGTAGAGGTCACAGTCCGAGGTATGATGAACCCTACCCAGAGGAAGGTCCTCCACAAAGATATTCTTCTCAGCAAAACGCAGATTTGTCTTCCGAGCCACTATTTTACAATAGCAGACCAAGACATTACAAGGAGTACAGGTATTTAAATTTTATTACCTTCTTAAATTCTCTCCAATTTATTGATTCAAGTAAATTCTAAAAATGAGATCTCTTCTAATTATATAATTCTTTTTTTTTAAATGATGGTTTGAATGAGAATAAACAATATTGATACTACTAACTACACTTGAAATTTTCCAAAAAGTATAATTTTTCGAATACTAAAATAGAACAAAGAGAAAAGCGTATCATTTTTTTATGATTCAGACGAAGGAAGCACACATGGGATTATGAAGACAGGTACGACGCGTAAAATCACGGGAGTCTCGTGAGAAATTCTGTTTTCTTTTGCAGTATAATGTCATTTCGCATTTCTTATCTTATCACAGTTATGGGTTTCATTAAAAATTACAGAACTACTAACATTACCATTACCATTTTCCACAAACTTTATTGTCCAATAAGCAATAGGGTATACATTTATGCAAATGAAATTGAAACGGTAAATTCAAAAACTTTTGTTTTTAACATTTTGGAATGGTAGAGACATACTAGTATTTATTTTCAGAATAAAAATTCTCATTGGCATTAAGAGTTTTAGAAAAAATCATCATTCAAATGAACATTTTATCATACATATGTAGATTTTTAATTTGTTTTTCAAATTTTCTATTTGCTACAAAATTTATAATAAGTTTTGTACTTTACAGTCAAGAAGGTTGGTACAGTGAAGGGCATGACTACTACAGTACGAGAAATGACGAATCGAGAATTTACAGTGACACTGAATACTATCCTAGCACAACTACCAGTTCGTCCTCGAGAAAAAGAGGTAATGTTAACAGTATTTTTAATATTGATAATCTTTTAATATTGATAATTTAAATAATTCAATAATTTAACACTCTTTTAATTACTACCAAGGTATTAAAACATTTTTAAAATTACAGGTCCTTATAGAAGGCCATCTTTGGAAAGACAAACCACTTTATACGATGAACATTCCTACTATGATAGCTACATTAGTAATGGGAAAATCGGAAAAATGAGTGCCACTTATCCTGAATGTCAAACGGACATCGGATACAACAAATATTACAACAATGTTACAGGATATGTTTTTGAAAGTGAAAGGTAAAATAAAAACTAAAAAAACATTGCAATAATCGTTTAGGAATATCGAAAATCTATCAATATGTGGTTGACCACAGTAGTACCCTATCCTACGTTGTTTGGTCCTTCGAACCCGAATCCAAGGTCAGATTTGGTTCATAATTCAGAATTGTTTTCTAATCTCAAAAAACATGCCATATTTTATGTTAATCATGATGAAACTATTGTTCCTCGCTGTATTCTCCTAAATTATTGGGAAAGTAACTTAAATCTAAAAGTAGGAATTAGAATCTCCTTATTCTGTCCCAAGGAAAATCATTAGAAGAACAATTTACAAAAAATAAAATATGAGATCACATTTAGACTTATGATCATTAGGCCCAACAACACATTGTACTCTACATGTTACTTATTTACTAAATAAGATGAAAATCACTTCAAACCAGATTTAGACTATCCAAAAGATTTTGTTTCATTAGCAAAAGATAATAAAGTTAGAGCTTCAAACTCATCAAGCACCTCCTTAGGTCTAAGTATGAGAATTACATTTATCGAAGCAGGAAGATTAACATTGAGCCAAATGAATATTTTCATTGTGACTCCTGAAGAAAAATAGGCATCCTAATTGTTGAATCACTTCTTCCAGTGTACCTGCTAATGAGCACATTTGTTGGATAAAAATTTACTAAATAATTGTTTACAGGTTCGGTCAAGATGACGAGGACAGACAATGGGATAGTGGAGGGCAGTGGCTCTCTGGATCAAGTACTTATTATGAAAATAAAAGAAATAGAAAAACACTTCCTCAAAGACCTGCATCCAGTATTGGTATTCACAGGCCTGAATACAGACCCACTGTTACTAGACAACGTAGCTACGAGTCCGAAGAACTCGAGTATAGGTAATTAACATTAAAATTCTTCTTCGACCATCAGTCTTTCTTGAAATTAATACAACGTTTACTTTTTTAGCCCAAGTTCCCGCCAACGGAAAATGTTACAACGTTCATTTTCACGTCAGGATGGAACTGGAAAGAAATTACCCCCTACCCCTTCGAAACCGAGTAGCGTAATTTTCGGTCGCAAACCTGCCTCTCTTCCCGCGACTCCCGGAAGACAACTGCCACGAACAAGGACTCCTTCTGAAGAAAGTTATTACAAATCCGAGTACAATGAGGATTACAATCACGCTTATCGGAGTGATGATAACTTACAGCAGGAATCCTTCACCGATACTATTTATCCCGATCAAATGTACAATCAATCGCATATCAGCGGAACATTACGAGATAATCAGTACGTACCTGATCATTTCGTGCCACAAGTTTCGGAACAGTATGGTCAGAGCTATCAGGATTCTTCCACGAAGGATCTTTATGCCCAGGGACAACAGTCATACGCACAGAACTCGTACAAGGATACCTATCAAGCGCCCTATCTTGACACGAATACACAAATTTATCAAGAGCCTTATCAAGACACAACATATCCAACAATTAGTACAGCAAACGATCAATACGAAAAGCCACAAGATATCGCCATGTCCAATAACTATCAGCCAATGGATTATGATCAGAACAACATTCAACAATTAACCACAACACAAAAGAGTCTAATGCCGCAGGATCTTCTAACACAACAGCAAGTACCAACAAGCCAACAGTATCAACAAGATTACGCACTTGATAATTTCCAAGAAGGTTATTCTGAATATCCAACGTCTATTGCCACAAGCCTTTACGATCACACAAACACCTCCAATTCCTACGATCCTTATCAACAAAATATTTGCGACAACAAATATCAGGTTCCTATTTCCGATGCCTATCAAGACACCTACGATCAACCGGCCGTCTCCATTTCGCAAGAGGGTTACAGTGAAACATATGAGGGTCAGGACACCTACCAAGATACCTACCAGGACACCTATCAAGAGAAGCAAGATTACGAAAAGTACATTCCCTACAGCAAAAGCGAAGACACCACGGATTTCAAAAATGATTATCAAAATCAGTATCAGGACTACACGGAACAGTACGACGAGACCTATCAAGACTCGTATCAGGGATCATTCGAGGAGTACAATAAGGAGAATTTGACCGTAAGTAATGACAGGAGAAAAAGTGAAGTGCCTGAATTATCTGTCACTACCCCTAGAGGTCAAACTAGAACCAACGGTTATCCTTCGAGCGAATCGGAATACTATTATTCCTGTCAAGAAAAACAGGAAATATCATCAACTGGTGCTGCAAGAAGGAAGAAACTCTCGAAACGTGGTACTAGTCCACTATTTCAGCAAAACACCGATTCCCTCGAATCACGAGACGATGAACTTAAAGATTCATTCGAAACTGCCGTTAGTTCAGTGAGTAGTAGTCAACCGAGGAAAGCCTATTCCGAATACTCAACTGCAGGTGAATCGAGTCCAGCTCCAGCAACATTAGTTGAGTCACCACCAAATTCTGTTCAAATTTCAAATGGCATGATTAATCATGTCACGAATCATACCAATACTATTACTACCTCAGCATCTGTTTATCCCTCCATTAGTACGAATGGTAAACGTCTTTCCAGGACAGATTCTTATCAACAAGATATGATAGAGGATGAGTATCCAGAAATTATTTCCAATGATCTTCAAAGAAAGGATTCGCAAATGTCACATCAGAGTCAAATGAGTCAACATTCATCGCAACAATCACAAAAACCAAAATTAACGAGAGGCGAATCGTATGCATCTGATCAGTATTCCGAGGATGATTATACGGATAGACGGGATTCCTATGCACAACCAACACGAAAGGATTCCTATGCTTCTATTACTCAGGAGGGTTTTAAACCTCCGCTTCAGAGGACTGAGTCTTATCAGAGTCGGGAGCTCGGAAGGGGCAGTGTTTATGGCCAAAATTTCACAACTCCACAACCAATTTCAAGGGCTGAAAGTTATAAAAGGGGGTATTTCAAAGACCAAGATTCAATAGATAAGACTGAAATTTCGTTAAGTAATGCAATGAATGGGGACTACAAGATGAGAGACGAGACACTTGAAAGGTATGATGCTACTTTTGTTAATATATTGAAAAGGTATGATGATTTTTTTAAAACCAATCTGAATTTGAAGAATAGAGGAACTAATATCAGTGTAGAGGATTTTCCATTATAACAATAGGTACTTAAATTGAAACTCATTGTATCCATTTCCATTGACACTAACCTGTGACGTATGAATTAAAAATAATTTTTCTGATTAACTACAGGAAAAATTTAACGCTTTCAACAATTAGAACTACACATCCGAAACTTTTTTAATCGTCAGAGGGAATTCTACCCAAACAATTTGGCAATCAGAAATACTAACGACGAGATATGACTGGCACAATACAGTCTTTCACTTATTCAAGACGGTGAAATCTTTATTTTCTTCAGCAAACATACTGCAACTTGACCAGTGGGATACTCGTCATTTGGCATCTAGTCTTTCATTTTCCTTAATTCTTGAATGATGCACTATCCAGATCAATGAAAGTTTATTTAAGGAACCCAATCAACCAGGTTCACCACAGTCTCCCCAGATGAGTCTTAATTCTGTCGTTGGATTTTTCAGATTCTCTAATGTCGGTTGGCTACCCTCACAAATTCAAATCCTTTTATCAATATATTTGTTTTATCTTCAATAGTTATTTGGAAGTAAGTCACACAATTGCACAGATTTCAGTCTGTTCCACAGTTGGGTAGAATTCAGTCCCTTTCATTCCTAATAGGCTTTCAGAAAACAGCAAAACTTGAGGCAGAATCTATTTTGGAACCGTCAGTATACCATACTTCTTCTCCAAATGAAAACACCCTTCTTCTGGTCAGTTTTGGAAAATATAATGATATCGTACTGAAGTTTAAATTCGACCCTTTGGATATTTTGCTCTGTACCCTAATATCCTTCCTATTCATACCATTTTGGGATGGATTCCAATAGTATACAACCCAATGCAGCAGTTACGATAGTCCTCAATATCTTTAATACCCCCTTAAAACATTATTTGGAATTGCTTTCTCCTTTACTGAAATAAAATGAAGTCTATGCTACACAGTGGCCAACAATGCTCTTTTTTGTGCCAAAATCATAGAACTTTTGATAGAATTGACCAATTTTAATAAATCTAACGGGAAACCAGTAAGATTATTAAGATTATTTTAATAAGATATAAGATTATTTTCCACAGAATACAGAAATATGCGAAGAAAAATTTTATAACCTATTAAAAATCACGATAATGTTGAATATTCCTGTAAAATTTTATTTTTCGATTGCATGGACAGGAAGAATGTCGGTAATAGGTAAATAATTATTTGAACTTTAAGATTTTGTTATACTGATTAAAACCTAAAATTAACAGCAAAATTAATGAACTATCAAAACGATGGATTCAATATGGCAGACAAAAAATAACAAATTTTCGTATTGACTTGAAACTTATTAATCTAATGTTTATATCGTATCTGATTACGAATCTGATGTCAGTTTTCAAAAATTCAAGATGGCGGATACAATATGGCGGACGAAATATTTCATATTCAATTGGATTTGTTTGAAATCTTGCTATTTAAACTATTAGGCATCAGTCTTTAAGAATTTTAAAAAGAAGAACCAAAATGGTGGTTGAAATATTTTAAATTTGATCGGATTTGTTTGACATTTCGTATTTAAATTATTTATGGTCGCCGATTACGAATTTATTGTTAGTTTTTGAATTTTTAAAATGTTGGATGTATATTTCTGATTCCTGATGTAAAATGTTTTAATTTTGCTCAGAATCATAGTTAATAATAATCGTTTCGTTAATTAAGAGTGACATTCGAATTTAATTAGTGTTAATGCAGAACGAATAAAAAATTTTAATTTTTTTTTAATTCGTTTAAATGTGATTCAATTGAATATTAAAAACTATAATAATAGACAAATTGATTGCTTTGTCCCCTTTTAATTTAATTTATGTTCTTCTTTCTTTAAATTATTTATTTTTTAATGTTTTGTGTGATAACAATGTCTTGTCTATTCATGGATTTTTATGTGATTTTTGTGAATGGATTCTATCTTTGTTGTTGGTTCGTAACATTTATCTTTTATTTTTATAATTTTCTATTATTTAATTTTTATTATGCATAAGTTTCTTGTTTAATTAATTTAATACATTAAAAATTTCCCTTTTATTTTTATTTATTTAAATAATTTCAATTTTTATTAGTAGTTACAAAAGTTATTATTTACTATATTTTTGATTTCCTTTTTTATTTTTTTTCACTTAATTATTTTTCCACTTTAGTTATTGACTCCAACTCCTATTGGTTTCCAATAGGAGTTGGAAAAATTGACAAATTTTTATTTCTATTCAATGACGATTTGAATAAAATTATGTAAACTATATCACTGATTAATTCAGTAAGAAAATTCAAACTCTCATTATTTCGTATTTATTATAACATTGTATTAATTTATAATTTCGTTTATCACATTTTTTATATATTATATTTTTATATTATTGTTTGATAGACTCCCTTAAGAGGAAATCGTTAAGATTTCGGAGAATTTCGAAGATAATTTTGGAGAAATAACATACAATAACATTTCGCCCGAATGAATTCGTTTTTATTTACTTTACAACTAACTGCTCGAATGTAAAATATTGATCATTAAGTTTAC
Organism: Leptopilina myrica (nomen nudum); assembly: GCA_032872475.1. Taxonomy (NCBI): domain Eukaryota; kingdom Metazoa; phylum Arthropoda; class Insecta; order Hymenoptera; family Figitidae; genus Leptopilina; species Leptopilina myrica (nomen nudum). The sequence goes on along the minus strand of CM065464.1, from coordinate 40,539,487 downwards.
TTATATTTTGCACATATTTTAAATATCACGTCCGCCATATTGGATCCGCCATCTTGAATTTTTGAAAGCTGACATCAGATTCGTCATCAGCGACCACAAAATCATTGGATTAATTATAAGTTTCAAGCCAAGCTGAAAATTTGTTATATTTTGTCCGTCAAAAATCCAAAATTTTGATTTTTTTATTTCTTGATACCTGGCTTATTGCCACACTGAGTAGTTTTCTTAGATGATACTTAAATCTTCAAACAGATTGGGGTTAAGCAACATAAATATTAATAATAAGTTTAAAGATCCATTAAAATTAAATTTTTGTTTCCAAATAGCGTCAACAACATTTTATAATTTGCATTTTGTAAATTAGGTACGAAAGAGGAGAAGAAGCCCTGCTCAGAGCCTCCAGAGAAAATTCTTTGGTAGAGCCGTACAAAGGGTCACCGACATCTGGAAGTCCAAGAGGTAATAATTTCTAATTGAATTTAACTTTCAATATTACAGAATTTAATTGAAATTTACTATTAAAATCGTCATACATGGCAAGCTTGAAGTAGAATTTAAAAAATGTTTTTCAACCTAACTACTTCTAAAGTAGAAAAGAACCAATTATTTTATCTGTTTGCTAAGAGATGTTATGTCTATTTGGTACGTATTTTTTACATTAGTACTATTTTTTTTTACTAATTTTCACTAACAAAGGCTTTTGCAAATAATTTTTTCTATTCTTAACTACAAGCTCACCATGACCACTTACAGATACAAAGAAAAATTTCCAATTAGTTTACTAAAACAAAATATGATGCCTATAGGATTTCTATTTGCCATTTTAGGAAGTGTAACAAAACAAGCCTCATTAGATGAGAGTGTACAGATGGATACGCCACCGAGGAGTCCTCCGGAACCTCTACCGGATGAAAAACTTTTAGAAATGGTGGGACCAGCTCCGATTCCTCCCCAACTCAAAGAAAGACCTGAGATGACTGCAAAACAAAGATGGATCTGGGCCTACACTAAAATCATCCAGCAGCTAAACGTGAGTAGATGTGTGAAACAAAAAATTTAATTAATAAACAAGTGTTTAACTAAGTCTCTCAACTAACAAGTCTTTAACTAAGTCTCTTAATTAATAAGTCTTCAACTAAGTCTCTTAACTAACAGGTCTTTGACTAAGTCTCTTAACAAACAAGTCTTTAGCTAAGCCTTACCTTCAAAGTATTAAAAATTTCAGTACTATTCCAACATTAACAATCCAATTAAAATTATATTAATTTTAATTCTTTTCAAGAAATGTGGAATGTTACAGAGAATAATGTATAGTTTTTGGTGATTCTTGTTGAAACAGAAAATTTGATCGTTGATAATTATCACCGAGTAATAATTTTGCAAATCTATATGTAACTATTTAAAATCCTATCTAAAATGTATATCTGCACATAAAGGAACCTAGAGGTAACCAATGGAAGACTTTGTACCGAAGTGTTTGGTTACTTACTGAATTCTAATCTACCATGTGTTGAAAAGCATATTCAAAGTGTAAAGAATAATTTGTTTGTCCGTTTCTTATCAAAGGTCTGCCTCGATTCTTGTCAAGTCTCTTGTAACTTTCTATCGTATCAGTGTGTGAAGAACTATGGTTTTTGTGAAGTCTGAATTTAAATGATTGTCAGCGAGCTTTTCCTACAATAGTCCCAGGTGGAAAAATTAACGTTAGTAAATTGCCATTAACGTTAAGTTAAGTTAGACTGAAGTTCAACGTTAGTTAATGCCACTAACGTCAACTAAAGTTCGGCTAATGGAATTTTTAGTGTCAGATTGTAACGTTAACTTATCCAGCTGGGGTCCCTGAAAGGCCCCTGAATCACTATCGAAAAAATGTTGTCCATCATCTGTTGAGCCAATAACTTTTCAAATGTTTACATCATCTACATAAAAAAGGAAGAAAAAATTTAGAAAAACGCATTTTTCATCCATTAAAATAATAAATTAAAGTGGACCAAGGTTTCATACTTGTAAAGCATCAAATGTTGCCTATAGAGGATCGGAGTACTAATTACAAACTTTAATTAGATCTATCATAAATATTTGTTATCATAAAGATTTATTATGATAATAATCGTTTATTTTCTTCTCCTGCTGTAATTCGTTTATGTGTTTTAATCGATTATCGAAAGAGTGTGCAACGTTTCGGTGTCTTGGTTAGACAACATCATGAGGCCACTAGTAATTTAAAAAAAAATTAAAAAGCGTTACATTTGTAACAGAGGTTAATAAATTCGTCAGAGAAATTAAAATGTCGTTAAGACTGAACACTGAGACTTCTAGCGAGTAAAAAAACAAGATTTACAGATTCATGTATTTTTTAATAATAATGATGCAATGGAAATTTTAGATCTTTTGATGCTTAGGGTGAAATTGGAGACGATTACTAGTGGTTAACAATAAAATAAATTTCTTTAAAATAAAATTAAAAAAAAGAAAAAAATACTGACTACTATGCTTATTACGCATTACATACTAGATTATACATTACATTCTCTAGAAAGAATAAAACTTAATTAAAATTCTATCAATGAAAATGTTGATGTCAATAACCAAGTTCGACCTCCCTAAAAATGCGATATTTAATTAATTACCCGCATTTCTCCTGGCAATGTCAAAACTTACACTGATCTTTACCTTCAAATGTCTCGCAATTGCGATTAAAAACATTACATTTTAATTTGAAATATTTATAATAATTATTAATTTTAATAACTTGATAGATAAAATAATTATTACATACGTAGATTGTAGACAATTTTTTTTATAATTAATTCACAAATTAACAGAAATAATACACGAACTACTAGTTCTCCATTACGAAATTAATATCATATTTGTAAAATTTTTCCTTATAGATAAATTGAGCAAAATTATTGAAACACTATTATCAATGTAAAAATCTAATATTGTATTAGTTTGTTAAATAATAATTTAAGCAGAGTGAATTACGTAATTTGAAAGTACCTTCTGTTCGTTTTAATTAAAATTATTGAAGCTGACAATTTCATGTCAAATTATTTTACATATTAAATTAATAGGGAATATTTAACTACACTCGAGAAAATATCTACAATTGATAATAATTTATGCATATTCAGTCGGTCGACACTTATAATCTGCGAATTAGATTTATTTAAAAATAATTTTATTATCTGGCAGTAGTATTTTTAAAATTATGAAAATGAAATAATAACTTATGAAAATCGTTCAACTCCTGACAGTTTTATAAAAATAAAATGGTATTTCAGTTTGTGATTATAAAATACTTAGAATTGTACTCGAATTCTGATTATTAACATTCAATTTTTAAAAATATGAAAGAAAATAAAATTCAATTTTTTTGATAATAAACATAGTTGAAAATTAATCTTATTTAGTGAAGGGAATATTTTTTTGAAAAACATTCACACTGAACGAATAATGGGAAAAGAAAAATCTCTCCTTGGGCGAAGAAATGTTGATTAGAATTGCAACCCAGAATGTCAGCTTACACGAAACGTCCATTAGCGTAGGCGTGTTGTCCCAGTAGATCCAAAGTACGCACCTGCTACTTTATTCTGTCAAGTTTACATCTATTTTCTCAAATAAAAAGTTACCGAAAATTACCAATTTTTATCAATCATAAAATTTATCCTCCAAATTCTGACACTTTTATGGCATTGAAAAGGAAATATTGTTGTGCTAAGAAATATTAATGAATTCGTCAAAGTCGAAAATATCATTCATTAAATAATTGTCGAATGAAAAATTATCCTTTCTTCACTCTTCATTAAAATGCAATGTAAGAAACAATTTTTCAAAAATCTACAGTTTTGTCTTCTTCTTCTTCATTAAATGAAATTTTCTTTTCTTATTTCCTTACTAAAATTTATTTCATTAATCGAAAATATAAATCGAATGCAAACACAATTTGTGTAACTTGTCCGCCATATTAAAACCGCCATTTTGAATTTTCGAAATCTGAATCTAGAGTCATAATTATTATCAACTTAAAAAATTTGGAGTGAGTAAGAATTAGGTATAAAATTTTAATACAATTCAACAACAATAAATAAATAAGATAATAATAACAGTAATAAATTATAATATGAAACTAAAAAAAATAGTATTTGTAAAAAGCACTAAAAAGTTAAATTTCTAAAAAATTATTTTAAAATTATTTAGTAAATATTTATTTATTTATTATTATTTATATTTATTCATTATTTAGTAAAAAGTTTGTGAAACTCAGTTGTTGGGAATAAATTATAATAATGAAAAGTTTCAAATTACTTTTTAATATTTATTCGTTTTAATACTTCTTTTAACACAAAAATAATGGAAAACACAAATTAATTTAAATAATAATTCTAAAGTAAATGTTGATTTTTTTAATTCTGTATTATCGTATTAGGCGATTCATATCCTCTACACTCGTACCATTTAATTCCATCTATTGTTTTTCTATAAACTGCGCAATAAACTGAAAAAACATTTTTAATAAGAGAATTTTGTAACAAAATTAGATTTAGATTAAGATATTAAGAACTGAAGAAATCAAAGATTCGTTCAGTCAAAAAAGAAATTTAATTGTCTTAGAGAAAATATAACTTTAATTTGAACTAGAAAAATAATATATTCTCCAAATAAAATATTTTTCTTTAGGTATACGATTATATATTTAATGAAAATGGGTTAGAAATTTTTTTTAAATTTGTTAAAACTTACTTGATCCAAAGTCCTCGTCTTCAAACCAATCTGACTGATAATGTGTACATTTCCACCAGAGTCCATGGTCATCCACTTGTCTCATGCATTTTTCTATAAAAGTTAAATTATTCAAAAAATATGTTTCAATGAATTTTCCAAAAATTCTTATATCCTGTAAAGTAGAATGAGTTTTTAAATATTGAATGCTATATGTTTTACTTTGTAAATTTACCTTTCACTTCATTTTCTTTAATTAATTTAGAATCACAAAATTCATCCGATGGTTTAGAGGTAACGCAGTAAAAAAAACAAACTACTAAAAATAATAAAACTACTATTAGACGCATTTTAATTTTAGAAATATTGAAAATTGTTCTGTTAGTGACAATTGTCTCAGCACTCTTTTTATATGGAAAGTGTACATCTGACTTAATAGTATTTGACTTTTTAATTATGTAAATCTCATTATACAGAAAATTAATCTAAAATTATAATAATATATTTAATAGAGCAAATAATAATTATTATAATAACTATTAATATTGATAATTTATACAAGTGTTCAAAGAGATATCTAGAATCTACATTTGTTAACAAAAAACACCATTTTAGTAATATCGCACAAGTATTTGTTAACTTTCCTCTAATACTAAATAAATTTAATTATTTATTTTTTGTCAATAATTTTTCCCAATTTTTGAATATATATTTCCAATAAAAAAACAAAGTGATAACAACAACAATTTTTGAATATATTGAAAGTATTTACTTTTTTACGCAAATATTTGTGTTTTTGATAAAAATAAAAATTTGGTATTAAAAATAATTTATTTTATAGTTTCAAATGAACTAAATTACTTAATTCGTATAATTTATTACTTAATGCCCTAATATTATTTTATAAAAGAAAATAGAATAAATTTTAATTAATTATTTATTATTTATTTTATTGGAATTAAATTGAAAAATAGATTTGAAATTGTAAAAATTTAATTATTTTACTCAAAGCTTTTATCTTATTATTTATAAAGAATTTTGTTCCCAAAAATAACTTTACTTTATCGAATTAAGCAAACTAAATTATTCAGTACGAATGAAGTATAGTTTCATTTTTAATCATTCTTTGAAATAAATAAATAATTATTTACACAAAAAAAATTTTTTACTTAAAAACAATTGCAATTTTCAGAATTAATTGTATTTCACAAGTTTTTGAATTAAACTTTTCTAAATTTTCAATTTTTTTAAGAAATTAAAAATAATTAATTATTCGTTTTAATTAATTTTATTGAAAATTATAGAAAAAATTTCAATTTATTATTCCATAGGTTCTTGAATTTTTTTATAAACATTTATTGAAGAATTATCAAATTAGTCGAATTTTGTGAAATTGAATACAAAATAATTGTATTAGAAACTTCAAAAAATAATCAAAGATTCAAAGAATTTTTGTGTAGTAAATGGTAAATAGTTGAATTTTACAAAGAGACACAATCGAATATATTTATGTTGTTTTTGGTATAAAAATTATTACAGGATTACAAATTGTATCTAAATTAATTCCAATTCAAGAGCTTTACAATTAAAATTACTATCAAGTAGTTAATTTTTAAAAGATTTAAAAATACAATTTGAAAAAAAAATTCAACCTTTAAATAATTTTATTCAAAATTGTAAAAAAATTTTGGTTTTTTAAATATTAGACAAGTATTATTTTTAATTTTTTTTTTAATAAAAAAGTGGAGTAAAACTCAATTTTTATGAATGAATTATAATAATAAAAAGTGTCAACTTACTCTTTAATATTTATTCGTTTTTACAATTTTTTTAATACAGTAATGCTTGGAAATTTAAATTAATTTAAATTCCAAAAGTCGAATCTAAAGTAATGTTGATTGCTTCTTATTTTTGTATAAGCGTTTTAGGAGGTTCATACATTCTACACTCATATCGTTTAATTCCATTGATTGTTGTTCTATATTCTGCGCAATATTCTAAAAAAAGATATTTTTTAATAAAAACACATTTTCATTAAATAAGAATTTGTTAGTGAAACGTATTTTCAATTTAGAAACTAAATTAATTCCTAGCTTTTTTTAAAACTAAAATAAAGGATTGTAAAAATGAAAGAAAATCCAAAGAAGAAATTTAATTGTCATAGAGAAAATTTAATGTTAATTTAACTTAAAAAAATTAAATGCTGCAAATAAATGATTTCCTTGGGTATATTTTTAAAATTTGTTAAATCTTACTTAATCCAAATTCCTCTTCTTCGAACCAATTTGATCGATAATGTGTACATTCCCACCAGCCATATTCATACGTGGGTTTCATACATTTTTCTGTAAAATTTAAGTGGTTAAAGAAATTCGTTTCATTTCATTAATTATTTCAAACATTTGATAGTAGTTTAATTAATTCTTATTTTTGGTAGTAATTTAATTCTATTTTGTAGGTTAAAATAAGATTTTAAAGACTGATGATAATAGTTTTTTTGATAGTCGTTTAATTCTGTTTTGTCAGTTAAAATAAAATTTTAAAGATAGAATATACTCTATTTCGAGACTCTATGTTTACTAAAAAAAAAATTACCTCTCACTTCATCTTCAGTCATGAATTTAGAATAATCAAATCCACCCGATGGTTTACAAGTAACGTAGTAAAAAAAACAAATTACTAAAAATAATAGAACTTCTATTAGGCGCATTTTTTTTCTAGAAATATTTAAAATTGTTCTGTTAGTGACAAATGTGCAGCAAGCACTCTTTATATATAGGAAGTGTACATCTGACGTAAATGTATTTGACTTTTTAATTGTTAATCTCATTATGCAGAAAATGAATCTAAAATTACAATCAGAATTTATTTAATAGTGCAAATAATAATTATTATAACAAATCGTAAAGATAATTCATTTAAGTGTTCGTAGAGATTTCTAGAATCTGTGCACACAAAAAACAGATTTTCAGTAACGTCACAGCTATTTTCTTACATTCCTAAAGATTTTTAATTTTAATTTTTTTTATTTCGTTTTATTTTCTTAAAATAACGAGTACGAAAAATTTGAATATTCCATCTGGAAATCCGGGAAATCAAAATTAAATTTTTGAAGCAAACTCTGCCTAATTTGAATTATAAATAAATATTATTGAGTTAAATAAATTCCATAAAACATAATTTTTTTTTCACTTTTAAAATAATAGCACAAATTAGCGCGCTTATTCGCTGTCGACTTTCCCTCACTATTTTAAATACAATTAGCAATTTAAAAAATAACAAAATGTCAAAATTTTAAATACAAATTTTTTTTATAAAAATAAAATGTAAATTGGAAAATTCAGTTTTAATATTACTGTAATTATAAAAATTATAATCTGACATAGGGGATTTTAGGGAAGACTTTGCAGTTTTTATTAAAAGTACTGCAAAAAATTAAATTTTTTAAATTCATAAGAAAATTCTAAATTTGTGACGCGATCTAAAGAAAGGGACCTTAGAAGCAAATGACTTTAAGGTTATGTTAGTGTTACTTTTTTGTTGATTAAAAGTTTCTTTTTACTTTTTGAAAATTAAAATCAGTGTTTCTTAAATATTTCAGTTGTAATAAAAAGTTAAAAATTTTTTATTCTCATTGACAGTTGATCATTTTTTTGTATTTTCATTTCAAAAATTGCAAACATAACCTACAATATTTTGCTTCTAAGGTCCCTTTCTTCAGATCGAGTCACATTTTTGTTTCTTTTTTCTAAACTCATAAACTATAAAATTACCGCAAATTCTAATACAAAATCTTCAATATTTCTAATCTCTAACAAAAATTTCTTTTTAAACGACTTAAATCTTGAAAAACTATCATAAAATAAATAAATTATTTAATCAATAATTTTACCTAAATAAATTAATTCACTTTTAAGAGAGTTAAGTTTACAATTCACGTAAACAAATTAACTTCAAACGATAACAATTTGAAATTTTAGAAACATTCAATGTTAAATGAATTAGAAATTTTAATAAACTTAGATTTTTGAAAAATTTTAATAACTCAAAATCTTTTAAAGTTAGTTAAATTTGTCAATTAATATTAAAAAATAATGGATTTATAGAAGAATTTTTTAATAAAAACATTAAACAAATTGAATTTTGAAGACGTTATAAATGATTGCAAAAATTAATTTTTTTAAACCTTACCTAATAACATTTTTGTTAAATTTTCAATTATGTTCAATATTTTTTTTCCATTCTCGTCAAAATTTGAATTATCTTGAAAAAATAATAAAAATCTGTTCCAAAATTTAATTATTTTCAAAAACTTTATTGATATGAATTTTTGGAGAAATTTCAATTATTTTCAAAAATTTTTCTCAATTCAAAGATTTTCAATATCCACTGTTAGTGTATTTCAAAAGGATTTATTTATTTTAAAACAATTTTAATAAAATTATACAAAAACGTTTAATTAATTTCATAAATAATAAAAATTTCACAGAAATTCGAATATTAAATTTTTTTTTATAAATTTCTTCGCAATAATTCAATTATTTTCATGAATTAAGTGATAAAAACTAATTGCAGAATTTCAATTACTTTTAATACAATTTTTATCAAATTCCTTGAAAAATGTAACTATTCTTTACTTATTTATTTATTTATATGTAACTATTAAAATTCGTTAAGAGAATTCAATTATTTAAAAATTTGGTAATAAAATTCTTTACAAGAATTAAATTTTATGAAACATTCAATTATTGAATAAATAATTTACCTTTGTATTTAAATATTTAAAATATTCAATTCTCGTAGGATTTTCTAATAAAAATTGATTTAAAAGTAAATTTTAGTTTTAGATAATAATAGAATATGAAAATAATTTTTAAGAACTTAGGCAGTAAAAATGTGTTAATATAAATAATGATTTTAACACTCGATAAACCAAAATTTTTTTAAAGAAAAAAAATAATAGTATAGATAGAAACTAATTTCAAATTGTAGACAGAATGGAAAAAATAGGGATAATGTAAGTTGAGTTTGAAAGAATTTAAATTTGTCAAAAATTATTAAATACAATAAAATAAAGTATTTAGGTTGGGTAAATATTTATTAGGTTCAAATACAGATTTATTAAGAGAGAATTCAATTTATCATTTATAATTGAATTCAATTAAATGTTAGTAAATTCAATTAATTTTTTCGACTATAACTAAATTATTTATTGTCCTAAATTTTTAATTCTAAATGAAAATAGAAAAAAAATTTTTTTTTAATAGTTTTCGATTTTCTTCCGCTTCCTCGATATAAATAATGAGAATTCAAGTTCCAAGTGTAATGACCTTAGGAAAATTCTATATAGGTTAAACAATAAGTTATGCGACAATCAAAAGCCCGTATGTCTCGTGGCCTACGAACTGAAATTGCCTTCATCGCAAGGACTTTTCTCCCGCAGTCTTCATCATCATCATCACCAAAGTCAGTTTATTATTCAAGTCTTCTCATATTCTTCAGTCTTTAATTAACTCTCTATGTGTGCTATTCGTCTGAATAATATTTTTTTCCACTTCTATCAAAATCTATATATATATTTTTTTAAATTAAAAAAATCGAAATTTAATCTTCATTCTTGTTCTACAAAAAAAAATAAAAAATAATTTTTTTAAAAAAAGGGATGAACTTTTGGTGGTGAGAGATTTTCACATTCACGTGGACTGAATCTCCATGGGGGTTGTGTTAACTTAAGTGAAAAAAGCTGCGAGAGGTCCATACCACCATCTTGTATATATGGACCGCAGAAAGTAGACGACTCGGAAGCACATTGCAAGTCGAGTGGACGACCAAAGTGGATCAGTGAATTCATCAACTCAATCGAAATTACTTCCAAATTCATTATTCTCCAAGAAGCAATCCATTCATTTCATCTTTGTGAAATTATTTGTTATTATAATTTCATTAATCAAAGTGCTTGTTATTTTTGAATGACTGAGAAGTGAGAATTGAACTTTGTTGAAATACAATTATTGAAATTATGATTAAAAGCAAGATTTTTAGAAATAATTTTCTACTGCGATGAAAATGTGACGAAATATATTCGAATTGATAGTGGAACATTGTTTTCAAATCGAAGAATAAAATTAGATGCGCAAAAAAATTGTTTATAAATACATGGCCTTCGAGTACGAGGTTCACACTTGATAAGCACTGACCGGAAGAGGTAAGCCCGGATGTTGACTATCGGCAAGATAATTCAAGGTATAGTCCAAGTTAAACTCCAGTCTCGATTTGACAAGCCAAGAGAAAACTTGACCTTTATTTTCACCAAAAAAAAAGGGTGAAAAAAATGTATAAATAATTTTTTCCAACCGAAATAAGAATTATTTTCTCTTTTTCCTCATCCACCAAAATGGAAAACAAGGGTAAATCAACAGAGTGGGCATTACTGTTCCCTCTAAAGGCGGGACTTTTTGCAATGAAGACATCAATTTCGCCACGAAACATGTCGCCACGTGAAAAGGAGAAATTCCCCAAAGAAAAGTATGGACAACGAGTGAGAATTCGCAGAGGTTCATCGTTATCGGATTTAGATAAGCTTATGCAAAATAAATCGACACTACTGCCCGATGTGGTGAGATCGACGACGGAAAAAGGTTCAGAATCATTGCCCCATTCGCCAGCGTTTTCAAGGACAAATTTACAACTTGGCAGTCCACAAGTTAGAGGGAGTATTGGTGATTTGATGAATTTGAAAAAATATGGTGGATCAACGTGGAGTGTGAGGAGTGAAACTTTAATTGCTCGAGTTGTGCCACTCAGTACAGTGACTCCAAAACAAAGTTCGCCCGTTGAAAGGGATGAGGAGGATTTTCACGACGACTTTCTCGAATATCAAACAGCCGGTGAACCCTTGACTTGTGCACAGAGAACAGTGAGACTAAGCAAACTTATTAAAAAACAACGCCGACAATCCAGAGTGCTTAGTCCTCATGCATTACTTAAGGAAATCAAGGAATCTGTTCAAGGAGTAAGTTCACTATTATTAGATTTCGAGGAAAATTTATTTAGCTAGTTAGTCATGTTTTTTTTTCCTAAGATTGTACGTATCACAAAAGCGTCAGTATCATTAAAATTTTTCTCGAAGATTGTTTTATTCTACAATCGGAGATATTGTTATTTTGTTCAATTGGTGAAATAAAAATTGTTATTTTGATCAAACAATGTAATTAAACTTATAAAATAAATAAAAAAATATTTTCATTGTAGAATATTCTGAAATAAGTGTTTTTTTATATTTCATTAGTTATAGAAAATAAATGAATGGAAAATAATATTTAAAATATTTTGTGTAAACTTTTTAATTAATTTTGGAAATTTAAATAAATTTATCCTAATACCATCATTCAACATATAAAGTACATTTGGACTTTTACTTGTAAATGCTCGCTTTACTTCAAATTCAAATATTTCTGTAAAAAAAGGTGCTACGGCTATCAAACTAGGATCATTTTAAAGCTCAATAAATTTAGAGTCAAATAGTTAAAAAAATAACCAATTTAATATTGTAAATTTGAAAATATAATTCTTTAAAGTTAGAGATTTTTTATGAAAATTGCGATTTTGGAATCTGGAGTTCAAGCGAACGCCAATTGAAGAAAAAAATTTTTTAAGACTTAACAGTTGTACAATAACAAGTACAAATTCCATTCTATAATTCTAGACAAAAATCATTTACAAATATGAAGTATTTTTTTCAAATTGTATAAAAATAATTGCTCTTGCTCTAAATTTTTTGAAGAATATAAATTGCAAAATCGTCGTTTCTATTCATTTGTTTTATCAATTAACCACACTTTTGAAAAATATTGAACCTCTTGACTGTAGTAAATTTAAATTATTTACATGAAATTTATCCCTCTTCTTATAATGTTACAAATTTTAACTCGCATTATTACTTATTTTATTTCAAGGTGCAATTTTTTAAATTTTACAATAAAAAAGAGATGCACATTTTTCAAAAATTTGGTTAATTGATAAAACAAGTGAACAGAAATGACGAATTTGCAATTTATATTCCTTGAAAACTTTAGAAAGCAAGAGTAATTATTTTTACAGAATTTAAGGCAAATACTGAATACTTATAAAAGATTTTGGTCTCGAATTAAAGAGTGAAATTTGTACATTATATTGTAAAACTGTCAAATCTTAAAGAAATTTTTTCATTAATTGGCGTTCGCTTAAACTCCAGATTACGAAATCGCAATTTTCATAAAAAATCTCTAACTTTAAAGAATTATATTTTCAAATTTACAATATTAAATTGGTTATTTTTTTACCTATTTGACTCTAAATTTATTGAGCTTCAAAATAATCCTAGTTTGATAGCCGTAGCACCTTTTTTTACAGAAATATTTGAATTTGAAGTAAAGCGAGCATTTACAAGTAAAAGTCCAAATGTACTGAAACTTTGCGACCCGAGTGTAACTTTAGAACATTAAAATTAAATTCTTTTCGGAATTTTTAATAAATTAATTAGAAACTCAAATAAATTTTAAAATGAATAATTAATTATTTTTAATTTCTTTAAAAAGTTGAAATTTTCAAAAAATTTAATTCAAAAACTTGTGAAATACAATTAATCCTGAAAATTGCAACTGTTTTTAAGTAAAAATTATTGTTTTTGTAAATAATTATTTATTTCTTTGAAAGAATGGTATATCAAAAATAAAACTGTACTTGATTTGCACTGAATAATTTAGTTTTGTTAAATTAGATATAAATTAAATTTATTTTGGGTAATAAAATTCTTTTCAAATAAGAAGATTGAAATTCTAAGCAAAACAATTAAATACACATCTATTTTTCAATCTAATTCCCACTGTTTTCGTTTCAAGGAATCATTTATTATTTCAATATTTAATACAAATTTATTTGAAAATTATTTTATTTGCTTTTATAAAATAATATCTTGGCATTAAGTAATATATTATACAAATTAAATAATTTAGTTAAGTTGAATCTGAAAAATAAATTATTCGTAACATCCAATTTTTTTTTTTATCAAAAACCCAAGTATTTGAGTGAAACGAATGAATTAATGTTTTAAGCAACTTTTAACTAATTCGTTCTATTTATTTTTTGCGAAAATTTAGTAAATCTACTTTAAGGTAAAACTATTTTTTTTCAAGCAAAAATCTTGTCTGAGGAAATAATTCGATTTAAAAAAAGAGAATGAGTATTTATTAATTGCTTTATCTATAGAGTTAAAATTAATATTGAACTTTATATAAAATTTATATCAATATGAATATAATTTATTAATATTTATGGGCAATTCCACGTGAAATTTTTTTATGACATTTTATAATCGGTTAAACATATTTTTTTCTCGTTCCTTTTAGAAAAATATTGAATGTGTATTTTTTTATTTTTCCATAATTGCCAAAATTTTCGAGACATGAATTTTCGAAATTTTGGATTTTTAAAAGCCTATTTTCAAAAGCTTATAACTTTAAAAATATTGAGTTTCGAAAAAAGTTGTCAAGAAAAGAAAGTTTTGGTTTTTTTTCAACTTTTAAAAGATTAAAAAAAATTTTTTAGAAAAAAAAATTATTTTTTTATAAACAAATTAATTTATTTTTAATTTAGACGCGATTAATTTTTATTTTTTTCTTATTTATTTATACCTGCCAATATAGAGAAGATTTTTTAAAAAGATCCGAGATGGTCCGACTCATAGTTTTCGTTCTATAAATTTTTTTTACAACGAAAACTATGAATTAGTAAACCTAATAGCTTATAATTTTTAAAATTTTGAGTTTAGAAAAAAAGTTGTCAAAGAAAGAAAATTTTGTTTTTTTAACTGTTAAGTAATTTAAAAAAAAGAAATTTTTTTTAATTGTTGAAGAAAAAACATTTTTTTTGTTAATAATAAACAAATTTATTAAAAAATTCATAGATCGAAAACTATGAGTCGGCCCATCTCGGATCTTTTTAAAAAATCTTTTATATATTCTTATTTCATATTTTTTTTAAAATGTAATTCTTTGAAAAAGTCAACATTTTTGAAAATCCACACGATTGATTATTTAGAATTTAGCGAATTATAAAATAATTATTAAAAAAAAATTGAAAATGAAAATTATTAAAAATTACGGGAGTAGTTCGTATTTTTATTTTTTAAAAATTTTGATATTTATTTAAAGAGAAATTAATTAATTAAACTTTATTTTAATTTTTGGAAGCATAGCAATTTTTAATTAATAATTTTGTTTTTAATTTTTCAAAGCATAAAAATTTTAGTGAATTAACCTTTTTTTATTTTTTGAAAGCATAAAAATTTTTAATTAATTAAATTTTTTAATTTTTCGAAGCATATTATAATCTAAAATTCCAAAATTTTGTTGGGGAAAACAGTAACCACCCATAAACATTAAAAATTTAGATGAGCAAGGGTCCCTCCCCTTAAATAAAAATATTTCATTTATATTGTTTTCAAGATGTCTCAAGTAAACATTAATTAAACATCTAAAAAAATAATTTAAAATCTCATTTTAAATTTTATACTCTAGAAGCAGAGAAAAGGACGTTAAAAAAATTAATATCAATTTAGAATTAATTAAATGATTAATTAAAAATTGTAAAGACTTATTTTGGAAAAAAAATAAAAGAAGAAACTTTTATATGTCAAAAAAGTAATTTGCGGCCCTTAAGGACCCTGGAGTGACAAATTTAACAAAAAGTTACAATAATTTTTCATAAAACATCTACCATATTGGATTCGCCATTTTGAATTTTTTAAATCTGACTTTTGATTCGTAATTAACGACACAAAAATACCCTTGAGTAAAAAATTGAATAAAAGTTGTATTAATTTTAATCACATTGAATCTGCCATTTTGAATATTGAAAACCGCCACTTTACATTGCTTTTTACCTAAATTTTTAGTCTTTTTAGTCAGTTGACAGAGAATGTTTATTGAAAATAAATTTTTTGTCATCACTTTATTTATAAAGATATTCAAATTATATGTAATTATAAATATAAAAATACTATTATTAAAATATTTTTAGTTATTCAGTATTTTTATTTTCTGAGCCTTTTTAGGTTATTATTTACGAATCTAAAGTAAAAATTACAAAATTCAAAATGGCGGATCCAATATGGCGGACAACAAAAATTAAAAGCCTACAGGATTGACTTACAACTTTTAATTTGGGGGCTTTTGGGGTCGCTGAATTTGAATCTGAGGTCAAAATTGCAAAAATAAAAATGGCGGATCCAATAATGGTGGATGAAAAAATTAAAAGTTAATAGGATTGACTTCGAACTCGATACTTACGGATAGTTAAATTTAATGACCCCAAAAACGTCGAGTAAAAAGTTTCTAGTAAATCCTACTGATTTTTAATTTTTTTAGTCTAAAATTTTAGATGCGCCATTTTGAATATTAAATTTTGTCTTTAAATTCTAATTCAGCGACTCCAAAACCTTGAGTAACGTGTTACAAATAAATCTTATTGATTTTTAATGTTAATACTTTGGAAAATTCTCTTCATAGTTAATGGAGTGTTATACATATAAGATTAATAAATATTCATAATACATTATTATAACGTTGATAAAAAAATTTATTCTTATTGAATTTTAATGTCGAACTTAGAATAATGTTTTTTAGAAGAAAAGTAAATCTAACAAATGAAATGATAATTGAAATAATATTTTTAAAAAGTTTCTTTTACTGTAAATTATTAAGAATCTAATGCTAATTTAATAACATTGAAAAATAGAAAACGCAGATATTTAAGTCAGTGAATTTGTAATCCAAGACAAGAACGTTTTATGACATTTGAAATTTTAATAGTTTTCTTTATTGAGTTTGGAATTTTACATTTGGATATCACTTGTTCGTCTGCTGTTCATTAAGTATCTAATGGCATGAAAAATTAAAGTAATTTTACAAAAATCTACATTTGTGTCGCTAATTACGAATCTGAATTTTGATTTAATAAATTCAAAATGGCGGAGTCAAAATGGCGGACAAATTTTTTAAAATCTGATAAATTAAAGTAAATAATCCAAAAAATGTTGACAATAAAGACAATTTTTTACAATTAAGGAAGGATCAGTAGTTTTGAATCCTAATTATATAAAATAGTTACATAGCAATTTTAACATAAAGTTTCTTAAAACATAATTTTTACAGCTAAACAATGGAAAATCGTTGTACCCATTTTTAGATATTTAGGGCTGCCATTACGTATCAGATTTTTAAATATTGTTCGGACCCTAATTCTCAAAATCATGTTTTTTTTCGTTTCTTCTACCTCACTGTGTTTGAAAATTCAAAACACGATTTTTTGTACCCTTCAGCTTTACCAAAATTTAATGCTACACTATTCAGGATATTTCCCAATGGAAAAGAAAGCATCTTCTTCATGATGCTGTTCTATATAACGCGCTGTGAAATCTTTGACGCGAGAAATCCCACTGTCCGCTTTTAAAAAATAAAATCACCTAGAGACTTTTCTACACTTCCCAATTCTTTATTTATTTATATTTTTTAATTTAATTCCAATCACAATTTCTTCAAAGAACCTGCAGTATTATTATTATATAAGAGTTTTGAATTAAAAATATTTTCCTATGAAAATAAGAAAGCAATTTTTTTTCCTTTATTAATTTAGTTTTTTTTTCAAATAAAAGATTTTTTACAAACAATGCTCTATTTTAAAAAAAATGTTTTTTTCCTTTTCCTCTTCTACCAATAGAAAGAAGTTTGTTAATAGCTGTATTTAAAAGTGGAGTTTTTGCCGTTTATTATTACCCAATGAATACATAATTATTTGCACAACAACTGTTGTTAGGCGAGGGAAAAATGTGTCACTACATTTTACTGTTTTAAATGTTTCAGTTGTTGCATTACTTGGAAAAAATGTAAATTTTCCAGAAAAGGATAATTCTTGCTGCACTTATATCTATGTATGCTTTTCATCTGTCAAAACGCACTTTACTTTTTTTTTAGAAAAGTAATCGACTACCTATCACTTGAAATAATAAATATACAACTCTGGAAAAATGCGGCTAAATCACTTTAACAAAAATAAATAATTAACACACGGTAAAACGTGAGGTGTTAAAATAATACCAGAATGGATTAGAATAATCTGCAACAGTTTAATCCCTCTAGGATTAAATTAACACCAAAAAGAATTAAAATAATCTATTTTGGTGTTATTTTTAACTATGAATGAAATTTTATTTTAAAATAGCTTCTCCGGGGAGAATATTAAGTTAGTTACTAACTAACATAGTAACATAGTTACTAAATTCAATTGTGTTTAAAATTTTTTAAAAGTTGTCAAAATTTCCATTCTCTTTATAAATAATAAAATTCTTCCCAGATATTCTATTATTTTACATAATTTTAATCAAGTTTTTGTCAAAATTTCAATTATTTTCAACAGTTTTCTAAAATTCTATAATTTTCAATATCTACTGTTTCAATAAAATTTTCCAAAAGAATTCCATCATTAAAAATAATTTGAATACAATTCTGCACAAACATTCAATTATTTTCATAAATAATGAAATTTTTTAAAGGAATTCCATTATTTAGAAATTTTTTTATAAATTTCTTTGCAATAATTAAATTATTTTCATAAATAATAATATTTGTATAGGAATTCAATTATTTTCATAAAGAATAAAACTCGTTGCGGAATTTCAATTATTTTTATTGCAATTTTAATCAAATTCTTCGAAATTATTAAAATTCGTCCAAAGAATTTAATGATTTCAAAAATTTGTTGATAACAATTTTAATGAGACTTTAATTTCAATAAACGTGAAATTAATAAATTATTTATTTTTGTATTTAAATAATTGACTTCTCGTAGAATTTACTAATAAAAATGG
The DNA here is from genome assembly GCA_032872475.1 of Leptopilina myrica (nomen nudum). Classification (NCBI taxonomy): domain Eukaryota; kingdom Metazoa; phylum Arthropoda; class Insecta; order Hymenoptera; family Figitidae; genus Leptopilina; species Leptopilina myrica (nomen nudum). The sequence continues at coordinate 40,520,859 of CM065464.1, read as the reverse complement.
GTTTAAAAATGAATTTCAGTTAAAATTTTTAGATTATACTTAAATATTAAAACTAAAAGCATTGTAACGTGGATTTTTAGAAATAATTTAATTTTGCCAAAGTTTCAAACTAAACTCATTGAAATTTATAATTTTTCATATATTTTTGACAAAAAATTCTGTAGAATTAATTCTTTTTAAATGTTTAATAGGATTTTTATTGAAATTATTACAAGTTTATAATGTTCAATATATATTTAATTGCAGAATTTTCGAATAATTAAAATTTTGTAAATTTGAATTGTAAAGGAATAAATTTGAAAATTATGATAAAACTCATCGCAGCGTTTCAATTATTTTTCATACAATTATAATTGAATTCCATGAAAAAAGTAATTATGTTCTTGCAAGTTTTAATAAAATTCTACAAAAGAATTGAATTATTAAACAATTTGTTACTAAAATTCTTTATGAGAATTGAATTTTGAGAAACATTCAATTATTCAATAAATTGTTTACTTTTGCATTTAAATAATTAAATTCTTGTAGAATTTTTTAATAAAAATTGATTTTCATTTGATAAAAATAAATTTCAGTTAAAATTTTAGATTATAATTGAATATTAAAAGAAATATAGAGTGAACTTTTTGGAAATAATTGAATTTTCAAATTAATAATTTTGAAAAAGTTTAATTGAATTTTAAAAATATTATTTGAAGTTTTTATTTTCTAATATGCATTTAATGAAAGAATTTACGAATAATTGAATGTTTGTGAAATTGATTAATTAATTATTATTAAAAATAATAGATATCAAGTAAAATTGTAGTTAAAAATTTTGGAAACTAATAATCGAATTGAAATAATGAAAATAATTTTGAAGAAGTATAATATTCTTATAATATAAAATAATGATTTTATTACTTGGTCATGTTTAGTTATTATAAAATATGAACAAATCGATCAGTTATCGAGTTATCGATATCTTCATGTTTTATAGTTATAAAAAAATTTAATAAACTAAAATTTTATTAATTGTAAAAAATAACACTAAAATTGATTATTTTAATCTTTTTTGGTGTTAATTTAATCTGCAACACTTTTTAATACCTCACGATTTACTGTGCACACTTTTAATTAGTGCTCGTGTGATATTCTACCACAATTTTTAATTTAATAATTCTAATTAATTAAATTCTATTAATTTAATTCTAATCGTAGTTCTTTTAAACGTTAATTATAGAATTCTTAAAAATGGAAGTTTAGCTTTTCGAACCAACTAATTATTTGTTGAAAAAATATTTTTTTATTTAACTCGGAACTTTACGTTACAAAAAAAATGAAATATCGACCAACCAGTCTGTACGAGGTACTTGGAGGCACCTCGTTAAACTTAAAACGTACTCTACTGACACAACGGAAAGACACTCACGTGGTTTGAAATATTCATATGATAACTGGTTGTTCGTAAAGGTAAATGACCTACATATTTTCCCAATAATCCACTATTTCAATTACCACTTAACTCTTATTAATAAATCAAATTTTTATTCATAATTTATGCAAATAAAAAATTATTTAATGAAAAAAGATAAATATAAATCAATACACAGTAAAAATAATAACGTATTAAGTTTCTTTTGTCATTTTATTTTAAAAGAATGAATTAATTGCAAAATGTGTAATAAAAAACGAAAAAAAAATTCTCTTAGTTAAAAAAAACCGTAAAATGTTCTTATGCATTTAAATTTAGATATTTTACTTGAAGAAAGATTAAATAAATTGTAAAAAAAGAAAATTGTGGAAAAGCAGTTAAGTTTTTTGTAGGGCATGAAGAGGCAGCAATGTAGGGCATATATGATGAAACAGTTGAAACACAGAACACGATCTCTTCAACTTAAAGTGCATGTGTCAAATGTCGGAATTCATTTCATGGACAGTAATGATGTGAAATTTTTCCTAACAAAAAAAGTTCTTAAAACAGTTTTTGCAGAAGTAAATAAAAAAACGAGTTTATTTAAAAAATTTACAAAACTACGAAATTATTTAATTATTTGAAAAAGAGGAAAAAATTTATTATTTTCCTCGAAAATACAAACAAAGAGGAAATGTTGAACAAGAAGAAAAGAAAAAGTCTATATATAAAGTTTGTCGTTTTTTAATTTTTCCCGTCACGAAAAATGAAGGAAACTTATAGTTGAATCCGTGGCTCTTGTAATGGTTTAATACCACTTACAAACAACTCTTGGGGGTGTGAGGAACCACTATAAAAAGTAGATTATTTCGAGCCAATCTTCGCCTCGGGGATAAGAAATGTGAAGAAAATAGAAAGACGTATAAGCGCACTACGAGTTTAACGAGGTATCTTCTTTGTAGCTCTAAGTATCATCTCAAATCGACTGCATTCCGGAAATGGCTATAATTTTAAGTAAATAAGTCCTCTACAGTAATTTGCTTTTAAATTCTGGAGGGAAATGGTAAGAAGTAGATTTAAAGTAAAATGTATAGAAATATTTGAATAATTTTAAATCTCTTAATGATGAGTACATCTAATGATATTTTTTAATTACTGGGTGAATAGCTTTTTGTTTGAAGATGAAAAATCATGATTCTTTCGTGCAATGGAAAAATCGGTGGATTCTAATAGTCAGTGGAAAGTTAAGTACTTATTAAGTTGCAGACTTTATTTATCAGCAGTCGGTAATTATTCGCGGTCGATAACACAGAGCACTAATTTATTCCAAGTTACAACCACTTGTGATAGTCATTTAATAGTAGATATCCGGTGACAGTATTTTATCAGAACCAAAACAGAAAATAGTTTTCTTCTTTATGCTCTTAAATATTAAAAATCATCCAAATCTACGCACCAGGGGGTTAATTATTATAATTTCACACTCGCTTCACTTCTACTTTTACTCAAAACATTTTTTCACTCTATTTTCACTTCACTTTCACTCAAAAATTTTTTCACTTTTTTACTCCACTTTTATCTTCATTCAAAATATTTTTCCACTCCATTTTCACTTCACTTTCACTTACAATTTTTAATTCACTCCCTTTTCACTCCACTTTCAATGAAAATTTATTTTCACTCCATTTTTAATTAATTTTTTTTCAAAATCTCTTTAACTCCAAATATATTTTGAATTCACTTTCACTAAAAATTTAATTCACTTTATTTTCACTCCACTTTCACCCAATATATTTTTTCACCTTATTTTCACGCACTCATCGTGAATTGCAATGTGTTAATTTTTAAACTTGATTTTAAATTCAATATTTTGTTTTGAATATAGAGTAATATTTTAAAAATAAAAATATTTTTACTTCACTTTCTCTCAAAACTTTTTTTATTTTACTTACACTTCACTTTCACTTTACATTCACTTTTGCCTAAACATTTATTTTCACTTCAATTTCATTTTACTTTCACTTAACATATATTTTCAATTCACCTTTACTTCACTTTCACTTAAAATTTATTTTTACTCCACATTTAATTCACTTTTAAGCTACTTTCACCTCAAATCAATGTTTATTCCATTTTTCTTCTCTTCAATACAAAAGTAAAGTCCACAACGTTGTCAAATGAAAAAAGAAAATGCAAATAAAGTGAAAATAAATTTTGAGTGAAAGTAAAGTTAAAAATTGAGTGAAAATAGATTTTGAGTGAAGTGAATATAGATTGAAAAAATTATTGAGTGAAAGTAAAGTGACGACAGTAGAGTAAAAATAAATTTTGAGTGATAGTGAAGTGAAAACAATTTTGAGTGACAGTGAAGTGAATATAGATTGAAAGTAAAGTAAACATTGAGTGAAAAAATAATTTGAGTGAATGTGAAAGTGAAGTGAAAATGAACTGAAAATAAATTTCGAGTGAAAGTGAAGTGAAAATGGAATGGAAATAAATTTTGAGTGAAAGTAGAGTGAAAATTGATTAAAAGTAATTTTGATTGAAGGTGAAGTGAAGTGAAAATAATTTGTAGTGAAAGTGAAGTGAAAATAAATTTTTAGTGAGAGTGAAGTGAAAATAAATTTTTAGTGACAGTGAAGTGAAAATGGAATGGTAATAAATTTTAAGTGAGACTGGAGTGTAAATAAATTTTAAGTAAACGTAAAAATGCAGTAAAAATAAGTTTTGAGTGAAAGTAAAGTGACGATAAAGTGAAAATAAATTTTGAGTGAAAGTGAAGTGAAAATTGAGTGAAAATAAATTTTGATTGCATGTGAAAATGGAGTGAAAGTGATGTGGAAATGGAGTGAAAATAAATTTTGAGTGATAGTAAAGTGAAAATGGAATAAAAATAAATTTTGAGTGAAACTGGAGTGAAAATAAATTTCAAGTAAACGTAAAAATGCATTAAAAATAAGTTTTGAGTGAAAGTAAAGTGACGATAAAGTGAAAATAAATTTTGAGTGAAAGTGAAGTGACAATAGTTTGCAAAAATTGTTAAGTGAAAGTGATGTGAAAATTGAGTAGACTAAAATTGAGTGAAAATATATTTTGATTGAATGTGAAAGTGGAGTGAATGTGAAGTGAAAATGAAGTGAAAATAAATTTCGAGTGAAAGTGAAGTGAAAATGGAATGGAAATAAATTTTGAGTGAAAGTGGAGTCAATATAAATTTTAAGTGAAAGTAAAAATGCAGTAAAAATAAGTTTTCAGTGAAAGTGAAGTGAAAATAAATTTTGAGTGAAAGTGCAGTGAAAGTGAAATTACATAATTGACCCCTAGGAAATTCTTTAGACTTTCTTACTCAAAATAACATTTAAATTAACTTTCAAATATTAAAACAATTAATTTAATTCTAAAGGGAAGAATAACCCCCTCTATCAAAATGTCAGAGAAAAAAAATAAAATTCATAAAAAATATATGGATGTGCACGTATTTATTTTTATTTCACAAAATAAAGTATTATAGCATAAAGTGTAAATCAACAGTGCCGGGATTTTTCAAGGTTCAAGAAGTAAATTCTTACGTTTAGCTATAGGAAACAGACTGATCAAACTTTTCCGAGGTAACCGGTGCATGAGCCGCAAAACCAACGGAATTTATTACCCCCGCCAGATAATGGGGTAACGTGCTTCTGACCGATAAAGCGTCAGAATATATTGCCAAACATGTTGCACCATGCGGTGTTGGGAGATACTTTTGTCAGTTTGAGTCTTGGAGTTTTTGGCCATGATGTACAAATTTCTATAGTTGAATGATTTCATTTCAATCTCCCCCCAATTTTATTATCCAGTGAAAATTGATATCGAAACCTTTATACTCCGCTCTTGTTAACAATAAAAGAGAAAAAAAAAACAATTCATATTTATTGCAATGTGTTAATTTTTAAACTTGATTTTAAATTCAATATTTTGTTTTGCACATAGGGAAAATTTTCAAAAATAAATATATTTATATTCATATTTATTTTAAGTATATTTATATTTAGCTTGGATTAGAATTTTATTTAATTTATAGTCATGGTGGAAAGAAACAAAAATTTTGATTCACGTTTAGCTCCAGTCCCTCTAATAATAGTAAAATTAATTTTGATTATTATTCATTACGTTGTAAAAAGTATTTAATTTTAAGAGAATTTGGATTCGAAAAAATTAACATAAAAATAGAAAGATGTGGGTTTTTGTTAAATTGCAATTATTAAGGCCAACAGACTGGTTGAAACAGACATTCTCAGAGGAAGATTATTGCTTTCGAATGTAATCGATGTCCGATAACCCCGAAATCCTAAGCTTTGTGTGTTAACAGTTACCTATGTCACGCAGCAAATGTTTAGAGTGCCAGATTCACTTTGCTGATTAATGATGACCTCTCTTCTCACTGTGCCGTTGAATAATTATCTTAAAATAACTTTTAATTTTTTCAAAACTTGGTTAATTCTTACCGTGCGAGGAGATCATTAAAATTTTTAGAAGTTTTTAAAAAAAAGAAAACTAAATATTCAATAATTTTATTTTTTTATTGTCTGCATCGGTGCGAATGAGAAATTTTATTACTAATTTGAAATTTATTTAACATACATTTCATTAAACGTACAATTTTCATTCCATTCAAGATAAATAACAATATTATTATTTATCTTGCCATTATTATTTAATAATAATAATTTATATGATCGTTTAGGATAATTTCCATTTAAAGTAAAAATACAATTGATTTCACTTTTATTTCACATGAAAATCACTTGACGTATATTTCAATTAACATAAGTTTTATTTAACAGAAAATTTATTTTAGATAAAATTTTGTTAACATATTTCATTTGATATCATATATATTTGACATAAATTTTATTTTGTCCTTAAATTCATTTGTCATAAATTTCAATTGACATAAATTTTACTAGACGTAAATTTAATTTGGCATAAATGTCATTTATTATAATTTTCATTCAACATAAAGTTTATTTAATATAAAAGGTATTTAACATAATTTTCATTTGACATAAATGCAATTTGTCACAAATTGCATTTGACATAAATTGCATTTGACATAAATTTCATTTGATATAAATTTCATTTGACATAAAAGCCATTCAACAAAATTCTCATTTGACATAAAATTCATTTTACACATAATTAATGTTTTACATAAAAATATTGGCGCTAATTTTAAATGTAACTAATTGGATATTATAAATAAGATTGTGATTAGTCAATTTTTAAATTCGACAATATTTTCGTATGAAATGATTTTTTTTGTAAAATGTAATCTATGTCAATTGAATTTTATGTCAAATGAGAAATACGTTGAATGGGATTTATGATAAATAAAATTTATGTAAAGTAAATTTTATGTCAAATGAATATTATATTAAATGAAATTTATATCAAATGAATTTTATGTTAAATAAGAATTATGTTAAATGATATTTACGTCAAATGAATTTTATGATAAATTATATTTATGTCAAATTAAATTCATATCATGTAAATTTTATGTAAAATGATATTTATTTCAAATGGATGGTGTGTCAAATGAGAATCACATTAAATGTCTTTTATGCCAAATTAATTCTTTGTGAAATCAATTTTCTAACAATTAAAATTTACCTAAAATAAATTTTTTGTGAAATAAATTTATGTTAAATGATTGTTATGTCAAGTGAAATTTATGCTAAATGAAATTTATATCAAATGAATTTTATGTTCAATAAGAATTATGTTAAATGATATTTACGTCAAATGAATTTTATGATAAATTATATTTATGTCAAATTAAATTTATATCATGTAAATTTTATGTAAAATGATATTTATTTCAAATGGATGGTGTGTCAAATGAGAATCACATTAAATGTCTTTTATGCCAAATTAATTCTTTGTGAAATCAATTTTCTAACAATTAAAATTTACCTAAAATAAATTTTTTGTGAAAGAAATTTATGTTAAATGATTGTTATGTCAAGTGAAATTTATGCCAAATGAAATTTATATCAAATGAATTTTATGTTCAATAAGAATTATGTTAAATGATATTTACGTCAAATGAAATTCATGTAAAGTAAATTTGATGTCAAATGAAATTTATGTTAAATGAAGTTTATGCCAAATGAAATTTATATCAAGTGAATTTTATGATAAATAAGAATTATGTTAAATGATATTTACGTCAAATGAAATTCATGTACAGTAAATTTTATTTTAAAATGAAATTTATGTTAAATGAAATTTATGCCAAATAAAATTTATATAAAGTGAATTTTATGTTAAATGTTATTTATGTCAAATTAAATTTATGTCATGTAAATTTGATGTAAAATGATATTTATTTCAAATGGATTGTGTGTCAATTGAAAATCACATTAAATGACTTTAATGCCAAATTAATTCTTTGTGAAATCAATTTTCTAACAATTAAAATTTACCTAAAGTAAATTTTTTGTGAAAGAAATTTATGTTAAATGATTGTTATGTCAAGTGAAATTTATGCCAAATGAAATTTATATCAAATGAATTTTATGTTAAATAAGAATTATGTTAAATGATATTTATGTCAAATGAAATTTATGTAAAGTAAATTTAATGTCAAATGAATATTATGATAGATGAAATTTATGCCAAATGAAATTTATATTATATCAAATGCATTTTATGTTAAATAAGAATTATGTTAAATGATATTTACGTCAAATGAAATTCATGTAAAGTAAGTTTTATGTCAAATGAAGATTATGTTAAATGAAATTTATGCCAAATGAAATTTATATCAAGTGAATTTTATGATAAATTATATTTATGTCAAATTAAATTTATGACATGTAAAGTTTATGTAAAATTATATTTATTTCAAATGGATTGTGTGTCAAATGAGAATCACATTAAATGTCTTTTATGCCAAATTAATTCTTTGTGAAATCAATTTTCTAACAATTAAAATTTACGTAAAATGAATTTTTGTCAAAAGAAATTTATGTTAAATGATTGTTATGTCAAATGAAATTTATGTTACATGATTTTAATGTCAAATGAAAATTATGCTGTATGAGTTTCATCCAACATAAAATAAGTGTTAAATGAATTTTAAGACAAAGATAATAATAATGTTAAATTTTTTTTTGCGTGCCATGAAATTTATGACAAAGAATGTTTATTTTATGTGAATTTTAAGTTCTGAAAGGTATTCGAGCCAAACTTTATGTGAAAGATTCGAAATTCACGTTGAAGTTTAAAGATGATACCGACAACGGGTGCAACTTTCAATGAAATCAAGTAGAAATTTTTTAGGGTGTTCTCTAATTGCTCATCTGATTTAAAATAATGATTGACTTGATTTGACATTGTTTGCATACTTTGAAATAAATAAATAAAAATACTCGTTTTAATTTACAATCAACCATAGTGGACATATCTAAGTAAATTTAATTTTAGGGTTAGAGTGGAAAGTATCATTTGATATCATATGATATGTGATATTATTTGAGTTCCAAGGGAGCGTCGTGCATTTCTTCTCCAATACAGAGAAAATGGGTCTCTTTGGTTTTACAGTGTCAGATATAAAGTTACCAACTTTCAGTCATAACCACACGTACACAACTACTAATATTTTGTTAGATAGTTTCAACACATCATCCTTTTGCGTGTTTGGAGCAATAATAGTTTTCTTGGATTACTATCCAACAATCTTATTTATACGTTTATTGAACTCAATTATTTTATTATTAATTTCATTTATAAATTATAATCAACCAGATCTTAATATAACTTCTAACCGTTTCATTTGTCGCGTAACTGATAAATTTAAATTAAAACATAAATTTTTCCCCTCCCATTAATTATAAAAGTGAAGAATTTCTAATCTAGACTGAAATGAAGACATAACAATCTAGAACTGCATAGAATTTTTTTAATAGTCGTAACGAGAATATTTATAATTTATCAGCGTGGTAGTTAAAAATAGTGGATTATAAAATTTTTGTGTCAAACGTGAGTGGAAAAGAAATGTATTGATTATTATCAGAACAATAAAAACTTACGTAGTGCCTTTTGTCTGACACTGAAGTTTTCCAACTTAATTCCTCTTTTAAAACTTTTACCAAGATTGACTTTACGATTATTTTAAGATAAAATAGTGCTTTTAGGCATTAACAGATTCTTGTGTAATTTTTCGACTTTTGCCTGAGGCGCGCACCATTGGACGTGGAAAGATGTATTGGAATTGCGCCAGGAATTTCTCACTAGAATCACGTATTACTTACATTCAAATGAAAAGGGGAATCTTGAGAACTTTATTACATTCTAAATTATTGTGTTTAAACATTTATTTATTCAAGGGAAGGAAATTTATTTCCTCACTAATAAATAATATAAATCAGAAAAATCTTCTTGGGAAAAATGTATTTTGAAGGTTTTTTTAAAAGAAATTGCTCTCAAGGTGTTTTTATTTTTAAGCGAATATTTCTTTATGTCAAAAACATTATTCTTTTTTTCTTTCTACAAGAAAGGTCTGAAATTTATTACATTCTAGTGAAATTTAAAATGTGGATTTTTAAGATCATTTAATAGAAAAATTGAGAAAGTAATGCAATAGCTTTTTCTTAAGTTCTTCTTATCTTTATTAAAACTGGCCTCTCTGATAAAAGTATATATGGTCCATAAACGAAAGTTGGCACTTTAGAGCGATATAATTTATCATACGATATAACGTGTCTGGATGCCTCACTCTTCTCTTTTGATAGGAAAGGCAGTCTCTCCTTATACTTTACGGAACGAATGTACCTATACAATAATAATAGATGTTAAGGAAAGTTTTAGATACCGTCTCTGCTTTTCTTGTCAGACAACTTATCTCACCAGTGGAATAATTTCATTACAAGATCTCATTTTTCCTTTTATTTGAAATTTACCCCCTTTACCATATCATGAAAAATTAAGAAAATAATTTTAAAAAATTGTACCATACGTATGTAGATAAAAAATCATAGCATATGTAATTTAAAAATGTAAGTACTGATTCAAAAAGCAGTTTGCATTGTTTGACAGGTGGTTATTAATCCAAAAAAAATGTGATTATTGTTTGTAATTAACCGCGTTTAAAATATCCCGCCAAGTGAATGTGCAAAGTATGAGAAAATATACGAATACTAGGACATTTTAATTATTCGTCGGACTCTCATGAATAAATATGAATCCCAGAACCAGGAAGAATTCATTATTTCAACTGTTTGTATGATACAACCACCTGGTGAAGTTATATTTTGGCATGAGTTTCACTGTCGACATTTTACTGCGGAAATTAAAAAAAAGAACGTTTTCATCCCAATTTAAATTGAAATAACTTTTTTTTATTCGTTAATTAAAAGATGTTGGTAATTTTTAATTTTATATTTATTGTTTCTCTATTTTGAAAGAGAGATAGAATTTAAAGATACACAATTTTTGCATATTGGAGACAAATCCCAACGACTTTCAAGTTAATAATTTATATTTATTAAAACAAATACAGTTCATGATGAACTTTTATGCAAATACGTTTTTTGACAAATGTTTGTTGAGTCTCTTCAATAAAGCATCAATTTAATTAACATAATTTTTAGATTGTTAATTGAGTCTCAACCATTTCGATCTACCGAAAGATGAATGATTAAATACTTTACAAAAAAGAAATAAATTTTCTTTGAGCAATTTCAGCCCTTGCAGTTTTATTGAGACGAATTGATTCCTTTCCTCAGCCATGCCCACCAGTTTGTATAAAAATCGTGAAAAGTGAAATTGAAAGAAACGCGCTTCAAAGTACGAGGTTCGAAATGACTCAATCCGAACTGAACAAAGTACACCTTACTAACTTTGCAAATTCTCCTTCGCATGCAAGAAATTCGGAATAGAAAATAAAAGAGTGAGAGAGGCATCCTCAAGTTTGGCTAGGTACTCGAACACCTGACTTGCTCCATGTTCTGTCTCGTAACTTAAAAAATATCGTAGATTGTCTTCTAAAACTTTGGGCATCTATTCTCTGATTTATTACCCAAAGGTTAGGCAAAAAATAAATCCATTTTTTTCACCATCTTAAGTTGAATTTTCGTTTTTAAGTTAGTAGACTATTGTAATATTTGACAGCTTGAGGTTACGTAACTTGTTTTTTAATAAAATCATTAAATTTTAATTAAATCATTCAAATGATTTGAATTTTAAAAGAAAGATTTTAAACACCATACAGTGTTCAGACAGAAAGTAAAGGCCAAGAAGGATGCATCAAAAAAAGAGGATAAATTTTACCGACAATTAGCCTGGATGAAGAAAGCACGTCAGGACCGTAAAATTAGGAGACAAGACTTTACCTCAACTGTAGTAAAACACCTACTTGTAGAGTTCCAGCGAAGAAAGCAAAGATTACCGAAGAGATTCTAGGTTTGACGATCAAGATCCGTCACTTGAATTGCCTAACCCAGATAAAAAAATCCAGTCCTTAGAAAGTGACGAAGCAGAAAAAGGATCATCCTAAAGCACAAATGAACGAATGTTGACGTTCGCAGTAGAAAATGGTCAAGTCCTAGACGTTATCTAAATGAACCTTAATATGACTTTCATAGACTTTTCTCAGATGATTTAAGTGCTTTTTGTCGACAAGCTTGAGAGCTAGCGGAATTGACGGTTGTAAAACCAAAAGAGAGGGATAAATAATGGTCCAGCTAAAGGGTGTGGTTTTTAGTGGGTTGAACAGAAGAAGGGCAGTCTTATGGCACTTTATAACCTTGGAGCTGTTTGGTATATGACAGCAGATTTTTCAACTTCCTCGTAAAATACAGAGTAAATAAAATTCGAATTGAATTGTGTTACAACCCTTATTATTGGGTCACGTTAATTGTTACTAATATTAAATTAGATAAAACAGTCATTGTTTATTGGCATACCTTAAGGTGAAACATAATAGGGTCAAAACACTTTCTACTTATAATTGTCCACTTTGACGAACAATATTCCGATGGAACTACCGGACGAAGTTCGCTTATGAACTTTTTATGGAGATCATTCGGTAACCGAAAATTGAAACTTGCATCTAACTGGTCGTGTGTTATACGACCAATAACAACTGTGATAAAGCTTGTCCCTTAAATTCGATTTAGTTATTAAGCCACAATTTTGTTCACTAACCTTTTTATTGCTTGGGAAGCTTTTGGAACTATACGGACAATCGTTAAACAGCGCACTGGACGAACAGGTTGTAATATTAAATTATTAGGCAGGGTTTAGGGTTCTCAAAGCGCAGGCGAACATCATTTAGTCCACCATTTGGAGTCGATTCTTAGACTCAATTCATACCATTATTTTTGGAGCAAGAAGAGTATATTGCGAAGTTCATTATTTGTCCTCTTCCAATAACCATCAGTAAAAAACAAAAAATAAATTGTGAAAACATGGAAGAGTACCTGCGGGGTAATGCTTCGGCTAAATCTCAAAGATGAAGTGTACGACAGATTATTGCTTTCTGCAACAAAATCGGGGACAAATGCATAAAGCTGCTGGAAGAGGAGGTAGCATGTATTCTGAAAATGAAAGAAGAGATCAGCAAAATGCTTAAGTTTTTCAAAGTCCAGAAAAATGTTAACATGACAATGGAGGATGGTCTAAAGTCATCAAGAATGAAAGGATGGTATAAAGTCATCAAGGTTGAAAGGTTACTAAAGAAGACAGAAGCCAAGGCGACAGAGAGGAAGAAGAACTTAGATGTTAGCTGAATTAATGGCGAGGGTTTGTAAAGAAGCAAATCCAGAGGCTAGGGTCATCAAGATTGTGGAAACCAAAAACATTAAAAAAGGAGACCTCTTCATTAAAATAAAAAGGCTAGAGATATCAAGGTAATGGAAATCAGGAACATTAGGAGACCTCTTCATTAAAATAAAAAGGCTAGAGATATCAAGGTTGTGGGAACCAGAAACATTAAAATGGAGACCTCTTCATTAAAATTAGAAGATCTTCAGACAAGGAGTCTTTTATCAAAGGGGTAATAGAACTATTTGGAGATCTAGTTAAGGTGGTACCATCCTCTTTTTAAGTTGAATACAAATCTTCTGCATATGTAGAAAAGCTTCTAAAATTTTTGATGGAATTCATCAGTTAAATCATTGTAAACAACACAATAGTAGTCAAAATGAGGAAATATCAACGAGGTAACAAAGTTTTATCCGAATGTCAACAGTAGGGGCTCCTATAATCCCCTTAAGTTGTGATAAGGTTGCATAAACATTCTTACAAATTTTACCAACTTTCTTGTCCCAATAGAGAGTCGGTCTGAACATAACACCCAAATCCTTAACTGAATCAACAAAAGGTATAGTAACATCATTTTATGTATTTAACAAGTTACCATTAAATTTTATATTATTTGTGTACCATGCTGATCCAATCATCTAGACCAGAATGAATGTAAATTTGTAAACCATCCACGAAGTACAAATGTTTAGAGTATTAAATCATTCGTAAAAATGTTAAATAATAAGGAGCAAAGCACTGATCCCTAAGGAACTTTTGTTCCTTATATTTCCCCAATAGAAAAATTCTCCATTCTGTTCCATAACAGTCTGTATTCTCCCAGGTAGATATGAAGCAAACAATCTTAAGACAGAATTGGACAAACCAAAAGATTTAAGTTTCAACAGCAATAGAGTATGAGGCCTTACCAAAATTGAAGAAAACAATTATTGTGGCCATTCTTTGACCAATAGCTTTACGTTTATCATTCATTAAAACAACCAAAAGAGTCTGTGTGCTAAAATCTTTTCTGTATCCAGACTAAAAAGGGACTTGAACATCATTAGACTCAATATAATCAGTCAACTGATAATGTACCACTTTCTCAAGAACCTTAGAGACCCAAAAAAACTGTTTGTACACCAATATCAAAAAATTATATTTAAACAAATAGATTATAATAATTGTTAACTGTTAAAGACTTGTTAAAACATAGAGAGCGAAACATAAACATCATTTACTAATACTTTTCTAAATTTCTGTTTCAGGTGAGTAAAAAACAAAAACAATTCTGAAATAAATGAACTTCTCAGTTTTATGTTATGTTGGAGAAGGTGAGTTTTTTTTACTTTCTATTTGCAAAATGCTTTGTCGCCTACATGATTTATTAATTCATGTACTTAAAAGTGCTGGTGTTTGACAAACACCACCTATGTAGAAAAATGTTACGCTCGCTCTTGAATGACTCTTAAAAATAATGGCACAATATAAGCAACCATTTGAAACAGAAAAACTTTATGTTAAACTACGTTAAAACCTCAACTATATAAAGTATCTTAAATTTATACTTAGGAAAGAAATTTTTGTAAATAAAAACAAAACGTTTGTTTAGTATTAATAATAATCCTCTCACAGGATTCATTAACTTTTAAGTATATAGATTTAAGATCTAGACTGTAAACCGAATTGAAGAAAATTGTAAAAGATTATCATTTCTTTTCAATTATATGAAGTTTTGTGTCATTTTTATTTTTATATAAGATGAGAAAAATTAATAATTTCTGTCTAATTGTCTTGATAATTACACATCCTCCAGATACGGTTAATTTAAGAAATCTTTAATCCTTTTGCGACAGCTTATTATTATTTATAGTTTTTTGGATATCATATTCACTGGCAAGAGCGAGGATATCAAGAAATAAGGGAATATTTCAAATGCTGATTTCGCACATTTTTTAAGGTACGTCCGAAAGGTAATTTAAAAATTTTTCTTTTTTAGGAATGTAATACATGCTGGTTGGCACATATTTGCACAAAAAAATATGGAAAATTCAGTAAATTTTCCAAATATAGAGTGAAGTCGTCTCTTTAAATATTCATGAGACTTGGTGCAATATTCTTTCTTACTATATATGCATACACCAAGCTTCATATTTTTGAGATTAAAAAATTATTGCGGAGAAAATATGTAAGCAATTCTTTTCGTCGATGCTAAAAGACTAAAATTGTTTACATATTATTTTTCTTTTTTGCGAAAAATGAAAATAATTAATATTGCCCCTTTCTCTTTGTATAGTAATTGTTTGCATTTATAATAAATTATATTGAGAGAGAAATGAGAATACGGTGAAGATTTAATTCCAGCAGCAGCTTTCACACATCTTATCAAACTATTGTGTGTGAGTAAAAGCTTTGTGGAATTAGAAGGGCGTGTCGTACGACAGAGGGTCGCCTTTGCAATTTACGAACTGACCATTTTCTCGAATGAAACTCAGTTTTTTTTTCTTTTTGGTAATTGTTCGCTTTGTCTATAAACTAACGTTGGAATTTCAAAAAATTTCTTGACAGCAACACGCAAACTATTCATTACTGTCAGTTAAAGTAAACTGTTTTTTACTGTTTTAAAAAAAGAACGAATCTTTTTCACAAAGTAATGAAAACTGGAATATATAAAAAGAGAATTATTTACCTTTTTTGTTTAATTGGACGAGAGTTCTGAAAAAGTTTACGAGGTCAGACTAACACTATTGGTTCATAAATTCCTCTATGTGATACATGAAAAAAGCTCTTGAGTATGTTAAGAAAGTAAACGGGAGAATTCCCGCTGGACTAAACTTTATCCACTTTAACTCTGCTTTCTGACCATTTTGCGAACACTATTGGTTAGAGGTAATAGCTTCAGTAAAGTTATACGTGAAAACTGATAGTGCATTGAACTGGATTTAATAGTAATGGAAGTTAAATTTTGTATTGTAGTCTAGGAATGTGTATATATACATATATATGAACTTAAGAAACTTTCTCTAAATGGTTTAACGATTATTGGACTCGAATGTTCAACTACAAGTGTAATTTGTTACAAAGCATGAAATATCGGAGCAAAAGTCCCTTTGACTGGTTATAACTTAATACTTACTGCCATCGGTGTTTTAAACTTGGACTTTATTCAATTGACAACAAGTAATCCAGTTCTTGAAGTGGTTTCCTTTGTTGTAAATGATGAAAATTTTGTTACGTCTTACTTTTATTCATTTGACGATAAGTAATCTGGAGAAAAAGTTTTCCTGAGTACAATCGGTTTATCGACAGTTGAATTCTAAAAAGATATGGTCCACAGTCCAGGTGTTTTGTGTCCTCTGTGTAATATAGTTTTATGATGAAACTTGTAGGAAGGCACTTAATTTCATAGATGAATGTTCAGTCGAAAAGATACTTCATGACGATTTATGACGATTAGGTTCGATAACGGTTGTAGGACTGACCCAAGGAACACAAGTATTTGATGATTTCTGCATTAGTTAGAAGAGGATTTTTTAGACTAACTCCAAGAAGACACTTGATAACAGTACACAAACTAGTTAACTTGGTAACGATTGTTGGAGTAACTCGAAAAAGACACTTGATGACAATGCATAACTAGTTAAATTGGTAGCGATTGTTAGGCTAACTTGATGAACACTTGATGACAGTACACAACTAGTTAACTTGATGACGATTGATGGAATAACTGTAAGAAGACAGAATTCTGTGGTGAGTTTTGGACTGGAGTGGAAAAAGACTCTTGATGACAGTACACAACTAGTTAACTTGATGACAATTAATGGAATAACTGTAAGAAGACAGAATTCTGTGGTGAGTTTTGGACTGGAGTCGAAGAAGACTCTTGATGACAGTACACAACTAGTTAACTTGGTGACGTCGGCTGGACTAACTCATAGAAGACAAACAGTTAATTCGGTGGTGACTTTTGGATTCGAATCGAAGTTGATACTTGATGACAGTACACAACCAGTTAACTTGATAACGACTGCTGGACAGATAATTGGTTCGGTGGTGACTTCTGGACTGACAAATTCGTCAAGGGTTGAAACTTTATACGGTTCCTTTTGCAAGAGATAATACGTCATATCACCCACTTTTATTAATTTCGGGATCAAAAAGTTATCAATGATTTAATTTGGGAGCAAGTGTTTAGCTTTTTTATTAGGTAGGTGAATGACCTTTTAGGAGGATGACAAAATACAGATGACCACATTTGGTATTTGTTATGCAGTTGTAGGACTATTAAATCGATGTTGCTTCGGTTACAAGTCTACAAGAAAAGGATTCAAATTTTTTTTACGAAATATTATTCTATAAATGTAAAATATAAATACCTTATGATGATGTGGTACAAGTAATCTATGAAAACCTCTTCCTAAGTACAATCGGTTTATCGACAGTCGATTTTTAATGATGTGTTCCGGAGATGCTTCTCCTAGCCCATCCGCAGACATACTGAGGTGTTAGCTTACAGACGTCCAGTATATAAATGGTTCTCCTGACTCTAGTGATTTTCTAAATGGTGGAGAAAAAAAAGAGACGTTTCGTAGTGTGGGAAGATAATTAATATTTAATTCTTCAAAGAGTCTTTGGCAAACTATTCCAGTCCTATTTAGGTTTAGTGTTCCAATGAACTACTAGCGCCGTCTGATTGGTAAAGCACCCAAGACTCATATCAATATCAAATTCATTTTTTTTAGAATTCTCCCATCATTTGCTTTTGCAAATAAAATTACGGTGTATCTCAGTGTTCAAAGTTCCATTCCACCCTTCAATTTTATTGAAATCGAAAGCCGATATCTGGCTAATATCCCATGAATGAGAATTTTAATTAAATGGAAATAGGCATTATGCACAAACTACAAAATTTTAGCAAACAAAGTAGAATACGCAAATTGGAAGAGTTTTGGTATAGCTAATTACATGCATGAATAAGAATATAATCAGCTTGGTCTTTCGAAAGTGCACCTAATTTAATGAAAGCATGTAACAAGAGTTCAACTTCTTAATAACACAAGTT
The DNA here is from genome assembly GCA_032872475.1 of Leptopilina myrica (nomen nudum). Lineage (NCBI taxonomy): Eukaryota > Metazoa > Arthropoda > Insecta > Hymenoptera > Figitidae > Leptopilina > Leptopilina myrica (nomen nudum). The sequence goes on along the minus strand of CM065464.1, from coordinate 40,502,617 downwards.
CACACATCTAACATTGATTAGATTCTCCGAAATTCATTTACTGACGAGTTCATTATAAAATAACTTACATACATTATCTACTCTCTTATATGATCTTTAGCAAACATTTTCTCGAAAATTTCCCTCAACAATGGTGTCATTTAAAAAAAAATAGAAAATATTTCAAAACTTTATCTATGATTAAATCTTCCAACACCCACATGAGTGCGGGTAGATAAAAGTCCTCGATTATCGCCATAAAAGGCAAATATAAGATTAACCGACGGATTTATAAATTGCCCCAAGAAAAGAAATTCGAGAAAAATATTCACATAAACAAAATTAAAATAATGTCTAAAGTTCAAAGTGGAATAATAAGCATTGTACATGTTTTATGCTTCAAAGTTTGTGGTACGTTAATGTATGTACTTGAATACGGGAAGTGACTACATAAAGACAGTAAAAAAAATAGAGAGAGAGAGAAAATAATCCTGGAGAAATTCTCCATTGGGTGCAATGACCTATTTTCTAAAGGATTTTGTGTTCTGATTCTCAAATGTGCATTTGCAGGGGAAAATTTTCAACATTACTGATAAACACATTCTAACATTTTACTGCTTTTATATGCGGATTTCAAATATGACTTTATATTTGTATTAGACATTGTTCACGCAGGAAATGTGAAATCAAATTGTAGAGAATCGTAACATTTGAACTATTATTGCATGCAGAGGATCAATTTGCCGTATCAGGGCTATTCTGTAAACTCGTGTAATTTATTGATGTCATGTCTCGTTCTCGAATGGCTGAGCAGATTGTACTTGTGATATTCAACATATGGTGACAATGTTATACTTGACTCCTTGAATTTAAATTGAACACAAGGAAATGGAAGATATTCATAATCGTAAAGAAGGAATGCTCACGTTAAATTATATGCTATGAAAATAGACGGAAAAAATTGTTACCCTTATCTATATAGGGGGAAAACAGGGTCTTTAGTTTACGATAAGCCAAAATGTTTGGAGAAAATAAGGAAGTTTGTCTTTAATGTATTCAAGTTATAGCAATAATTTTTTTCCCTTTATTTCTGCAGAATGATGGAACATAAATATAAATTAATAATAAAATGTAAAAAACAAAAGGAATGTAGAATTGATTTTTAAAAAGTCGGTTTATAGTTTTGGAATATGAAAAATTGAAAAAAAGTTTATTTCTTACTCTGTGGAACGTCGTTGCAAGGACTATAAAGTGGGATATGTACTATACTCACTATATCTTAGGTTTGGTCCAAAGTAGTTATCCTTTTTCCCCAAGCTCCTTAGGAACGTTTGAGACTAAAACATTTATTTAATAAAATATCAGAAAAAATGTTAGTATTATTTAAAAGCTTATATTGATTTGTTTCGCTTTCTTTATTCTGGATAATAATAGTTGTAATAGTAAGAATCCGGCTAGTAATAATAGTAATAAACTTTATAACCATTTTCATTTTTATTAAAAAAAATTCTACATTTTTGGTAATGTCAGTAATTCAGGACTACCAAAAAATACTTTAGTTGAAATAGTTTTAGCCATATGTACAATATTTAAGAATTTAAGATAAGATTCATAATTCCAATCGACAGGTAATTGACACCTGTCCCACTTGTGGGATTGATACGAAGTATGATAGGCTGAGTATTAACGGAGATTTCGGTAATACTGGGGCCGGTTGTTGACGAATTAAGACGTTGAACTACTGCTGCTTAGTATACTGGATTTAATTCTAAAGACTCATGCAATACAGAATTAGATATACTGATTTACGGTTCTAATTTTGGTTCCTTACATAGTTATAAATGTCCAGGAATCGATGTGATAGGGTTGTCTCAGAAGGAAGCTAAACATACCGTAAATAATTTATTCAAATTGTTCGGAATAGATGATTCGAACCTGTTGTGTTTACAGAGAGGTAGGAAGAATCTTAAGAGGTTAAGTTAGAAAAGAGAAAAGAAAAGAGAAACGATTATATCACAATAGTAATAGATAATCTATTTGAATCCTTTTTACAATGAAGAGCAAACACCCAGATGTCGTTTTGGAACATTGTCAACAAATTAAAATTCGTAGGGAAAACGATTACAAACATAAGGTTACTTATGAGTGATATCGATACTAATCTTAATTTTTACTTAGGATCATTGACCCTAGAAAACGATTTTCGAAAACCAAGTAATAAATGAAGATTTCTTTTCGGTCAAAATGCTTTCAAGACAGCTAAAGATTTGGTTTGAAGTCCAGGTATCCTATGTCATCAGAATAGTTTAGTTCTATGATGAAACTTATTGGAAGGCACTCGGAAAAGTTACCTGGTTTGTTTGTTGTAATCTTCTAGGTTCAGCTGAAAAGATACTTGACGATGAATCACAACAATTAAATATAATAGGAGTTGTAAGACTAACACAAAGAATACAAGTATTTGGTGATTTCTGCATTAGATTGAAGGGGTTTTATGGATTAACTCGAGAAAGACACTTGATGACAGTACACAACTAGTTAGCTTGATGACGATTGATGGACTAACTGTAAGAAGACAGAATTGCGCTGTGACTTTTGGACTGGAGTCGAAAAAGACACTTGATTACAATACACAACTAGTAAACTTTGTAGCGATTGTTGGACTTAATAATCGTAGTCTATAATACTCTTAAAGGAAACTTGATGACAATACACTTGGTGACGATTGCTCGACTAACTGGAAGAAGACAGACAGTTGATTCGGTGGTAACTTTTGACCTGAAGACAAAGAAGACACTTGATGACAGTACACAACTAGTTAACTTGATAGCGATTGTTGGACTAACTTGAAAGACACTTGATGACAGTACACAACTAGTTAAATTGGTAGCGATTGTTGGAATAACTTAAAGAACACTTGATTACAGTACACAACTAGTTAACTTGACAACGATTGCAGGACTAACTCAGAAGACAAACAGTTGATTCGATGGTGACTTTTGGAATCAAATCGAAGATGATACTTGATGACAGTACACAACTTGTTAGCATGATAGCTATTGTTAGACCAACTCAAAGGTATAAGGTTGCTGATTCTGTAAAGGTGGCAATTTTTTTTACGGTTTTATACCCTTTTACAAGGATTGATACGTCATACCACCCAATTTTATTAATTTCGGGGTCTAAAAGTTATTAATGATTTAATTTGGGAGCATCTGTTTATAGCTTTTTTATTAGGTAGGTGAGGGACCCTTTAGGAGGATGACAAAATACGGATGACCACATTTGGTATTTGTTATGCAGGTGTAGGACTATTAAATCGATGTTGCTTCGGTTTTCAAGTCCACGAGAAAAGGATTCACATTTTTTTTTACGAAATATTATTTTATAAGTGTAAAATATTAATACCTTATGATGATGGGGTACAAGTAATCTATGAAAACTTCTTCCTAAGTACAATCGGTTTATCGACAGTCGATTTTTAATGGTGTGTTCTAGAGAAGCTCCTCCTAGCCCATCAGCAGACATACTGAGGTGTTAGCTAGCAGACGTCAAGTATATAAAGGGGTCTGCTGCCTCTAAAGATTTGCTAAATACTAGGGGGAAAGAAAATGACATTTCGTAGTGAGGAGAGAATGGATCGTCAAGTATACTTCATTGAAAATTAGTTCTTAACAATTAATCCCCAAAGCTCAGATAAATCCACCCATAAAAATTAATTAAAAACTAATTTTTGAAGGAGTCCTTACATAATTAAATCTTTTTTAGTCTCGCAAACAAATGTAAGCACACTATTACTTACTCTTTTTCCCATAACGCTACTAATCTTCCGATTCCTCCTATCATATGACACACTTGCTGAAATTCAGAAATTGTGTTTCAAAATGCCTGTGCAAACATCCTACCATATGATTATGATAATATCCATTCTAGACTGCAGGTTTCGGGGTTAACACTCTCAATTTTACGATGTGCATATAACCATCGTTGTCGATGGAGCTGAACTCTCGTCTATGTCACTCTGGTTACTTGCTAACATAAACTGACCTATCCCTAAGGCCACATTTATATCACTATCAAAAGAAAAGTAAATTACCATCTCAAATATATTGATTTCTTCTTTAAATAAAGTCAATCCAGATCTGGTCTTATTAAAAACAATCCAGTAAATTCCTTCAGACGGTATTATTTTTTCTAAAGTCAGTGATAATCTAAAGTCAGTGTAATCGTACATCGAGGATGAATTACGATTCATATTATTCCGTTTCAGTACAACAATAAATTCCACTACGTATGTCTAATGATATTTAAATTGGAAACATAAAATTGAACCATTTGGGAAACGTGTATTTCACCTTCGATTTAAAACACTGGCTATCTGATACGTATTCCAAAACTTGCTCCCAGGTCCAGGACTTTATGCAAATTATGTTCTACATTCGAATTAATGGGGCAGGTATTGCTAGAGACATGGTTTCCTTAAATAACGTCGAAAACGGTTAACCATAAACTGTACCAAAAACGGTAATTTATTTTCATTTTTTCCAAGATAATGTTCATTTTTGCTATTTCTAACCAACGAAAAAATCACAAACAGTGATATCGAATTGTTTAAACGTGTTCAATTTCGTTCATCCCTCGATCATCAGAATTTAACCTTATCAACATTATTAAATTTTGTTCCTATTTTCCGAAATATTTTCTTTGTCTAAATAATCCAAAATATTGAAAATTCTAAAAGAAATTTTTTTTTGCCTTACAGGGAAAGTTGAAGTCAACAAACTTAAAATTCATGTTAATGTAGTTCGTAAATCTTAGTCCGCAACTTTTAATCATGTTTAATTAATGTCTGTATTTTCCATCAAGTAATCATTGTGTCTGAAATTCATTTTTTTAAATTCTAAAACAGACTGCGAAAGTGTGGCACTATCTTATATATTAAAATTAATGAAACTGCTTCTTCATGAAAGATTAAATGAAAAAGATTGAAAGTCTTAAGATTTTTTTTAAACTTCTTTTACAGGAATAGAAGTTTCTTTTAAGTTTTTTTTTTAAATATATATTAAGCAACTTTCTTTTGAAAGAGCTTCATGTTTATAAAATTATGGCAGTATATTAAAATAGCCTTTGACATCAAATGTGTATTCAGAATTTATCGCAAAATAGTTTATCGATTATGCAATTTTTTTCCAATTAATTATGCTCTTTTTATCTTTAACAAAGTGACCATAAAAATATTCCAAGTTTCAATTACTTTTCAACTATTTGAAAATGATTTGAAAATTATTTGAAATTTTTTAAACAATTTTTAAAAAATAATTTTCTTCTTAGAAATAATTTCTTAATTTAAAATAGGAAGACTTTCCAAAGATTAAGATTTTTTTTTAACAAAATAAATCGTTAGTTCGACATTTGTCAAAGGGAAGCCATGAACGTAATGAGATTTCGATCAGTGACAATTCGAATAAGAAATGCTGTCTTCTGAAGCTTGTCTCACACTTGAAGCAGAATTCCCTGATCGACGAGAACTCGTAAAAACTTTAGGTCAAACTTCTCATTTCTAATTGATCGATTCGATTTAATTGACACTGATACTTTTTTTTTTAATGATAATGGAAGGAGTATTTCCATCTGTTATTTTTAATTCGTCAATGTTCTCCAACAATGGAAATGTAAAAATCTTTTTAACTTCCAGAATCACTATATATAGAATTGAAAAAATTTTAAGGAATAGTTTTAAAAAGTTGAAAAAAGAACGTGGCATGAAAAAAATTAGAATCAATAAAGAAGATGATTTTTTTATGCTGACGTGACAATTGCGAGTTTTCTGAGAGGTGGAGTGAAAAAATGCTGGCGTTAGTTTTTTTCTCTCAATATTTTGTGAAATTTAGGTTCGATTCTTTTTTCTTTCTCTTTGTCGAAATCTTTGAATTTTTCAATCCTTCTTTCTTCAACTCGAAGTAGATACTTTTAAGTGTTTTCTGCTGTCTCCTTGAATTCAGCTTTTCTGGAAACATCGATACCAGGAGCAATAGATACTAGTATACTTTTTTTTGAAATTGTTTCACAAGTGATAAAAAAAATTCGCTAGAATTTTAAATCCGTTTTTTTTCTATTCAACTGGCAAATTTTTTAAATTGTAGTTTCTGCAGTTTTACAATTTATTAACAGTTTGAAAAATTGTCTCTTGATTAATGATGATTGCAAAGAAAAAGAGAAAATTTCAACAGAAGTAGAAGTAGTAAATTTGTAATTTGGAGTTTTTATCTACTTTTCTTGGAAAATAGGTTTGTAATGAGTTGAAATTGTTTAAGATTGAAAGTGTACTGAGTTAAATAAGACATTAAAAAGACAATTATAATCATAAATTTGACTTCGAGTTTTGGCTCGACTGAATATGACGAATGCTTCCCCTTTTGGAATTTTGTGATAAAATTTAACAAAGAAATTAAAAAAATTTTTTTTTTAATTTTAAGAAAATATTTAGAATGAAATGTCTAGTTTTTTGTGCATTAATTTCAGACAAGTTAGTACGTCGTGACACTAACATTTCCGTATCGTGTCGCCTGAGGTCTAGGGACTGTATCGAGAGGTAGAATTAGAGTTTGGCCAACTGCCAAGAGGTCATAATGCAACACGTATTTACGTGGTTGGAACTACTGTTGTCGGAAAGAAGCGATTAACTCATCTAAATTTACTTGATTTTGCTTTCCTGTTCATTCATTTATGTATGGGCACCTATAAAATGTGGCTTTTGTTCACTATCATACACGACCAATTCCACGATCTCCAATTATCCCCAGGAAACTGCATTGCACATATTACTTCATTTTATGGTGAGAGTAACATTTTACTATACACTTTATTAATGCTGGTGTAACAAATATTTTTATGGAAATTAAACAAAAAATAAGGCATCGCTATGAATTTGATATAAATTTCGAAAAAAAATACCAGTAACTCTAAATTTTATGTCTGCACATTTTTGGCATAACCTTAACCCACTCGGTTATCTATTCTTTCGCAGTTTTCTGCATTCCTATTTTATATTTAACAATGAATTAAAGGATTTTTGAATTTAAAAGTCTTAGTGTGAGTCGAAGTCAAAGTTTTAATCAGACTCTAGGTTAAACTCTTAGTCAAAGTCGTGGTCAGTAACAGTCTTAGTCTTGATCGAAATCCAAGTGTAAGTCAGTCATGCTCGGAGCCATAGTCATTGTCCAAGTCTTAGTCGCGTTCTAAGTCAAAGTCTAAGTCTTAGTCAAAATCCAAGTAATAGACAAAGTCAAAGTCTATGTCTGAGTTAAAGTCTTAGTCACGGTCAAAATCATAGTCTTAGTGGAAGTCTTAGTCGCGGTCAAAGACCTATTCACAGTCTAAGTCAGACTCAAAGTCTAAGTCTTAGTTAAAATCCGAGTTATAGACAAAGTCATGGTTCATGTCACAGTCTAAGTCTGAGTTCAAGTCTTAGCCGCCGTCAAAGTCTAAGTGTAAGCCTTAATCACGCTTAGAGTTAAAATTTTAGCCAGAATATTAGTCACGGTCTAAGTCAAAGTCTTCGTCTCAGTCTTATCCACGGTTATAGTCTAAGTCAGAGTCAAAGTCTAAATCAAAGATTAACTCTTAGTCTTAGTCAAAGTTTTAGGTAATAGCTTAGTTTCGGTGTTAATCTAAGTCTTCGTTAAAGACTTGGTCCAAGTCTTTGTCATGGTCAAAATCATAGTCATAGTGTAATAAGTCTTAGTCAAAGATTAAGTCTTTGTTTAAGTCATGATTCTTAGTCAAAGTCTCACTCTTATTTACGGTTTAACTCAGGGGCAAAGTATTAATCACGCTGAGAATTAAATTCTTAGTCACAGTCTTAGTGACAATCTTATTGTTAGTTACGGTCAATGTGTATATCAAAGTCTAACTCTAAGTCTTAGTCAAAGTGTTAGTCGCAGTCTTAGTGACAATGTTAGTCCCAGTCTAAGTTAGAGTCAGTCTTTATCACAGTCTTAGCCACAGTCATAGTCTAAGTTTGAGTCCGAGTCTGAATCGAAGTCTAATTCTAAGTCAAAGTCTTAGTTAATGTTTTAGTTCCGGTAAAGGTCTTTGTTATAGTCTTTGTTCAAGGCTTGCTTTAAGTCTTTGTCTCGGATAAAATCATATTCTTCGTAAAAATCTTACTCATAGTCTTAGTTTAAGTCTTTATTCTTAGTCAACGTGTTGCTCTAAGTATTATTCTTGGTCTCGATCAAAGTTTAAATCTTACTTAAAGGTTTCGTCCTAGTCTTTGTGTCGGTCAAAGTCGAGGTCAACGTCAGAATTAAAGTCTTAATCAAAGTCTTAGTCTTAGTCTTATTCACGGTCTAAGTCAGTGGTAAAGTCTTAATCACCCTGAGAGTTAAAGTCTTAGTCTCAGTCATAGTGACAATCTTAGTTACGGACAAAGTCTATATCATAGTCTAACTCTAAATCTTAGTCTAAATCTTAGTCGCAGTCCTAGTCACAATCTTAGTATCGGTCTAAGTCAGAGTCAGTCTTTATTACAGTCTTAGCCGCAGTCATAGTCTAAGTTTTTATCAAGTCTTAATCAATGTCTAATTCTAAGTCTTAGTTAATGTCTTAGTCACGGTATTAATCCAAGTTTTTGTTAAAAACTTGGTTAAAGTCTTTAGAGCCTCGGTTAAAATCATAGTCTAAGTAAAAATCTTATTTACAATCTTAGTCAAAGTTTAAATCTTGACTCTTAGTCAAAGTCTTGCTCTAAGTATTATTCTTAGTCTTGATCAAAGTCTGAGTCTTATTTAATGGCTTATATTCAAGTCTTTGTCACGGTAAAAGTGAAAATCAACGTCAAAGTTAAAGTCTTAGTCAAATTCTTAATCAAAGTCTTAGTCAAAGTCTTAGTCAAAGTCTTAGTCAAAGTCTTAGTCAAAGTCTAACTCTAATTCTTGGTCGAAGTCTGTGCCTTAGTCACTGTCCAAGTCTAAGTCTTAGTCAAAGTCTTGGTCGAAGTAGATATTATAATTTCAAAGTTATAGACTAAATATATTCTAAATGATAAAATAGATTATAATTTCTTGTGAATTTCCTTAAAAAGCAGATGTAACAGAATTTATCTTCAAATCTTTAAGCAAAGTCCACTTTCTGCTAGCTCATATTGTCGAGTTTCATGAAATTTGTATAAGCCATTTAGCTTGGAAAGTTAACTCATGCAAGCATTAATGTCTCAGTGCTTCTAGGGTAAAAGGTATGTCTGATTAACTGCATTGCTTGACGATTAAGTTCAAAAGTATATGACAGAATAAATGGGAAGGTCATTTCTCCATAAAAATATTCCCCAACTCGTTCCAAACTAATCCATTTTAAATGAAAAATTTTGAAATAAAGTTTTTCGTGAGACATTTTTTTTTTTACTTAAAAGCATATATTTGTTTATCAATTCGATACTGTAAATCCTTAGGGGAAATAAGAGTTTGTAAATTCGACTGGTTATCGTAAAACTTCTTGCTTATTAGACATATGGTAGACTTGAATCTATCTATTGAAATAGAATCGAATATCTTCAATAGACGTAAATTTTATTTCCTAAATTCCAGTTCAATTTCTTTATAATTACACGTCGAGAAAGTGTGTAACTAGATCTTAAGAATTAATTACATCCATTAATTTTCGAGATCTTAAATCTTATTACTACCGTTACCAATAATTTCTCCTACTAACTAAAAGTACTTAACACCATGCGGCTGTTGGGTCACGTGATCGTCGCAATAATGTTGAACACTTTTCTCGTAAAAATACAAAATGGATTGAGTTAAAATTTTTGTGGAGAGAAGTAGTACTTTATTTTTATAGGTTACAATTTCTCAAATAACAGATATTTTGTGATAAGTGCTTATTAATTTTATCGCAACAAATGTTCTTTATTTAAGCGATAAAGATGGGAAAAAAAAGTTTGAAAAATGAAAAGAAATCTTTTCTTAATAAACAAAGTATTTAGAGCGAAGAAGAAGAAGAAAAAAATCTCTCGAAAGTGTCTCGCAGGTGTTATTTTTTAATTTCTTTAAAAAGCGCCTTGTTTCAACGATAGTTATACGTTTTTCTGTTAAGAAAACTCTCCCTTATTTATTCTGCACTTGCAGTAAATTTTCTTGAAACAATATTCCACGAACTCATTAAACAATTAACTCTAAGACTTTAATTGTCACTTGTCTTAATGAATCAGTTTTCATTTAATTAAAATCAACCTAATGAGGCCTATGCTATTTCGGAAGAGGGGGATTTTTTTCCCATCTTGAAGTTTTATTAATTTCAATATAATTAAAATCGTAATTAAATTACTCTTGATTCTTTTATAGAGAATAATTTTTAATGATGAAATTCTCATACTAATGGACATATTAATATGTAAGTCGAAAAATTTCAATCGACATTGATTTAACGAGTTGTCGTTATTCGCTGACTTGGTGGAATTCAAATCACAGAGAGAGAGAGAGAGAGTTTCGTGGATTAAGAACGGTTACTGTGTTAACTTACATTCAATTCAACCTATGTGAATAACACAAAGAGACAAGTCAATTTATTCATAGATTTAAACTGCTCCAGTTTGCCTATTGTTCTCTTCCTTTCGAAACTATAATTTACATTTTAGACAGAATTTGCCACATAAACAGTTGGGTGAGAAATTGCGCTACTAAGTTTTTAATTATTTAAATGTATCCCAAGAAGAATTTATAAATGAAAAGTTATTCTTTTCTGAAAAATTATTTGACAATTTTTTTTTTAATTTTCTCACCATCGGTTAGATTTTCATTTTCTGAAATTAATTTTTAATTATAATTCTCTACACGATAAAAATTATTACTTTCCTTTTAAGTATTTTCACCTAGTGAATAGCTGTACATAAACCACTTTATTCTGGAAAAATCTCACATTTCAGAAAATTTCACCTTGAAGCTCACACGAGAAATAAATTTCTTATATGAGGGTGGATATTATCTTTTATATATATATGATTTCGTGCGTTTAGTGCCCTATTATTTTATTAATTGCCATACACAATTTCTCTCAAGTAAAACGCAAAAGGAGGATTATATTTTCTATTCTTAATTCCGTTTCATAAAAAAACTGTTTGTTTGATGATCTGTAAACCAATTCACGCCGTAAAGAAAAAATCAGACATTTTAGGATTCTTATTATAGAATTTTTAGAATTCATAACAAAATCCTGAATTTTTTTATACTTTTTGCTATGAAATCACCACGAATTTTTAAAACAAAATTTTCTATTTCTGAAAGTATTTTCTTTTCAAATAACTTAATTCTTAAAAAACTACGAAACAATTACTTATAAATTATTTAATAAATAAGTTTACTTAAATATTTGAAAATAAATTTAATTTTAAAATTGATGCATTTACAGTTTTTATAAATAGATGAACTTGAAAAAGCTTTAAATTGAAATTTTATAAAATTTTAATTTTTAATGATTTTAATTAGAATTTTTAAGAAACTTACATTTTTGCACAATTGCAAAATGATAATAATTCAAATTCTTCTTAAAATTACGTAAATTTGTCGATATTTATAATTAATTACTAAAACTAATAGACATTGTGGACAAATTTTAGTTAAAAACTTTGAAGAATTGAATTTTACAGAAGGTAAAAATTATTGCAGAAAGTCAATTATTTTCAAATCTAACAAAATTCTTCTTATAAAAATTCAATTTTTTCAAAATTAAAAAAAAATGCGTTAAAATCACAATATTATCTATATAAACAGAATTCTTCTCCAAAATTCAATAGTTTTAAAAATTTATCCTGAAATATCTACTATTTTAATAACTTTTCTAAAAGAATTCAGTTTTTTAACGAAATTGTAGTAAATTGTGAAATTTTAAAGTACTCAAACATTGAAAAAAGATTTTCATAAATAATTAAAATTGCACTGGAAGTCAATTATTAATATATTTTTTATAAAATATTTCATTTGAATAATACAATTAATTTCATAAATAATAATAAAATTGTACGCAAATATTCAATTATTTTCATAAATAAATAATTATAATTCTAAAGGAATTCAATTATTCAATTATATAAATAATAATTTTTTTAAAGTCTATTATTTTTATAAATAATACATTTGTTTTAGGAATTCAATTGTTTTCATAAATAATAAAGCTCATTGTGGAATTTTAATTACTTTGAGTGCAATTTTAATCAAATTTCTGGCAATTATTTAAAAATTTGTTAATAGAATTCTTTTTTAGAAATAAATTTTTAAAAACATTTAATTATTCAATAAATTATTTACTTTTGTATTTGAATAATTGAATAGTTTTGAAACATTTGAAAATTTGAACTTTTTATACTTTTAACTGTCAATTTTGAAGAATAAATTTTTTCGAAAAAGTTTAAATTAGTTTTTTTACAATAATTTAAAGTTACATGGAATTTGTCGATTATTGTAGTTAATTTTTTAAATTACTGTGGAAAAGAATGAATAGAAAAGAAATAAAATTTAAAAAACGTACTAAGACCTTATAATAACTTTTTAAAAAATTTTTTTTTACTGAAACTATTTCAGTTTTCAGATGTAAATCGTAATTTTTTGAGTTTTTCTGATTTAACTTTCATGACTGGTATGACGTTGTTATGTTAATTCGTTATTTTAATTGGTGCATAAAATTACGATTGAAATAAGTTTGTGAATGATAAAAGAGATGAATTATTTCCGGAAAAGTGCCCGAGAAATTGAGAAAACTGTTTAAAATAGTTTTTCTTAAATATCTGTTAGGGAAGAAATTAGCATAACCACTTTTTCGGGTCGTTAAACACCCTTTTTTTCATTGAAACACTTGCCTATACAAACACGTGGAAATAATAAGGAGACTTTTCTTCATGCGCGATCAACAGGGGAAATCTATTTTCACTTTTGGAGAAAATGAAAATTTAGATTTCTTCTGGCGCCTTTATGTTGATTAGGTTTTATTCCGAAACTAAGAATAATTTTTCCAAATTAGTGAAGAGGTGTTACTTTTTAGTGTTGACTTTGGAATTAATTTCAATTTTTAATTTAAACCACTTGTTTAATTTTGGTTGACTGTTTGCCAAAATCTGTTTTGGCAGAGGATTCTCTTGTGATATTCAGTGTTTTGATTTTGAGTTCAGGGTCGTCGATTATGAATTTGAAATTGAATTGATTCAGATTTAATATTTTATTTCATTATTTAATTTTATTTTAATTTTCAAAATTTAAAATGTCGGATGGAAAAATTTAAAATTCATCGGATTTACTTAAAAATTGTTACTAGGGGATTTGGGGTTCCTTGATTGGGAATATTATATTATATTTGCAAAATTAAAAACGGCGGATCCAATATGGCGACAATTTTTTTAAAGGTTGATAAATTTGTCTAATTAATTATAAACTCGGGAGTTTTAAAGTTTCGATTGAATCGCAACATTTCACTTCACATTCACTCCACTTTAATTTTCACTCAAAACTTATTTTCACTTCACTTCAATTTTCACTCAAAACTTATTTTCACTTCACTATCACTTCACTTTCACTCACAATTTTTTTTACTCCATTTTCACTTTCACTTTCAGTAAACATTTTTTTACATCTCTTTCACTGTATTTTCACTCCACTTTCACTCAAAAAAAATTTTTCATCCCATTTTCACTCTATATTCACTTAAAATTTATTTTTATTACACTTTTACTTCAGTGTCAATCAAATCTTTTTTTTCCTTCACTTTACTTTCACTTTGACTCAAAATTTACTTTTTCTTCAATTTCATCTCACTTTGACTCAAAAATTTATTTTCTCTTCAATTTCACTTCATTTTGACTGAAAATTTATTTTCTATTCAATTTCATTTCACTTAGACTCAAAATTTACTTTCTCTTCACTTTAATTTCACTTTAACTCAAACTTTATTTTCACTCCACTTTCACTCAAAAGAATTATTTTTACTCCACTTTTATTTTACTGTCTGACTACTTTCACCTCCAACCAAATTTTATTTTTTCTTTTTCTCCAATACCAAAGTAAAGTCCATAAATTTTTAGTGAATGTGACAGTGGAGTGAAAGTGGAGAGAACAAATTTTTGAGTCAAAGTGAAATGAAATTGTAGAGAGTAAATTTTGAGTCAAAGTAAAATGAAATTAAAGAGAAATAAGTTTTGATTCAAACTGAAATGAAATTGAAGAAAAAATAAATTTTGAGTCAAAGTGAAAGTAAAGTGAAAGTGGAATAAAAAATGATTTGAGTAAAAAAGTGAAGTAAAAGTGTTATGAAAATAAATTTTAAGTGAATCTGAAAGTGGAGGGAAAGTGAAGTGAAAGTGAAGTGAAAATAACTTTTGAGTGAAAATTAAAGTGAAGTGAAAATGGAGTGAATATAAAATTCGAGTGAAAGTGAAGTGAAAATGGAGTGAATATAAAATTCGAGTGAAAGTGAAGTGAAAATAACTTTTGAGTGAAAATTAAAGTGGAGTGAAAGTGAAGTGAAAATGGAGTGAATATATAAAATTCGAGCGAAAGTGAAGTAAAATTAAATAATGGATCCCAAGAGATTTTAAAATTATTTTTTGAGGTGGCCGAATATTTCCACTGACTTTTTTTTGTTCATATACGAATCCTCGACTCCCAAGGAGTTAAAATTTACTTATTCCTTATTCACCCAATGATCCATAAATAATATTTGTTTATTTCTCCAATTTCGGATTTGCTTCTATCCAATGTTGACTGCTTCAAGACCTCATTGAACAAGCCTAACACCTTGAAATAGGTTTACTATACCAAAATGGTTGAACGCAACACGGTTTCAACCAGAACCCTATAGTGTTTTCACTACAATCGAGCTATATCAAGCGGAAGTTTTGACGTCTAGGTACAATGATGTGCACTGTCGATTAATTGTCCCCTACACACCACATGAACCCAACTGTCGATAAACCGGTTATACTAAGAAGAGATTTTCATTTACCATTTCCTTATACCCTTTGTCAGAAGAGCCTTAATGGGATTGGTCCTGGCAAACTCGAGTATATACTTATTCAAGTCCTTCTGCAAAACGTATTGGATAAGTTTCCTCGATAATGTGACACTAATCCAAGAAAGTGTAAATAAATTGCACCAGTAATCTTTCGGTATCCTTTTAGAAACCGTTTATCCAGATTAATTTTTATCCAAACTTGCAACAATTCGCAAACAATTGGCAAGTTTTTAAAAAATATAATTTTAATTAAAAATGTATTATTTTGCATCATAAATTTTTTTTTCATAAACATAAAATGTGAAATGTAACTTACAATAATTGTAACTATTATTATTATTATTATTATTATTATTATTATTATTATTATAACACTGAGACAGAGAATTCAAGAAAAAGCCAAATATTAATTTCATTTTACATAACTTTAATTTTAATCAAATTCTAAGTAACGAATTCTTAAACAACTACTACAAAATTATTACTTACACCGATAAAAAATCTCAAAGTGAGATGAAAATTCTTCTTAACAATTATTTTGACATTTTATTTTCAATATACGAATATTTATCTATTAAAAAAGAGGAATTTTTGTTTATATTTGACAGTTTTTTAACTAAAAGATAAATTTTAATCTTTCTTCTTTAACTGAAATTATTCCTCTCAAATTGAAACAGATTTATAACTAGAAAGAAGATTTTGAAGTTGCTTTTTGTTTTTCTGAACGCAGCTTCAAATTGTTTCAAAAGTGACGTTTAATAGAAAGTATGAAAGAGGAAAATCCTCTAAATAAATAAAAGAAAAATTTAATGCCCATATGTAAGATTAAAAAAGGTTGCAAAAGAAGAGGGCTCGTCTAAAATTGAGAACATTTTTTTTCGGTGTAAAAATTATTTAATAATTTTATTTAAACATTTAAAAAATTAATTCAATTTTATTATATAAAAGTTGTCTCTATAATATTCATAAATAGATTAAATTAAAAACATATTAATTTTAAATTTTATAGAACTTTAATTTTTAATTTAATTTAACCTATTGATTAACTATAATTAAATTTAACTTTAATTTTATAAACTTATATCTTTGCAAAATGATAATATTTAAAATTCTTTTTGAAATTAGTTAAATTTGGCAATATATATATAATTAATTTTTAAAAATTCTGGATTTATAGAAAAATTTTAGTTAAAAACATTTTAAAAAATTGAATTTTGAAAAAGTTACAAATACTTTTAGAAATCTAATTATTTTCAAAATGAATAAAATTCTTCTTTCAAAATTTTGATTGTATTTAAAAATTTTTTAAAAAATTCTCGTCAAAATCACAGTTATCTTTATAAATAACAAAATTCTTCTTCCAAAATTCAATAAATTTAAAAATATTTTCTCATTTCAATGATTTTAAGTATCTACTATTTAAAAAAATTTTTCAGAAGAATTCAATTATTTATAAAAAAACTTTAATAAAATTCTACGCAAACATTTAATTATTTTTATAAGTCAGGAATTAAATTATTCAATTTTATAAATGAAATTTTTTTTTGAATTCTATTATTTTTATAAATTCAATTTCTTTCATTTCAATTTTTTTAATAAATTATAAAGCTCATTGCAGAATTTTAATTACTTCTAGTGCAATTTTAATCGAATTTCTCCAAAAATGTAATTATTCTTTTAAACTTGAATAAAATTTGTCAAAACGATTCAATTATTTAAAAATTTGTTGATAATATTATTTATAAAAATTAAATTTAATAAAAAGTCCAATTACTCAAGAAATTATTTACTCTTGTATTTGAATAATTTAATGACTATTGGAAAAGGTTTCGAATTAAAATATTTGAAAATTTTTATTTTTGATTCTTTGAATTGACAATTTTAAAGATTTTTTTTTAAAAAACTTAATTCAATTTTCTTGAAATAAGTGGATATTACATGAAAGTTACATGAAACTTTTTCCAAATATGGTAATTTCTTCAAATTCTTCGAAATTGTCCTATATTTTTTATATAAGAAAATTTTTCCTAAAAGTTTAAGTGAATTTTTCCAAATTTTTGGGATTTTTGCCACACTATTTTCTGAGAATGTTTCTTCATTTTCAGGGAGTATTTGATAATTTTTTAGAAAAATTTTGAATCTATATTAGTAAATTTTTCTCAATTATTAGTGGAATTTGCTACCTAAATAGTTTTTGAAAAATTCACATAATTTTCCTTACAGTATTTTTTACATAAATCAATGATAATACTTATATAAGTGGTTCACTTTCAAAAGGGTTTGAATTTGAAATTTACGAAAATCTTAATTTCTGTAGAAGAATAATACCAAATAATTAAATATTTACTTAAAGTTAAAAATAAAGTTATTGATGTTTCTGATTAATTTTACAGTTCAAATACGTCGTAAATTAGAGTCGGTATCAAAACTACACAACATTTTTCATAAAAATGTTACATTTTACAAAAACAAAATAATGTTATTTTATCATTTAACTTTTTTGAAGGCGTTTGTTTAAACATTTATTTTTTATGAAATATGATTTTTTACATTAATAAAAAAAATGTAAAATTTAAATGTTATTTTGTACAAAATAAATTTCTGTTATTTTATTCATGTTATTTTTTACAAAATTTTTTGTTATATTGTGCAAAAAAATTTTGTTATTTTTTACATTTAAGGGCATCCGAGAAAAATTGCCCCAAAAAGTGTCACTTCTAAAGAATTAAAGATATTTTGTTCTGATTTATCAGGATAATTAGGGGAATTCGTGCTGATAGAATGTAGGTAGGATTTAATAATATTATAATACTTACAATTATTAGATTTAATTACATTACATTTAATATTTATAATTTATAAAATTATTTTGAGTAATAGAACGAATTATTTCCAAACAAATTTATTATTTTATTTTCCAGTGTTTTTCTTGTATGAGAATAAAATTACAAAATTATGGCTAGTTGCATCCCAGGATGCAAAACATCATATTACAATGATGATCGACAAACGAATAAATTAACTTTATTCACTTATGTGACATTTAAAGTTTTTTTTATTTATAAAGTATATATAATTAAAGTAAATTACAAATTCGTAAATATTATTTATTTACGAATTTTTCAATTGTTTCCACATAATTTTTTCGCAAAATTATTGCAAAAACGGAGAGGACTGCTCCTCAGTGAGTATTCTTTTATCACCTCTGCAAATATGAACCAGAAATATTTTATCCTCTCAAAATGAGACAGTGATACCAAACCGTTAAAACACCCATTTTTCCGTATGTTTTAACAATTTTTGAAAATTATTATTTATCAAAATTTTTCAAAATTTCGAAAGGGCCGCTAATCCCAAAGAATTAATCTATATTTACAAAAAATTCCCGACTCAAAATATTTTTTTTTTAAATGAGACGTCAATCACGAAAGCACTTTTTGGGGCAATTTTTCTCGGATGCCCTTAAATGTAAAAAATAACAAAATTTTTTTGCACAATATAACAAAAAATTTTGTAAAAAATAACATGAATAAAATAACAGAAATTTATTTTGTACAAAATAACATTTAAATTTTACATTTTTTTTATTAATGTAAAAAATCATATTTCATAAAAAATAAATATTTAAACAAACGCCTTCAAAAAAGTTAAATGATAAAATAACATTATTTTGTTTTTGTAAAATGTAACATTTTTATGAAAAATGTTGTGTAGTTTTGATACCGACTCGTAAATTAACAATTTATTAATATTTTTTAAATATAGGAAGCAAAAAAATTTTTTATAATTTGTATCAGTCAAACGTTAAAAAATGTATAAAAAATGAAATTTATTTGTTAATGATAATTTTGTCTAAATTTTTTTTTATTTAATTTTAAATATTATTTTAATATAAATCATGAAAGTATCTGCATATTTTCAATTTTTAAACAATTTTCTAGACGAAAAAAAAATACAAAAACTAACTTTAAAGTGTAGATAGAAAGAATGAATGAACCTACGAAGATTATTATAGTTAAAAATAAAATAATAATAATTTTTCGAACCTCTAAAAGACCAAATTTTCGATAAATATATTTTTGAAAGATTTTTCAATTATCAAAATACAAATTTATATTCATATTTTTCTTTATGTGAAACTAATCTCTCAGCTTCATGGTACTTTTTTTCCTATTCTGTTACCTACCTCGTTTTGTTAATATTCGAAGCAATTTTTTGATTCACGCTGACAGTTGCAATATTCTTTTTGAAATAGTTATTCATCCTCAAATAATAATAGAGAAAACGCGCAAGACTCAAGTTTTTGCATATCGAGAAGAAAAATATGAAGAAGAAGCATACTAGTTCGTATTGATATTCGATTTGAGCTCGTTTCATGGGATGACAAACTTAAAGGTTACAAATATAGTTTACGGTACATTGAATCTCTGAGAGTATATCGACCTGTACAAAAAGAAAAGGAAATCGACTCGCTCTCTTTCTCTTGAGTGGACGGTCTAGGAATAAAGAACCACTCTCTGAAAATATCTTTCTCTCTCTCTCTCTATATATATACGATTCCCAGCGAAAATTGTCGAGATGAAACGATTCTAGTCGAAAATTTACGATCGTTTCCGAGTTTGGAATATGTACCCATCAAACTAGAGAGAATGAATTTGCCATTCGGCGTTCTAATAGTAGTAGACATTGAGGGATGTAGAAAAAATACCCTTATACCCTCGGTGAGAATATTCTTTAATTGAGGGGTTGAATTTCACTTTGGTTACTTTTTTTATTTCATTTATTTGAAAATAGTTCCACTGTGATTAAATTAATCTGACAAATTTCACTTAGCATGAGTTTCAGTTTAAGGGCATTTTTAGAATTCGAAAGGGGAAACTTTATTCTCTTACTATTTTCTGCTACTATAATTTTTAAATTCAATGTTTTCTTGAAGTACACTGAGAAAACGATTTATTTGATTCAAATATATATTTTTTTATTTGTTGAAATCAAACTTCAAATATCTTTGCTATACAGTCAAAAATATTTAGGTTTAATTGAAATATATTTTTTGGTACATTTAAAAAAATAATATATTTAATTTAAATGAAGTATAACATTTTCTCAGTGTAAATAAATCGTAACTAAATTGTTTTAAAAATGTGTTTCATAATTCGAAACAAAATTAATTGTAGCAAATAATAAAATTTTGGAAAATCAAACTGAAAAATTTCAAAATTAAAATCAATTAATTGATTTTTCGTTAAGAGGGGCATACTTACTTATTCCCGAAAACTTTTTTTCACCAAATAGTTATTTGGATATAAAACCACTTAACTTGAAATTCACATAAAATAGACATTAATAAATTTCATTGCAAACAAGAACAAACATTTAACATAAATATCATTTGTCAAAGAATTAATTTAACACAAATTTTATGTTATATAAAACTCATGTATAACATAATTCTCCTTTGACATAAAAATCATGTAACATTAATTTTTTTTTAACATAAAAATCATTTAACATAAACTTCTTTTGACAAAAGATTCATTTAACGTAAATTTCAATTTTTATAAAATTTATTTTTTTTACATAACATTCACTTGATAACGCTTTCATTTGTCATAAAAGTCATTTAACGTAATTTGCCTTTGATACATACATTTGAAATTTATTTCAAATGATTGATATTTAATCAATTTACATAAAATTCATCTGACATATATGTCAAATAAAAATTATGTTAAATGTATTTTATATTAAATGTATTTTATGTTAAATGAACTTTATGGCAAATGATTTTTATGTCAAATGAGAATGATATTAAATGATATTTATGGCAAATGAAATTTATGTCTAGTGAAATTTATGTCAAATAAAATAGATGACGAACGAATTTTAGGACAAAATAAAATTTTTAACAAATTATTAAGTCAAATGACGTATGTTAAATAAATTTTACCTGAAATGAATTTTTTGTTAAATAAAATTTAGCTCAAATGTGACGCGATCTGAAGAAAGTGACCTTAGAAGCAAAATATTATTGGTTATGTTTGCAATTTTTGAAATAAAAATACAAAAAGAGAATCAACTGACAATGTAAATCATTGATGTTCAGGTCATTATTACAACTAAAATATTTAATAAATACTGATTTTAATTTACAGTAAGTAAAAAAAACTTTTAATTAATAAAAAAGTAACACTAACATAACCTTAAAGTGATTTGCTTCTAAAGTCCCTTTCTTCAGATCGCGTCACAAATGAAGAAATTGTCAAGTAATTTTCATGTAAAATAAGAGTCAAATCAATTATATTTTAACTTTAAATAGAAACTATGCTAAATGATTTTTATATTAAATAAAATATATATTGAATTAATTTTATGTCAAAGGACATATATTTTATATAAAGTTTATGTTTAATAAAATATATGTTAAATAACTATCATAGAAAATTCCTTTTATGCAATAATAATTTAACGTTTAATGAAATGTATGTCAATTAAATTTCAAATTAAATGTTTTTTATGCCAAATAGATTTTTTGTCAAATGATTTTTTTGTTAAATGGTTTTATGTGAAATATAAATTATGTCAAATAAGATTTCAGGAGTAGTTATGCATCTTTTCATAAAATGTAGTACCTAAAGATTTTTTATTCCGCTGATTTCGAATCATTTGTCAGAATTTAAAAATTCAAAATGGCGAATCTAATATGGCGTATAATTTTTATAACTAAACTGCAGATTTTCATTAAACTTAGGATTTTCTGAGATCATAATATCTAAAAAGAGTTTAAAAATTTCCGAGGTCACTGATTTTGAATATGCTGTTAAAATTAGAAAATTCAAAATGGCGTTCCAATATGGCGGATAGATTTTATAAAAAGGCCTTATAACTAAATATGAATTAAACTTTCTAAAAGTTTCCGAGGTCACTGATCTCCAATCTTTTGTCAAACTTTAAAAAATAAAAATATCATTTCTGTATGACAAATATTTTTATTTACACTTGGATGACTATCATACAATATTATGTGTTTTCTGTCAAATTTTAAAAAATTAAATTGCTTTTTCTGTATGACAATTATTTTTACATGCAATCAATTTTATTTAGAATTTTATATGTATGATTTTCATGATATATTAGGCTCTAAACTTTTCTGTGTCACTGACTTTGAATGTTATGTCTGATTTTCAAAATTCAAAATGGCGGATCCAATATGGCGGATTGCTTTTTATCATAAAACCCATAGATTTCTATGCAGCATAATGTCTAAAGGGTTTTTTTAATCGCTGATTTTGAATCTTTTGTCAAATTTTCAAAAAACAAAATGGCTGTTCCAATATGGACGGTAAATTGTAGGAAATTTTTTTTTCTGTAACTCCCTCTATCTAGATGCACAAAAAAGCAGTTCAGACAAGAAAAATAATCTTATATATATGTACTAACAATTGAGTATTAATAAAAAATTTATAAACACAAAAAATTCGGTGTGAATAAAAAAAAACATTTTCTGTTAAAAATCGATTGCCTAATGTTTGAAAACAGTGACAATGAATTCACAATTTTTAGGGAAATACATTTATAAAAATAGGTGTATTTTCATGTATATTCATGCGTGTCACCTCTTAAGTGGGTGTAATTTCACATTCCCTCAAATTGATTAAGGCACCTATTTTTCGTGTTGTGACACGCAATGGAGAGATTCGATAAACAGTGGAAAGAAGTTGAAAATCAATAGATTCCACGACAGGTAGTCAGGTTATGGGGACACACTTCCTAGAGGAACGCGATAATGCGTGAGAACAGGTCTCTCGCAATTGCGAAGGTTGGTTGGAAGCAGGGAAGGGAGAGAGTGAGACAGAGAGAGAGAGAGAGAGAGAGAGAGAAAGAAGAAGAACCCGGCAGGGTTTCTACGGACGAATCGTAGGAAACCGTCGCTGTGGAAAATCAATATGGAGTGGTGGCGGTACCGTACGGATAGAACGAAAGGGAGCGCGCGTGGCTACTCGAAAATCCAACGTTTACAACGCTTCCCGCGTTTCTGCGCCTCCATTAGTTCTCTTTTCATCACACTTGCAACTGACTAAAACTCATTTTCAATGCTTTTCATCTCTCTTTCTCTCTCTCTCTCTAAAAAAAAAAAAAATTTCCCAATCATTAATCATTCAAATAAATATCTACATTTTTTACCATCTAATCCTCTTGAAATGGCAGATGAAATAATTTTCCATGAGAGTGTAGCACCTAATAGCAATTTGGATTAAGTGATAGACGAAGAGGTTTTCTAATCATTAAAATCACTTAAGAAATTCAAATTCATTTTTTTTTCTTGTCCCCCCAAGGGGGAGGTTTTGGTTTAATTTTCTTTTTCAAGAAGAAAATATTTTCACAATAACAGAAGGAGATTTTTCAATTTTTTTTCTTTTTTAAATATTATCCTCTGCTCTCTAAATTTGAATTAGTGAAAATGTTCACCAACTTTAATTAGTGACTGATTTTCTGCTTTTGAATTACTAAATTCCACTAATAAATTACTTGCGATTACTATTTTTTAGTGAACTTTACTAATTCAAAAGCAAAAAGTCAGTCACTGCTAAACAATCATTTAGTAAATTTTACTAAAAAATTTTGTTGAAATCACTATTTATTTAGTCAACTTTACTAATTCAAAAGCAAAAGTACGTCACTACTAAATAATCAGTTTCTAAATTTTATTAAAAATTTTGTTGAAATTCCTATTTATTTAGTAAACTTTACTAATTCAAAAGCAAAAGTACGTCACTACTAAATAGTCAGTTTAAATTTTACTAAAAAATTAGTTGAAATTACTATTTATTTAGTACACTGAAAAAAATGTATTTGATTCAAATAACCGATTATTTGACTATTATCAAATAAATATTTACTGGAGTCTGGAATCAAATAATTTTTATTTAAATCAAATAAATTGTATTTGAATCAAAAATTTCAGTATTTGAATAAAATATTTCAGTATTTGAAGTAAATACTATTTATTTGATTCAAATAAAAATTATTTGATTCAAGTAAATATTTATTTGATAATAGTCAAATAATCGGTTATTTGAATCAAATAAATTTTTTTTTTTAAACTTTACTAATTCTTAAATAAAAGTCCGTCACTACTAAATAGACAGTTTCTAATTTTTAATAAAAAATTAGTTGAAATTACTATTTATTTAGTAAACCCTACTAATTCAAAAGCAAAAAGTCATAGTCTCTACTAAAAAATTAGTTACTAAATTTTACTACTAAATGAGTTGAAATTACTATTTATTTAGTAAACTTTACTAATTCATAAGCAAAAGTACGTTACTACTAAAAAGTTGCTAAATTTTACAAATAAATAAGTTGAAATTACTATTTATTTAGTAAAACTTTACTATTTTAAGAGCACAAATTCTGTCACTAATTCAAATTAGTAAAATTTTTTACAAATTCAAATTGGTAAACATTTTCAATAATTCAAATTGGTAAACATTTTCAATAATTCAGATTTGTAAATATTTTTACTAATTTAATTTAGTAAACATTTTTAATAATTCAAATTAGTAAAATTTTTTACAAATTCAGATTTAGAGAATGGTTTAGCCTCTTTTCTTAAAAATAAAAATACTTTTTTACTATTCCTCATCCTTTTTAGAAAGAAAAGAATTTCTCATTTAAAGAAATTCTTCCTAAAGAGGTAAATTATACGAATTTTTGTATTTCGTGCGATTCAAAAATTGCTTTTTTTGTAGAAAATTAAAAATCCAGTCAATTTGAGAGTTTATTCAATTGGAAATGTTAAGGCGCAAAATGAGAATGCGTAATATTAAGAGAGTTCAAAATTTACAGCTGAAATAAAAAATTGTATTGTACAAGTAATTTTTCTCTTCTCTAGACGTCAAGTTGAATTCAATATTAAATTTTACGTAGCAAATAAATTCAAGTTTAAAATATAGTCTCGAAACGCACTTATCGTGAATTTGCATATTTCACAGACATTTTGACAGTATTCATTCTTGTCACTGTAGACTTTTGTATTTGTCAAAACTAATCTTTCTCCAAGGAAACTTGTTTCCTCTACAATATGGACTCTTTCTATTTCTCGTCATTGACAAAAATATAAATCGTTCATATTTGACATGATTCTATTTTTTTTAATAAAAATGATTAGAGTAACCGAAAGTTTCACACTCTAGAAAAATATTTTTTCCGTTCACAATTTATTATTTTATTATTTTTATTTTCATTAACATATTTAATATTTTACATATTTGGGATATTTTAATACTTTTGTGGTATATTTTATATTTATTATAATTATTGTTAAATTTTTTTATTATTATTTTTACTTATTTTACTGATTATTTATTTATTTTACTAATTATTTATTTATTTTATTGATTATCTATTCTGTTTACTAAATGTAATTATTTAGAAAAATACAGTTCATTTGTGACACTGAAAATAATTTGTTTGAATCAAATAACCGATTACATGTCTATTGTCAAATAAATGTTTACATGCGTCAAATAATTCTTTATTAAAATCAATTGAATGGCAATAGAGTCAAATTCTGAAATCATCAGTTCAAATACAATTTATTTGTTTCAAGGAAATATTTACATGATAATGGACTAGTAATTTGTTAGTTGAATGAAGCAATTTTTTCTGTGTACTTAATTTTATCTTATAATTACTTACGATAATTAAAATGTTATATTTAGTTTATAGATACTAGTCAATAATTATTACTAATTACTTTAAGTACTAATCAACAATTACTGATTACTTTAAATACTAATCAACAATTACTAATTACTTTAAATAATAATCAACAATTACTAATTACTTAAAATACCAATTAATAATTACTAATGACTTTAAATACTAATCAACAATTACTAATTACTTTAAATACTAATTATTAATTACTAATTACTTTAAATACTAATTAATAACTACTAATTACTTTAAATACTAATTATTAATTACTAATTACTTTAAATACTAATTAATAACTACTAATTACTAATTTATTGTTATAATTACTTATAACATTATAAATACTTCATACCATAATTACTAATCGATTATTACAACTAATTCACAAAAATTCTTAGAAAATTGTCAATAGAATTCGGAACTATGAAAAAATTTCTAAATCTACAGAGATGCATTTTTATAAATGCCAAGAATTTAATTCCTCATGAGAATTCTCTACCAAATGTTGACAGTTGCCAAATACTAAATTCAAAGCTTCCCAATGGTTACGTTTATATATTAGTACATACGTATATTTCATATTTTCTATTTGATTGACGTTCTTCAAATTGGGTTTTTTCTTGTGTGACGTAAAATTTAAAATTTAAAAAAAAACACGTAGTAAAAAAAGTGCATTTAATAAATAAGAGATAAATATATTTTCTTATCTAAGTGATTTATTTATAAATGATTTATCTATAATTTGGAAAAATTGTCGTATTTCGTAATTTCAGAATATTCTCTCTACTTAAAATATATATATATATATATATATGTATGGTGTTGCATAGTTTTGATTAATTGAAGCGTGCAAACCAAATTTCGCAATAAAGCAACACACGTTTACATCAACACTCGTGAGAAGTTTGAAATATATGTATATATATTTGTCCCAAAGGATTTTACATTATTTATTAAGCACTTGCGCGGCTTTTTCTTTATATAGGTATATATATATACACCGTAATATTGACAAGAAATTCTATTACGAAAATTTTCTA
This sequence comes from Leptopilina myrica (nomen nudum), assembly GCA_032872475.1. NCBI lineage: Eukaryota > Metazoa > Arthropoda > Insecta > Hymenoptera > Figitidae > Leptopilina > Leptopilina myrica (nomen nudum). The sequence continues at coordinate 40,475,882 of CM065464.1, read as the reverse complement.
TTTTCTAATTCGTTTAGAAAATAGAAAGTAATTTTTTTAAAAAACTATTAATTTAAATCACTTAAAAAGTTAAAAATAACTGATTTAGAAGCAAAAAGTAAGTCACTAATTCAAAAAGTAATATATTTCTATTAATCATTTAGTTAAAAATAACTAATGACTCAGTACATTTCTTTAACTGATTCAATTAGTCAAGTTAACCCCTTGGCTGTCGACGAGATTTTCATTGTTTAGCCCAAATATGTATGTTAAGCATATTTTTAATTTTTTTTTTTTTTAAAAAACTTGATATCCCAAGTTTTCCGAGGTCGCCGATTACGAATCTGGCATCAGTTTTTCCAAATTCAAAATGGTGGATCCAATATGGCGGAAATTTTTTTAAATTAATCAAATGCGCTTAAAACTGGTTACTTGGGGGGTTTCTAGTGTCGCTAATTACGAATCTGACATTAGTTTTTCAAAATTAAAAATGGCGGAATCAATATGGCGGAACAAATAATTTCGACTTCATGGATTTTACTTCAAACTTGTTACTCGGGGGTTTTTAGGGTTTCTGATTATAAATCTAAAATCCGTTTCTTAAAATGAAAATATCAAACTTTACTAAATTAGCGGAATTTTTAGTTGATTTAGTTAAGATTTTTGTTATTTGAGAAATCATTTATCGATTTTCTAGTTGAAGTTTATTTCCCGTGAACCTATTTGTTATGTTTATTGGAAAGTTCTCTTTCCTCTTCTTTATTAAATTAATAAAGGGTATGCTGTCTTTGAAAATCCGTTTAAATTAAATAAATAAATTCTAGTTTTTCCGTTTTAATATTAATAAAACAAATACAATAATAATAATATAATCATAAATTCATAATTATTATTTACATATTTATTTCCAATATAAAAGGTTTTATAAAGAAGTCCTTACAAAGAAGAAAAGTAAAATGGGACAAAAAGGGATAATATTAATAATCATTTTTGTCATTACTGTTAAAATTATATTATGGAGGGACATTGGACCACTTTCTCAACATTGTTTATTAAAACATTAACAAAAAAACATTCATAAAACATATTTATACAACGTTACTAAAAAAATGTACACCTTTGGTTTTTCATATTTAACTAAACTTATTGTTTTTACTTATTATCTATAAATTAAACAACTTCAACTCAAAAGTAAATTTTGATTGCATAATTATATTTAATTGAAACATTCTGATTTTGGTTCAAACGAAAAATATATTTAAACATTTAAGTTTAAACTTTAAGTTTAATTTCAACAAAATTTACTTGAATCAAATAAATCTTTTTCTCAGGGTATTATTTTAACATTAAAATGTCAAAAACAACATCAATGTTTAAAATAAGCTATCGAATGATTATTTTTTTAAAATGATTTCTAAATGAACTAAAAATGAATTATTTAAATTTGTTTGTGTTCATTTAAACTGCAACGCTTTATAATAGCTCATAATTTACATGTGATTGAAATCATATCATAATTATATTATCAAATTACAGTTGTCAAATAATGATAAAAATAACTGTAATAATAAAAATAATAATAATAATAATAATAATAATATTAAAAATAATGACAATAATAATAATATTAATAATAAATATGTGTCATGCTTTGAAGAAAGTTAACCAAAAAGCAAAAAATCTTTGGTTATATTTGTCATTTTTTTGTATAAAAATACACAATGAGGATCAACTCTCAATATAAGCCACTGTTGTTAAAGTCTTCATTACAACTAAGATAATTATTAAAAGCTTATTTCAGTTTCACTCTGTTAAATGAAAACTTTTAATTAAAAATAACAGAAACGTAACCTTAAAATGATTTTCTTTTTAAGTACCTTTCTTCAGGGCGTTTCATATATTATTATTATTATTATTATTATTAGAGGAATAATTTACTATAGTAAAATAATTATTGTTATTATTATTATTATTATATATTAAAATTATGATTATTGTTTTTAATACGATTATTATAAAAATTATAAACTTCATAACCATCATTATAATAATATTCTTATTATTTTTTATAATATATTTTCAATTTATTGTTGTTTTTTATAAAAAGAACAATTAACTTTAACATTAGAAACGTTAAAATTATGCAACACAATGAAATATTAGGGGAGAAAAATTTAACTTTATCAGTTAATAAATTTTCCAACTTTTATAATATATACATTTCAAAGTCCATGTTAATATTCAATTTTAATTTGGGTCAACTTTCGAAAATTGTACCTTGTGACCCCTCTCCTCCTCCTCCTCCTTTTTAATTAGACTAATTAATAAATTTAATCAACTTATGTGAACATATAAAGTTTACAATATATTACAAAATATTAACGAGAAAGTGGGGCCTTTAAATTTAAACTCTTGAATTTTTGACGTCACATATAAAAATTTTTAATATTTTTTGAATACTTGAACAAAAAGTTTTATTAGAGGTCCACATTTTAATATATATATATATATATATATATATATATATATATATATATATATATATATCTATATATGGGGGATTCCGCGTCAAGTGATCAAGGGGTCTTTTGGTGTAATGTTTATTTCAATAATTTTTTACTCTTAAACAATTAAACATACAAATTTGACAAAGTACATTTTGGAAAGGTTTTTTTATGTTCTTTCGATTCGAAATAAGCATTTTGAAAAAAAAAATTTTTTTGACCCAAAAAAATCAAAATTAAAAATAAATTTCAATTTTTGGGGGAGAAAGACCCAATTTTTTTTATTTATTTTTTTTTTAAACGAAAGCTGAGGTTTTTTCCTAAAAGGACATATAAATGCTAAAGTGGGACTAGAATGTTTAAACATTAAAAAAAAGAGTTTTCTACTCGCCGGAGCGCTCAAAACCCGGTTTTTAGCTCCGTTTAGGAGAAAATTCTTTTTTTCAATGTTTAAACATTCTAGTCCCACTTTACCATTTATATGTCCTTTTAGGAAAAAACCTCAGCTTTCGTTTAAAAAAAAAATAAATAAAAAAAATTGGGTCTTTCTCCCCCAAAAATAGAAATTTATTTTTAATTTTGATTTTTTTGGGTCAAAAAATTTTTTTTTTCAAAATGCTTATTTCCAATCGAAAGAGCATAAAAAAACCTTTCCAAAATGTACTTTGTCAAATTTGTATGTTTAATTGTTTAAGAGTAAAAAATTATTGAAATAAACATTACACCAAAAGACCCCTTGATCACTTGACGCGGAATCCCTCATATATATATATATATATATATATATATATATATATATTATGTGACGCGATCTGAAGAAAGGGACCTTAGAAGCAAATCACTTTAAGGTTATGTTAGTGTTACTTTTTTATTAATTAAAAGTTACTTTTCAATTAATGTAAATAAAAATCAGTATTTATTTAATATTTTAGTTGTAATAAAGACCTAAACATTAGTGATTTATATTGTCATTTGATTCTCTGTTCATATTTTTATTTTAAAAATTGCAAACATAACCTATAACTTTTTTGCTTCTAAGGTCCCTTTCTTCAGATCGCGTCACATATATATATATATATATATATATATATATATTTATATATATATATGTATATATATAATATATAATATAATATATAAATATATATATATATATATATATATATATATATATACGGCGATAAACGTAGGATTTGCGAAAATGGCATAGAACAAAGAGACAATATCAATTTCCAGAAATGGCGCGCATTAATGTCCCTTTAAAAGTTATAGATCATCATATATAGATATTAAAGTCAGTGTGTATATGTATATATTTATATATATAAATGGTAACTATTCGGCATCGATTTGTCTAAACAAGCAAATATGCATATTTATGTGTTATATAAATATATATATATATATATATATATATATATATTTATATATTGTATACATATATGTATATAAAATACAAAAGTCTATTTGATTTATATAGATGCGAATAAACCAACCCCGATATTCTGTTGCTTAGGATTATGAGATTCCATACAGAACTGTGGTAATTATTCGAGTAAACCCCTCTTTATTTTTTCCCAGAGTTGGCAACACTGGCTCGAATATTCTCCGGGCGCGGATTCCGCTTCTCTCTCTCTCTCTCTTTCTCTCTCGCATCCCCTTTTGAGGGAGCCAGGCTCTCGTCGCGTCGAGAGGTGGTTTACGCATGCGCAAAGTGGTGTCTCGATTTTTGGGTGGAAGGGGAGTGAATGATGTGGGTGAGGGATGCAGTGGGGAGAGGGGGGAAAGGTGAATATTTTTTGGGAAGGGGTAAAACAGTGGTAGGGGATATGTTAGTAGAGAAGGTACACGTTGTGTCAGCCGGCAGTAGCAAAAGCCGTGCTACACGGCCTATGGCCCATCGTGGGTCGTCCTCCGCCTTTTAAAAAAGAAAATATAATCGGCGCCGCGATATGTCGAAAAATCAGTGGTACCCTCTTTTAAATTCAAGGGTGCGCCAAACTTTATGGCTCATCCATCATAAATCCACGACTATTCGAAATATTAAAATTCAAAGACGGTATTATATAAATATTAAATAATTGAATAAATAAATGATGATAATGATTAATGTTAAAAGGGAAAAATGGAAATAATTTTAAACACAGAATTGTGATTGTGTGTGTGTGTGTCGAGGGTTGTGTGACGCCTTTAAAATCGCCACTGCTGCTATGTATTAACGCCACTGTTATACTTTGTATTTTTTTCAAAAATCTACATTATTTAATTTTTGGTTTTTAGTTTTATACCTGTTCTTTTTTGCTTCCATTTTTCGTACTGGAACTACTTTTTGTATAGTTTTAAATTTACAGGAATTTTTAATTTACTTTAATTTTAAATTTACTGAAAATTTAAATTTACTTTAATTTTAACTATACTTAAACTTTAAATTTACTTAAATTTTTAATTTACTCTCTCTCTCTCTCTTCTCCTTTTATTTTACCTTAAGGATATTTTACTTCCTTTTATTTTTTCAATATCTACTTTCCTACTCTTATTTTTATCTTCCTACTATTTTTATTCTTCTACGATTTTTAACGTACTGTACATTTCTTACTTTAGTATTTTTTTCTACCTACCTTTTACATTTGTTTAATATTTTTACCATAATGTGTGATTTTTATTTTATCAATATTTTTACCTCTTTTTTTTAAACATATTAATTTTTACCCATTTTTAACTTTTCTACTATTTTTACCCCATTTCTTTTTTCGATTCCCTATGTTTTTCCTTTAAATTATTTATTTTTCCTACTATTTTTACCTTTTTCAGATTTTCTTACTCTTCTAATTCTCTACTTATTTACTATTTTTACCATTCTATTTCTGTCTTTAACTACTTTTTTACTTTATTTCAATTCTTATTTTTCATTGATTTAATTTACCTTTATTTCTATTTTTTTCCTTCAAATTCCTCATTTTTCCTACTATTTTTACCTTCCTCAGATTTTCTTACACTTTTAATTCCCTACTTTTTTTACTATTTTTACTTTCCTATTTTTTTTACTGTTTCTTACTTTATTTCAATTCTTATTTTTCATTGATTTAATTTCCCTTTATTCCTATTTTTCCCCTTTAAATTCCTCATTTTTCCTACTATTTTTACCTTCCTCAGATTTTCTTACACTTTTAATTCCCTACTTTTTTACTATTTTTACTTTCCTATTTTTTTACTGTTTCTTACTTTATTTTAATTCTTTTTTTGCTATTATTTTTTTATTATTATTGCTACCTTCCTACTAATTTTACTAATAATTTTTTTCCTACTATTTTTACATTTCTATAGTTTTGGTTTTTTATTTCCAATTTTTTTAATTTCTTACCCTCCGAACCTTTGTCTTTACCCATATTTTACTACCATGTTTACATTCTATTATTTAACTATTTTTACCTTTTTACTATTTTTCTACTTTTTAACTATTTTTTTTATTTCTTACTTTCCTATGATTTCTATCTTCCAGTTTTAATTTCCCTACTATTCTTACCTTTCTTGCAATTATTACTGTCCTATTTTAAAAAAAATATAACTACTTTATTTTCCTATCATTTCTTACTTTCCTAATATTTTTCATACTTAACTATTTTTTTAATTTCGTTTTATTTCTTACTTTACTACGATTTTGTCCATTATTTTTACTTTCCCTGCAATTTTTACCTTTTTCCTACATTTATACATTCCTACTATATTTTTACCTTTCGTCTATATTTTTAATTTTCTACTATTTTTACTTTAAATTCATTTTTTTCTATCCTACTATTTTAACATTCCTACTACTTTTACATTCCTACTGCTTTTAATTCTTTCAAACTATTTGACTCTTTTTTTATTATTATTTACTTTTCTATTGTTTTTTACTTTTCTTTTTTTTAATTTCACTACTATTTTGATCTTTATTGAAAAAAAATGGAAAAAAGGTAAAAATAGTATTTTGAAGTAAATATAAAAGTATTTCCTGTACTATTTTTTGTCTTTATTGCAAAAAAAAAGGTAAAAATAGTATTTGGAAGTAAATATAAAAATACTTCCTACTATTTTTTTATCTTTAATGCAAAAAAATGGAAGAAAGGTAAAAATAGTATTTGGAAGTAAATATAAAAATATTTCCTATACTATTTTTTGTCTTTATTGCAAAAAAATGGAAGAAAGGTAAAAAAATAAAAAAAGAGGTAAAAATAGTATGAATGTTGAGAAAAAAATCTTCACTACTTATTTTTTCCTTTTTTTACTATTTTTTTTAACAACCCACTATTTTTCTCACATAAAAAAAATAACGTTCCAAATTACCATTGTAAAAATAATGTTTTTGTGTTTTTGACACTTAACGTTTTCAATTGAGACCGACAATTTTTATGACAAAGAAACTAAAATGACTTCAAATTGAGATACTTTTTTTTTGCTCTGGACTCTTTTTTTTCTTCTCTTTATACTTCTATTTTCACAGAATGTGTTGTTTCCTTCCATAAATTAAAAAAAAATCAATATTCCAAATGGAGAAAACGATCAAAAGAAACCAATATTCTAAATGGTCTTTTACTTTTTATTTTTTCCTTTACAACTATTTTATTTATTTCTCCGTTTTTTTTTATTTTTTTAAATTCCACGTTTATTTCCCCTTTATTATAATATATCCATCTTGCCAGACATTTTTTATTTTTCTTCTCTCTAGTTCTCTTCGCTTTAGGATTTATCTTCTTTTAAAGATTCTATAATTATGGTTTTTATTTTATTTTTTCGAATTTTTTTCATTTTTGTGTTAAAAATCGAAATTTGTCCCTTGATTAATAATTTGTCATATTATTATTTTCTTTTCTTTTTAGAGAAAATGACTTTTTTGTTTTTATTTTAGAAGACACGTATGTGCAAATTGGAAAAATTTGTCATAATTCGTAAATGTTGAATTAAACATTTATTGACAGGAATTAAATTTCAAATATGTAGTCACGTGCACGGGGTGAATTGTGTTTGTTCGGTTTATAAATAGAGAAGCAACAATTTTATTCATGACACGCGGATATTAAAGCTTTGCATTTTACGATCGCCGGGTCGAGAACCGGGCGCGTCGTGTGTACCTTCGATCTCATATAGTCTGCCAAACGCGCCGGATTGTTAGACGAAAAGCCCTCTATAATCCAGAAAGGAGAGTGCTTTTTTTTCTCTCTCTCACTAACTTTTTTCTTCTTCTCTTTCGTTTTCCAGTTATTGTTCGGGAAAAACTGTTACTCAAGTACGCTGAGTGAAAAATGACGAATCTCATTAAGGATGCGAGTTTCTGCAATTCTTTTTTATTTGAAATTGAAAGAAAAATTTTTTTTTTCACAAAGCTGAACGAAATTTTTTTCTTGGTATATTTTATTTATTATTTTTTTTATACTTTATTCAAACCTTTTGTATTTATTTTTTATTTACAGTGATTATGTTATTTATTTCTGTATAGTTTATTTATTTTTAAAAAATTTTATTCAACGTTTTGTATTTATCTGTTATTCACACATTGATAATTAATTTTTTTGTTTGTATTTTTTATTTTTAGGTGTTTTTTTATTTTCATGAATTTTTTATATTTTATTGAAATTTGTTGTATTTATTTTTTATTGACACAGTGATGATCAATTTTTTTTGTACTATATTTTTGTGTATTTTTTATATTTTATTCAACGCATTTATTTTTATCAACGTATTTATTTATATTCGCACAGTGATAATTTGTTTTTTTTTTAAATTGGAAGAAATTTTGTTTTTCTTATATTTCAAGGAAAATTTAATTAATTCTTCATAGAGTACAGTTATGTTTGCCCTTTGAATTTTGGATAATTAATATTAGAAATCAATTTTGATTGGAAAGGGTATAATCCTTTGATAAATATCTATCGATTCTCTTGTTAATAGAAAATTACTTATTCAGTTTACTGATTTAACGCATGCATGTGGGTCAAAATAAGTAAAAAAAAAGAAGATAATGGGAAAAAAAATATTTCCTCACCAGTTTTATTATTTAAAGAGAAAATATTAATTTCAAAAAAGCAAATTTTTTTGAATTAAAAATTTTTCACATTTTTGTTAAATCTTTTTTAATTTTTCTAAATGTTCAAAGTTTCCCTGTTTTTACGGTTTTAAATGTTTGTATTTCTAAATGTATGTTATTTTATTTTGATTACACAAATTTTGCATTATTTTCTTAGTTTTAATTTTTTTAACGTTGGGAATAATTATTACATTTATACACAAAATTGTTATTTTTTATTGTTTAAGGGCATTTGAACCTTTATGACGTCACAGCATTAAAATATATGATTTGCATCAATTGTGACGTCATAATGGTTTAAATACCCTTAATTATTAATTATTAACTTCTACTTTCTTTATTTTTCGTATTTTATTACTTTTAAGTGTCGATTTTTTTTTTGTATTTCTAAAGTTTGATATTTTATTTTTCGCATTGTTTACTTAGTTTCAATTTTATTTCTGTTATTAAAAATTAATGCATTTATTCCTAATTTGTTATTTTATTTTTCTATTATTTAAAAAAGGTATTAATTTCTAATTTCTTTATTTTTATATTTTTACTTTTTAGTTTCAAATTTTTTTTTGTATTTCTAAACTTTGATATTTTATTTTTCGCATTGTGTACTAAGTTCTAATTTTATTTTTGTTATTCAAAATTGATGCATTTATTCCCAATTTGTTATTATAATTTTTTATTGTTTTCTAATTTAATTATTTTTCGTATTTTTTTACTTTTTAGGCTTGAATTTTTTTTGTATTTCAAAAGTTTGAGATTTTATTTCTCGCATTGCTTACTAAGTCTTAGTTTTACTTCTGTCGCTCAAAATTAATGTATTTGTTTGCAATTTATTATTTTATTTTTTATTGTTTAACAAATAATTTAATTTGTTTATTCATTTTTCGAATTCTTTACTTAATTTTTAGTAAAATCAGTTATCTATTTTCAATCAATTATCTTGATTGTGTTTTGTATTCCTAAAGTGCCTGTCATTTTATTTTTCGCATTGTTTACTTACCTTCAATTTTTTTTCTTAAAAATTTTTTTTCAAATTCAAAAAAACAAATTAATAAAAAAATTTTTTTTACTAATAAGATTGAATTTTTAGCTTATACATTTTTTCTTTAATTTATTTTGACTTTTTACAGTTAAAGTATTGTGTGCTAAATTATATCAAAAATAATAATTTGTTTTTTCCAACTTATTTCCCCCTTAAATTTCCTTATCATTTAAAAAATTAAAAGTTTTTTTTTTAATTATTCGCTAAATTAGAAAAAGGACAAAAAATAATTAATGAGAGGAATAAAGGCAAGAGAATGAAAGTAATAAATCGTAAAATACGTTTATTTCGCAATTTGTATAATTTCAATCAAACAGAAGCGGGAATATTCGTCATTGGATTTTTTCTGATTAAATGAAGCGGTTGAATTGATTATAAATAAATAAATAAATAAATAAGCAAATCGAATTCAAACAAACAAAAATTACTTTTTGGGAAAATAATTGAAATACATTTTTGGTTCTTTGTAATCGAATAACAATTTTAAAAAAAACTGCAAATTCGTGCTTGCAAGTGAGTGACAATTAAAATGATATTTTTCACACTAATTTTTCAAATCAATTTTTTACTTTTCTTATTAGAAAAAAAACTAAGAAATAATTTTCTTATTGGAAAAATATTTTTGTATTGAAAAAAAATCTTTTATTGAAAAAATATTTTTCTATAATATTTAATATTTTTAAATTAAAAAAAAATCTTTTATTCTAAAAAATATTTTTCTATATTATTTAATATTTTTTGAATTGAAAAAATATTTTTCTATATTATTTAATATTTTTAAATTGAAAAAATATTTTTCTATATTATTTAATATTTCGTACAGTTCCTTAGCAGTGTGAAATTTGCTTTTTTCCCCTCCAATGAAGAAGAATATGAAAGTATAAATATTTACTTTTCAATTTTCACGATTGTTTGAATAGAAATCAAATAGTTATTCAAGTTTACATAACTAAACTGAAAAATGATTAAAAACGATTCTGATTCAGTATTTTTAGTTACATTTTTCTCCCTCGAGAGGATATACTATATTTTTTTAGGGGAAAAAATAGTTTGCATTTCTTTTATTTTTTTTAGATGTCGCGGTTTACGAATGACGGAAAGCGATAAGCGCATCGAAATTCTCGTTCGGTGGATTTTCATTTGAATTCTGCGACTAATCGAGCAAGCAGACTGGCTTAAAACAAAAAAAAACGAGAACGCAATGGAAACAAAGCGTTTAAATACAGAGTAAAGCATAGTGTGGCAGTAGTGTACAGTAGTGTACAGTAATAGTGGTGGTGGTGGTGATTTTTCATTCCCCTTGGCGAGAAGCAAAAAAAAAAAGAGTTTTCGATTTTTTTTCTCATCAAATTTTTTTTTTCTTTTTTCAGAAAAAGGAAAATAGATTTATATTGTACTGCTCTTAGAATATATTCTCTATAGTGGAGTTTGCCTGTTGACCACGGTATGCAAAGGGTGAACAACCCCTATCGCGTTTCAGTGTTTCCGTAGTGGCTTACGACGACCTAAATCTTGGAAGAAATGAAGGAGACGGTGCAGATTAAGTTTAAGGGAGCTTAAATAACGAGTGCTGTGTGATTAAAAAAAAAGGAAGAAAAAAAAGTGTCGCTTTAATCGTTCATTAATTTCACGGATCTTGTGGCCTAAGAAATTTCCAAGCAGTGAAATTTTCCCGTATATACAACAACGTAATACGAAAAGTGAAATTTTCCCGTGAATTTTCAAGCTCAAAGTTTTTACTTTGAATTTTAAATGCTAATTGTGGTGTTCTGAAAAAAAAGTTAAATATATATGCATGTTTTTTCAAAAAAAAAAAAATAAATAATTTTTTGTCTATAATCGTGCCGTGTCAAGATTGTTCAACGACCAACCGAATACTGTCAATTACTATTCATATAATAATCGTTCAAGTTTTAATCGTTAAATTTTCATAGATGTTTACTAAGAATTAAAGAAAAAAAAATGGAAAATAAAAACAAAGTCATTCGATACAATAGTGAATAAGGATCAAAGTGGGATTTGGCCTACATTTAGTGTTTCTCTTTGGAAAATCATCAACTATTGTACCTGGTTCTTCTTCTCTATATTGATGTTTTTTGTCCTATATTTGATAATTAAGAAAAGTATCAATTGTTCCATCGTTGACTGTTTATTAAGGTAAGACAATGTAATAACTATTTTTAACTAAAAAAAAAAACTGGACAGTTTCCATGAAATTACTCTCGGTGGGGAATTTTTCTCTCGTTTATAAAACTTTCCAAATTGAATCGATTCCTTTTACTCCACAAATCGTTGTTTTTTGTCGAATTCTTTGTGAATTCGCCTTTTAATGAAAAATTGAAAACATTTTGCTCTGTATTAAAAAAAAACTTAGTCGAAAACATTTTCTTTTTCGGTTTTCAAAAAAATTAATTATCTTTCTTCCCAAATTACAAGGAATTTTAATACTTTTTGAAAGATGCGTAAAATTCTCTCTTTGAAGAGAAGGAAATTTTATTTTACCTATTTTAATAAAATTAAAAAAAAAATTCACCATTTCATTAAAGTATAAAAGTTATGGGATATACTAATTTGATGAATTTTTTTTTAATGAAAATACTTGTGTTATAGTTGTCATTTTACGGAAAACTTTATAACCTTTTTAATGGTTCATCGTAAACTTCTTTTTTTTTCTTTTTTGCTTTTGCAACTTGTCGAGAAAAATTATCATCTGGTGGAACATGTTTTCAACATTCTTCTTTCGCTTAATGGATTAACAATTCGGTTTTGCCACTGTACGTTTTATGACATCTTGGAATTAATTATTTGTTAAGTTTCTTGCTCTGTTTTTAAAGAGGGGAATCAAAACTTTATTATAACCGTAAATTGCAAAATTTTCATTCCAAATATAGTTATAATAGTGGGGAATTATTCACCAAACTGAAGTTGTATAATGAAAATTAGTGAAAGTCCGAAACTTGGTTGGTCTTTTTGGATATGTATGCTAATTCGGGGCATTATTTAATAAAACTACTTCGCAACTAGTTGTCATTTTAAAGCAGAATTTAATAAGCTTTCTGATGGTCCTTTACTGAACTTATTTCGCTTCTTAACTTGTCTTGACAATCGATCTTCTATGGTAGTTGTATAGTTATGATTATATTATTTGTTAATTTACATTTTTTCGGTAGTTGCATTTTCTTAGAAACTTGTTAATTATTAAACATTATTTCCTGGTGCTTTACAGAAGGAAAATATAGAGTTCCATTTTGTATCGTTCACTGAATTAATTTTGATTAATGCAAAAAAAAAGAAAATTAGCCGAAATGTTGATCCTTTTTTCTATTATATGCTAATTTGGTCAATTTTTAACGAATTTACTCCAATTATGAGTTATTTTAGGCAGAATTTTATAACCCTTCAGTTAGTCCAGAGTAAAACCTTTTTGCATTTCAACTTGTCAAGAAAATTCAAATTTTAATGAAACCAGTTATCGTTATGCTGATTTTCAATTTTAAAATTCTTGTCAACAGTTATTTATTGTGATTTGGAAAAAGTCCGATATTTGTTTTGCTATTTAATTGGAGTTTGAAAATTTAATTATAAATTGAGTTGAAATTTTGCTTCTAGTAATGCTTTGTAGCATTCATCGAATTAGAATCGAATAATACGAAAATATTAAAAGTTTGAAATTTGTCTCCTTTTCTTCGTATGCACTACTTCGGTCAATTTTTAACAAATTTACGTCCAACCGACGTTATTTAATGTGGAATTTTATAACCCTTTTGATGCTCTGCGTGAAATACTTTTTGCTTTTCAATTTGTCAAGAAAATCTTACATTTGGTAAAAAAAACGTTTAATTTTAAATTTATGTGACATACCTTTCATTAAATTTCGTTTGGTACAAGTTTTGTAAGATAATAAAATTTTCAAAAGAATAAGATCTTTTAGAAGACATTTGGCCACTATTTTTTTTAGAAATGTATAAGAATTTGTATTTTCATTGTTTTACAAAATTTTAAATAACTTCTAACATAATAAACGTTTTTTAATGATCTTAAACTTATTTTAAAGGTCACTTTCTACAGAATAAGAATTAGTTATAAACATTAAACTGTATTTTTTTTCTTCAAATAAGCAAAACGTCAAAGTTAGACAAAAAAATTCAAAAAATTCGAAATAATCTTATTAAAAATAAAATAATTTTTAAATTTCAAACATATTTTTTAAATTAATTTTCTTAAAAAATTTACACTATCTAATGTTTTATGTATTTTTTTGAATAGTTTTTAGTATAAAAATGTGACGCGCTCCGAAGAACGGTACCTAAGAAGCAAAAAATTTGAGGTTATGTTTTTAATTTTTCAAGTAAAAATACAGAAAGAAAATCAATTATTAATTTAAAATTATTTATCTTCAAGTCTTCATTACATCTAAAATATTCAATAAAAATTGTTTGCAAATTCAAATAATTAAAAATAAACTTTTAATCAAGAAAAATCTAACACGACCCTAACCTATAATTCGTTTGCTTCTTAGGTACCTTTTTTCGGAGCGCGTCACAAATATTATTTCAAATTTTTTGAATTTTTTTGTCTAACTTTGACGTTTTGCTTATTTGAAGAAAAAAAATACAGCTTAATGTCTATAACTAATTCTTAATCTGTAGAAAATGACCGTCAAAATAAGCTGAAAATCATTAAAAAAACGTTTATTGTTTTAAAAGTTATTCAAATTTTCGTAAAACATTTTAAATGGGAATTCTTATAAATTTCTAAATAAAAATATTTTTCAAATTACTTCTAAAAGGTCTTATTCTTTTGAAAATTTTACCCCCTTACAAAACTTTTACTGAATAAATTTTTGGTCTTCATAAATTTTATATTAAAAAAATTCTTTTCATTTCTTTAAAAATCCATGAACTGCCATTTTTGGCCGGTAGTGTTTGTGTCATTTGACATAAAATTAATTCAACATATATTTTAATAGATATAAAAATAATTTAGCATAATTTCCATTTAAAGTAAATATACAATTGATTTGACTTTTATGTCACATGAAAATCATTTAACATAAATTTTATTTGACAAAAAATTCATCGGAGGTAAAATTTGTTTATCTTATTTCATTAGACATAATAATGTGATATAAATTTTATTTTGTCCTTAAATTCATTTGACAAACATTTCATTTGTCAATTATTTCAATAGACATAAATTCCATTCGGCATAAATGTCATATTTAATATAATTCTCATTTGGCATAAATTATATTTGACATAAAGTTCATTTAACATAAAAGACATTTTTAAAATAATTTTTATTTGTCATAAATGTCATTTGACATAAATGTCATTTGAGATAAAAGTTAATTTGACATAAAAATCATACAACAAAATTCTCATTTGACATATAATTAATTTTACACATACTTACATTTTACATAAAAATATATTTTATGTTAAATAAGAATTATGCGTTATGCATTTACCGTTTAATGAAATGTATGTTAAGTGAATTTTATGTCAAATGAGAATTACGTTAAATGGGATTTATAGCAAATGAAATTTATGTAAATTAAATTTTATTGTCAAATGAGAATTATGTTTAATGGAATTTATGCCACATGAAATTTATATCAAGTGAATTTTGAGTTAAATACGAATTATGTGAAATGATATTTACGTCAAATGAAATTTTTGTCAGTTGAAAACTATGAAAACTATGAAACTATGAAAACTTGATATTTATGTCAAATGGATTGTGTGTCAAATGTGAATTATGTTAAATGACTTTTATGCCAAATGAAAGTGTTGTGAAATAAATTTTATTTGGATTAAATTTTAGAACAATTGAAATTTACGTGAAATGCATTGTTTGCAAAAATAAATTTACGTTAAATGATTTTTATGTAAAAAGAAATTTATGTTACGTGATTTTTATGACAAAAGAAATTTATGTTACATTATTTTTATGTCAAATCGGAATTATGTTATTTGACTTTTATGTAACATAAAATTTAAGTGTTAAATGAATTTTCTGACAAATTATATTTATATTAAATGGTTTTTTGTGAAATTTATGACAAATAATGCGTATTTTGTTTGGATTTTAAGTTAACTGGTTTTATTTAAAATAACTATTTTGTGAAAAAAGTTTTTGGAAATAATTATGCGTCTTAAATTTTTAGTTATTGGCAGTTGTCATACTTTTCTGTATAGAAAAATCAGTGTATTTGTTAACAAACAAAAATTTGTTTTTTCAAGAGCAATTTCCAAGGTGTTATTATAATCTTTGTGATGCTCAAGAGTAAATATCTTTAACTTTTCACTCTCTCTAGGAAATCCATTATTTTCGTCACAACAAATTTTTATCATGATTCTTTTCTATCGCACAGTTTTTTTGAAAGTACCAAATTGATATTAAAGTGGATCAAATTGATGTCCAAAATATGGATTAATTTTTTATTTGATCCACATTTTTGGTATAAATAATGCTGATGAATTAAAACTGTCCTCCTGATTAAATTTATAGTAAACAATAAAGTACGTTTGTTTAGAAACGCTTAGAGCATATCAATAACTTGGTCAGTGCTGTTGTATAAAGCTTACAACTTGGTTATAATTAAATAAAAGTAAATTTTTCCACTTTTCTTATTTTTCCAGAGAAAAGTAATCATATATTTCCAAATACTCTCTTTAACGGACATTTATTATTCACCGTTGTCTTGAAAAGTTTTTATGCATGTCGCATAATAAAGCAGTCTTAAACGAAGTTTTATTGTCTTTTCAAATTGAGCGTTATGTACATATTTGTCATAGAGTGGATTAAAATATTAATTCATGTAAGAAATATGACACAAATTATTATTGTCGCCGCGATCGAAAATATGCGTAAATCTAAAATGGTGATATTATAGTCATGATATTTAATAAATAGTTGTATTTTGTGTATCGTTAGGATATTGCTATAAGCAAAACGGTTATAAATTATTTAAAAGACTGGTAATTTTCTTATATATTTCCTTTTCTATTAGATAAAACGATGAAAGTTTTATAATATAAGTGTTGTATAGAGAACAACGTACTTGAAAAATATTAATCATTTGATTAATGGATATATAAGTCCTTAACTATAGGGAGGGAATAATTTTCAATGTGAATTGACCTGTAGGTCAATTTGTGGTGTAAAGACATTGCTCATTTAGAAATTTCGCCAGGAATACCATTTTGTACTAAAAAGTGGAGCGTGTGAGCTCGTGCCAAGACACTTGTTGACACAGGTCGCGTATTCACACATAACCATTTTGTTAGTGAGGAAAAGAAGAAAGGGTTGAAAAGGGGGGGGGGATATGCGTGTCCAAAGCTGTATTCACATGAGCGAAAAGTACTTTTCTAGAACTGACTGCACCTAAAGTCCTAAACATTTGAAAAGATTCGGGTAAATGTGAGATATTCCATTGTTTTCCCCATTCGTTGAAAGATCGAAGCGCGAAGGGCCTGACAAACACGCTATGCTGACATTATAAGAGAGAGAGAGAATTATTCGTCAAAAAACCACACACATACAATTCTGCACACACCTTTTGTGTTGGCTCTCTTCTAACCATCCTTTTGATTCCCTTTTCTCTCTCTCTCTCTCTCTTTCTCTCTTTGCTTTCGTCTCTTACTATTAATCCAAACCTCACTATGTACCTTACACGCAAAGTTGTGACACTTGATGATGGATTGCGCTTAGTTGGATGATTTTCCAGACGCATATTCAGTCATTTTTCTTTTCTACACAAAGTCAATTTTGTGAGGACGTCAATTAAAAAAAAAAAAAAAAGGAAGGAAGGAAAAGGGGAATTTGAACTTGATTTTATTGCGATTGCCACTCACGATGTAATTGGCTACTTAATTTGAAGATAAACTCGTTTTATGACAATGCGAAAGGAGGAATTACAGTGGACGTAATTGGAGAAATTGGCCAACTGACATTTTCATCTTAAAATTACTTCCTTAAAACATAGTTAGCAGAAGTTTATTTTTTAATACTAAAGTAAAAAAATTAACTAAATCGACAAATTCATTCGTGAATTCTTTTTGTCCTTTTCTAAAGTTTGACTACAAATCTGATTTAGTTTATTTTTCTTCAGAAAACATTGTTTCACAAATAGAAAATATGCAGGTGTTTTTCGTAACTTGTAATAAAATAATATTTTAAATTTAAAAAATACACGAAATTTGTCATAAAAAAGTGTATAAAAAAAAAATTTATTTCTTAATCATTCTTTTTTAATTTTCTAATTTTCCAATTTAAAATATTATTTTATTACAAAAAAATTGCAATTACAAGTTTAAATTAAAAATGAAATTGAGAATTTTTTAATTTTTAAAAATAAAGAAAAAAATTTTACTAAGAAAAAATGTTGACGAATTCGTTTACGAATTTCTTTAACTCTAAAATTATTCAAAAATATCTAAAACTTCTTTTTTAAATAAATATTTAATTATTATTTATCCACAGGAATTAAAATTTTCGAAAATTTTAAATTTAAAACCTTTTCGAAATTAAATAGCTTATAAAAGTGCTATCATTATCTTACACTAGGAATATTGTTACTGTAATTTCTAAAAAATTATTTTTTTTAGTTCCATTCAATAACTATTTTCTGGAATTTGTTATAAAAAAAGTGTTCAAAAAACAAAATTTATTTGTTAATCATTATTTTTTTTAATTTTACAATTTAAAATATTATTTTATTACAATAAAAGTAAAAAAATGTCCATAAATAAGATCAGTTAAACGAAATTTGTTATAAAGAAAGTGCATAAAGAAAAAAATTTATTTGTTAATCATTAGTTTTTTAATTTTCAAAACTGATCTTATGTATGCAAATTTTTGTATTTTCTATTGAAAATTGTTAATTGTAAAAAATTTATGATTAAAAAATAATAAATATATCCATTTTTTTGTGCATAAATTTTATTTCTCGATAACAATATTGTTCACAAACTGATTATTTTCTTCTGGAAAAGAAAACATTACGTATATTCTCGTTTCTTAATATTTTTGTAGAAAATTCTCAATTTTCATAAGGAAATAATTTGTATTATTTCTAATTTTCAATTTCAATTGTTTCAATAAAATTCAAAGTTTTTTGAAAAATAAAGGAAAACAATGTTTTGTATAAATGTATAAATTCTATTTTTCAATTGCAAGTTTAAATTAAAAATGAAATTGAGAATTTTTTAATTTTTAAAAAATAAAGAAAAACATTTTACTAAGAAAAAATGTTGACGAATTCGTTTACGAATTTCTTTAACTCTAAAATTATTCAAAAATATCTAAAACTTCTTTTTTAAATAAATATTTAATTATTACGATTTTGGAAAATTTTAAATTCAAACCTTTTTGAAATTAAACAGTTTATAAAAGTGTTATCATTATTTTACGCTAGGAATATTGTTAACTGTAACTTTTTTAAAATTGTTTTTATCATTTTAATTCAATAACTATTTTCTGGAATTTGTAACTAAAATTCTCTTCTAAATCAACTATTTTTAGTAATTATTAAAAAAGTTCTTTCGAGAAATTTGATTGAAATTGTACTAAAAAATAATAAAAATTCTGCTGTGAACTTTGCTATTAATGAAAATCATTGTATTTTTAAAAATAATTTATTATTTATATAGAAATATTTGAATTCATACAACAAATTTATTATTTACAAAATTAAATTAATTATTGAGAAGAAATTATTTTTAAAAAATTTATTAATAATTGAATTCCTGTGTAATTTTTATTATTTATACAAAAATCGTTTGTAATTATTTGAGTACAATTTTATTAATAAATTGAATTTTTTTTGGACAATTTATTAAAATAGAATATATTGATAATCATTGAAATCAGAAAAAAAATTTCAGAATAATTGCATTTCGGAGAAGAATTTTGTTATTTATAAAGGTAATTGTGATTTTAACGAGAATCTTTTTTAAAATTCGAACATTATTGAACTTTTGTAAGAAGAATATTATTACTTTTGAAAACAATTGGATTTCTGCAATCATTCGTTCCTTTTCGAAAATTACACTTTTTGAATATGAATTATTTAATGAATAATTCTACTCAAATATTTCAATATTAATTGACTTTTAAAAGAATAGAGCTTGTAATGTTTTTATTTCAAATTTATCTGTAAATTTTTTTTAATAATTCTAAAAATTAAATTTATTCAAAACTTTTAATAAAGTTTTTTATTTTTATGAAAAAAAAAATAAAAAATTTCAATAAAAAGTTTGTAAATCCTTTTTTTTCAATTGCTATGTTTATTTAAAAAGGCATGAAAAAAGTAAGCCGTGAATTTTTCTTCTTTATATTAATCTGAAGAGAAATTAACAAAAAACCAAAACGATTAGATTGTTAGATCATTTTTCGTAACATTTTTCTTATTCTTGTTCCTAAGGAAAAAATTCGTGAAGAAAAACCAAAAATAAAAAATAAAAAAAGTATTTATTCATTACAAACAGTGCATATTCCGATAATTAAGTCCTATTTGCCAATACTCAGGATACGTCTACAGTGAATTCAGAGTTCAATATTCAACAAAGCAAAGGTTAGATTGAATCACGTAGAGCCAATTATGTCTAATTTTAGATTACAGATATATACGTACGCAAGTTTATATTATAATTCAAGAAAATAATAAATAAATAGTTAAAAATAATAAATACTGAAAAATTCAAATATTAAGAAAAAATCAGAAAAATCAAAATTGGACAAATTATGAAACAGTAAGTGTACGAATATAGTTTAACGACTTTTAAAAATTGATTTTCAGAAATATTGATTGCCCTCAGCAATTCGGACTAATTAACTGGAAATGGTTTTAATCATCAATATCAGTTGCACACAAATTAGTTTCAAGTTACAGTACAACTTAACTAAATTTGAAATGAAACGTTGCTTCTACACGACGCAGATTATATTGAATTCGGATTGATACGTACATATATATATATATATATATATGGTTTCGACTTTGAGAGCAAGCACGAAACACGGATCAATAAATACTTGATTAAGTGACTATTAATTTACTATCAGCTATAGTTCTTAGATTAATAGCTCTTGTATGACACTGCAAAAAGTAAATTCGATAAATTTAATATACATATGAATATACGTTGATATATAAAAAAACATAAAATTTATGGTTGGGGTACAGTTTTTCTAAAAAATAATTTCTAATTTCTTTATTTCTAAACATTTTTTTTTCTAATAAAGTTCGATTTCTAAAATTTTGCTTCCTCATAAAGGAAGCCTTATAGCGAAGTCGATTTCCGAATTTTTTAGAATCAATTATTTTTTACAAATTTTCAAGTGTATTTTTCTAATAGAGGTCGATTTCTAAAAATTTTCTTTCTAATGCAGATGAATTTCTAAATGTTTTTTTTTATAATAAAGTTCGATTTCTAACTTTTTTTCTAACAAATCTAAAATTATTGAAATCATTGAATTTCATTTTTTTGTTAGCAACATCGCAGAAGTCGTGTCAGTTGTTTTTAATATTTTTAAATTCTGTTGTCAAATTAGTCAGTCTTGTCAAATTCTTTGTTGTTATACTATTATTATATTGTTCTTTTAATATTTGTAACATTTTGTTCATAAAATTATTTACTTATTTGTTTTATTGACATATTTTGGTTTTACTAAATTTATTTTTACAAGAATGTACTTTAGAAAAAATAATATAATAATAAGAAATAATTTTTTAGAAAAAGTGACCCCCTACCAAAATTTATATACGAAATATTTTATTTATCAAATAATTCACATAACAAATATGATGGATTGTTATTTTTAATTTTGTAAAGTAACATCTATTGAGTTTTTCATCTAATTTAATCTTGGCGTTTGGACACTAAAAATTAATTCTAAAAAAGTAAAAATATTTTGCAAGCGACTAAAAATAGGTATTTTAAAGTCTTTATCCTCCAATTTTCTCAAAATTTTGTCAAGTTGAAAAAATCCGTTCAAAACCACTTCGATATCAAAAATAAAAAAAATCTTGTAGGGAAAATTTATTTTATCTATGAAAAAACATAAAAAATTGAAGGAAATAATTAAATGAATACAAGGGACAAATTTCAAAAATGAAAAAAATACTCTTACTACTCCTGACAATAATACAATTTTAACTTTTTAACACTTGGAATTATTTTCAAGACATTTTTTTCAATTTCAAAAAAAAACTTCTTTAGAATTTAACTTTGTACTTGGAAAAATATAATCAAAAGATTCTGTTCTCGACGAATGGGGGAAATTGTCTTTTGAGAATAGGGAGCGAGAACATTTCTTTTTATTTTAGAAAAAAAATTTCTCATTTCAGAAAATGAGTTTCAATATTTCCCTTTTCTTATACATATTCACTGCCTACAAAGTACAAACTTCTTCAATTTTCTATATATATGTATTTAAATTGTCTTATCGCTAAAAGAATATATATTGAAATTCAAAAATAAAAATTTATGACAGTATATCACAGTGTGACCCGATCAAGATTACAATTTTTTGTTATTTATTCAGTAGAAAAACTATTTTTTTTAAACCTTATCTTATATTGATTGTAAAAGATGTTTTGTTTACATTCGGGAAAAAAAAGTAAATAGAATTCCTTTTTTCAATACATAGATGGTTGAGGTAAAAAAAAGTGTCTATCAAATTACTTTCGTTATCAATATTTATTTTATTTTATCCAAAAATAAAAGTAAATTAGACATCTTTTCTATATATATAACGTCTGTAGAATAAATATTTTTATTTTCTCGACATCACAATATATATTGAAGCATTCTGGATTATAATTGAAGCTCGAGGGGTTTGTTGAAAGAAGACAACTTCTCGTGACGGAATTTCGAATTAACGAAGACTAATCGAAAACGGAAATGACAATACACTAACATTTAGTGAACAACTTGCAAACTTTGTTGATAAAAGAAAAAAAAAGCTGAAAATGGGAAGAAAATAATTTTGAGATTTTTACACTGAGAAAACATTATACTTGTTTCAAGTAAAAAAATAATTTTAAGTAATTTTGTTTAATTGAAATTAGTTTGTAAGCTTAATTCCAATATATAGAAAATATTTACTGCTTTGATTCAAAAATAATTATGTTTAATTCAAACCTATTTTTTGTTTTGCTTTAAACAAAAAATATGTTTAAAAATTTTATACTTGATTCAAACTTAAAAGTTGATAATAAATAATTTTAAATCAACTATAAATTATGTTTAAATGAAATATATTATTTCTATAAATGAAACGAAAAATATGATTGAATTAAACTTAATTATTTTTGACTGTATAGCAAAGATATTTTTAACAAAATATGTTTGAATCAAATAAATCGTTTTCTCAGTGTAGAATATGGTAAATATTGTAATAATAGCTATGAAGTGTGTCTAGGATATTAATTTTCTCTTATAGATTCGAAAATGATTATTTTTCAAATCTGTGATTTTCAACTCGACTGAGTGGAAAATATATATAGTGTAGAGTAATAAAAATATGATAATAATTATTTTTGGCACTTTGACCTCGCCAATACTGGTTTAACCTCAAGCTTTAAATATTTGCAATCGATGCTGTGGGGTCTATGAGTCGTTGACTCCTCTCCTGTGCTTTTCTCCTCTTCATATAGCACACTCGCTCCCTCTCTCTCTTTGTCTCTCTTTCTCTCTCTCAGCCTCCGCCTCTCCACCCATTTCTCAATGTCTTTTGCTCTAACTGCCTCCCTGTGTCTCATCTCAGCCCCTTTCGTCCCTTCACTAGCAGTGCTCTTCACTCGAGAAAAGCACTCTCCTACCGAGAGAAAGAGAGAGAGAGAGAGAGAACCGAGTTACCATACGAAGGAGATATTATCACTTCATTTCGACTTGAAAATTTGAAATAAATGTGATATATTTGACATATTAAAAAATCTTTACTAATTCTATATATTTCATATATATGTGGACGTCCACATGAAAAGGGCCCATTTTGGCACTATTGGACTTATCTATATGGGCGAATTCCTTGCAAAATTACGAAAATTTTGAGTGGTCATACAACTTTTTTGGTAAAAAATTCGACGAGTTACAGAATTTCAAAGTTTATAGTGACAAATACCTCATTTCGAGAAAAACGGAATTAAAGATTGTGATACCTATTAATTGTGGTATCTCTGGTTCTTCTGGGAAGTTATTCAGATAATAATTGTTTTCAGTCCAGGGTACCTTAAAGATGAAAAACCAATAAGTTTAAAATTTTTAAAACCACCCCCCCCCCTTAATTTTGAAAATACATAAAACCGACAAAATGGGCCCTTTTCTAAAAAAAGACGATTTTCTTATTAATAAACCATTTTTTTACAAGGTTTATGATTGGAAACGATTTTATTGTGTCATTTGAAGATAAAGAATAAAAATTAAACTTATTAAAAATTTTTTAAAAGTCTCTATTATGAATAATTTGCCGAAATATCGAAATTTTCACTTCTACGACTACGTAATCAAAGACTCTAACATCAATATCTCTAGTTCTTCTCGGAAGTTATTCAGATAATAATTTTTTTGAGTTCAGGGTATTTTAAAGATGACAAATCAAGAGGTTTTAATTTTTTTGACCCTCCATTTCAAAAATACGGAATATTTTTGCAAAGGACCGACAAAATGGGCCCTTTTCTTTTTCTAAAGAACCAATAATGTTAAACACTTAAATTAACGATAAATTAATGAAAACCTCATGATTTGACTTGTCAAAACATGTAAATTGATAATAAAAAATAAAAAAAAATTAAGGTTTTTCTCAAAAAAGTATTAAATTGCAAATAACTCGAAAACTAGAACCGACAAAATGGGCCCTTTTCATGTGGACGTCCACATATATTTTAAAAATACAGAAAAAAACTGAACTCATTTTTGTTGCAACTCATTATAAGTTTGGCATCAAAATGAGTAAATAATTAAATATAATTAAATATCAGGTTAGATTAGTTTTCAATTTTTCATAGAAATTAAACATTTTAAGAATACTATGTTGATAATAATTTGTTAATTATTCGATTATTTATTTCGGTCAAACCATTATATTTCGAATAAAGTCGTTGCGGCCTAATTTTAAACAAATTTATGTTACTTTTAGAAATGAATCTGTATTCACGGTATCCTGGAATCAATCTCAACCCTCAACATTCTCTTTTTCAAAGATTCCTGTTGCAAAACTTGTTCGGGGTACCTCACTGAATATTTTCTGACAAGAAAAATCAAAATCCGTCGGGCGCTTTTTTAAATTTCAATTTTTCTGTTTTTAGCGCCAAATTAAAAAAAAACTGTTTTTTATGATCATTTAAAGAAAAATTCAACTTCAAAGGGTCGAATTTTGTTTAAGAATTTATACAAAATCATAATTCTGGTAAAAAAATTTCCATAGAATCGGAATCTGACGTTGGCTTTCGAAATTAAAGCAGCGGAATCCCAAAAATCGAGAAAACTGTAAATTTTCTAAAAAAAATCACACCATCGTTTTTTTGAAATTGTCCTTCAAGTTTTATAAAAATAAGGTTAATTAAAAAAATTATCAAAGTTTCCCAATAAATAACAGTTACGTTTTCAAATTTTCAAAACAAAATATTATAAAATGAACATCTTTTTGTGTGATTTTGTCAGTAATTAAAATTTTGAATTTAAAAGTCAAGAAAATCTAGGGCAACGTTTCTATTGATTTTAAATTTTCTTTCAGTCATTAAATATATAAATAATGAAAATTCTGTTATTCGATTTTTATTACAACTTTTAATAATAAACAGTTTCATAACTATTCCGAAATTAGTATTTAAATTGTAGTTTTAATAATAAAATCATTTAAAAATATCAAGATTATTAAAAAATTACATGTGACTACAACAGTAAAATTCTAAAAAGAATATAAGACCTTTTACAAGTCATTTGAACAATATTTTATTTAGAAATATATAAGAATTCGCATTTTTAATGTTTTACAAAAATTTCGAATAATTTCTAAAACAATAAACGTATTTTAATTATTTTAAGCTTATTTTGAAGCTCATTTTCTACAGAATAAGAATTAGTTATAGACATTAAACTAAAATATTTTTCTTCGAATAAGCAAAACGTCAGAGTCAAAAACATGATTAAAAAATTTGAAATAATTTTTTTATACTACAAACTATTCCAAAAATATATAAAGAATAATATAGTGTAAAATCTTTAAGAAAATTTAATAAAAAAATATGTTTGAAATTTAAATATTATTTTACTTCTAATAAGATTATTTCAAATTCTTTGAATTTTTTTGTTATAGAAATTAAACTAAAATTTTTTTCTTCGAATAAGCAAAAAGTCAGAGTCAAAAACATGATTAAAAAATTTAAAATAATTTTTTTATACTAAAAACTATTCCAAAAATATATAAAGAATAATATAGTGTAAAATCTTTAAGAAAATTTAATAAAAAAATATGTTTGAAATTTAAATATTATTTTACTTCTAATAAGATTATTTCAAATTTTTTGAATTTTTTTGTCTAACTTTGACGTCCTGTTTATACGAAGAAAAAATTACAGGTTAATGTTTATCAGTAATTCTTAATCCATAGAAAGTGACCTTTAAAAAAAGTCAAAATTTAAAAAATTTCTTTCCATTTCCTTTAAAATGGATGGACTGACAATTTTGGCCAGTTAAGTGAAAGAAATTTAATTTAAATTAATTACACAAGAAGTAATTATTTTTAAAAATAAAATGCAGTATAATAAAGAAATTGTATTTATAATTTTGAGAAAAGGGGAAAAAACCAATTTGTCCAGACACTGAATAATTCACTATTCAAGTGTAATGTCTGACTAATACAATCTCTTACCACTGAAATATTCTGAATCGAATGAAATAATTCTGTCTGACCAATATTTGGCTTGACTACTTGGAACTGTCTGCCAGTAACTTATTTTTACTACTTGAGTTGAATTTTGTAAATATTGTTCTATCACTTAAAGGAATATTTTATTTTATTTACAGTACCGACCAAAATTGTCAGTCCACCAATTTTCAAGGAAATAAAAAGAATTTTTTAACATAAAATTTATGAAGGCTAAAATTTTTTTTGGTACAAGTTTTGTAAGATGATAAAATTTTCAAAAAAATAGGACCTTTTAGGAGTCATTTGGTCAGTATTTTGTTTATAAATTTATAAGAATTGTCATTTTTAATGTTTTAACAAAATTTTAATAACTTCTAAAATAATAAACGTTTTTAAATGTTCTTTAGCTTATTTTAAATAAAATTTTATTTTTAAAAATGTATGCATTCTCCATAGATTTTTTCAAATTTTTATTTTTAGAAACTGTCAATAAATTAACAATTTTTAAGGCGTGTATGATTGTGAAGAAACAATGGGATCTTTTTATTTTGTGTCCTAAATTATTAAAAAACCATTTTTTCCATAATTTTATTAAAAGCTACTTGTGCAAACAAAACTCTTCTGGAAAAAACGTCGAATTTCATCAATTTTTGACTAAGTTCTAAGCATTTTAAAAAAATTTAATTAAAAAACGTACTTTTGCAAAAATTTTTAACTCTAAAATCGCTTTATAAAAAATTTTTCAAAAAATCATGGTGGATTATTTCAAAGAGAACTAAAAGAAAAAGATTTGTAGTTGAATGTTTTATATAAAAATTACAGTACAGATCAAATTTATAAAACCCCTATTTTCAGGGTAATGAATAAAATTCTTAAACAAATGAAATTTATTAGCTCATTAATTTTTATTTTTCAAAATGTAAGTGAAAACTACAATTTTTAAACAAATGAAATTTATTAGCTCATTAATTTTTATTTTTCAAAATATAAGTGGAAATTAAAATTTTTTCGGTACATGTTTTCTCTGGCAGCATATTTTTCTCTCATATACGTGAACACTAAATTTTTATTTTCTAATTATGAGGATTTTCATCTTTTATATAATTTCTATTAAATGTCATTTTTTATAAACTGTTTAAATCTGCGTTCGCAGAAAAATAAAAAAATAGCTTAAAAATCTTCTTTCTCGTGTAAATTTGTTTTAATTTTAGAGAAAAACTTTCAACTAAAGAAGAAAAATTAAAATTAATCTTTTAGTTAAAGAACTTTCAAATATGAACAAAAATTTTTCTTTTACATAAATGATTAATATATTGAAAATAAAATGCTTTAAAAATATTTGTTACGAGTGAGAAATAATTATGTCCGAACAATATTGACCTAACTTCTTGAAATGTCTGACGTTAAAATTACTCATACTACTTGAACTGAATTTCATAAATATAGCCCTTAGTAAAGAAAAAATGTAAACTAAATTATTTTTGAAATTAACCTTTTTTGATCTGTGAAAAAAGTTAATTTTTATTATCTCTGTAAATAGTTTAAATTTAATTAAAATAAATTATAAAAAATATTAATTTTAATTAAATTTTTGCTTTAATCAGAACAATATTAGTAAATAGTTGTTTTAGTCAGATCAAATTTAAACAAACAAAGTATTCTAATGGTTCTAAAACAATTTTTTGACGCGTTTTTCGTCTCAATTCGAAGACAAAATTTAAATTTTTTTTTAAGGATAAAATTGTATTGAACCAACGTTTTGATACGTTTTTTTTGGCTCAATTTGATATATTAAAAAAAATTACTAGCTAAATTGTTAAACAATTTTGTATTTTGATTTTTAGAAAAGGAGGGAAAACAGAAATCGGTAAAACATTAAACAATTCAATATTCAAGTTATGTTGAATACAGATTTCTTACCACTGAAATCTACTATGAACCGTATAAAAAAAAATAATTCCGTCTAACCAATATTGACTTAACTACTTGAAATGTCCAACAGTAACTTACTTTCACTACTTGAACTGAATTGCACAAATATTGTCGAATCATTGAAGAAAAAATTTTATTTAAATTCTTCAAAAATAATTCTCTCTGACCAATATGGGCTTGACTGTTTGAAATGTTCAAAAGGTAACTTAGTTTTCCTATTTACAATGAATTTGACAAATAATAATTTTACAAATAATAATTTTACCATGAATTTGACAAATAATAATTTTACAATGAATTTTACACATAATAATTTTACAATGAATTTTACAAATAATAATTTTACAATGAATTTTACAAATAATAATTTTAAAATGAATATGAGAAATAATAATTTTACAATGAATTTTACAAATAATAATTTTAAAATGAATATGAGAAATAATAATTTTACAATGAATTTTACAAATAATAATTTTACAATGAATTTTATAAATAACAATTTAACCATTCATTTCCTTTTTTTTAAATAAAAATCCCATGCCTCTGATTTAAAAAAAAATTATTTTCTTTGACAATAACAATCAATTAAATATTTATTTTATAGTAAGAAAAATAATCGATTATTTATTTAACCCTCCTGTGCATAAAGCCGAATATATTCGTCCAACTATTTTTGTTAATAACTTTTGTTTAAATTAACATTAAGTGATCTATCAAGTTGCAAATTATTTCTTAGGGATAAACAAATGTTATTAAATTATTTATGACACTTTATATTATTTATTTCACAATAAACATTACTTTTAGAATGCTTAAAACAATAAAAAAAAATTTTTTTTTATTGAAATGTATGCGCAGGAGGGTTAAATTAATTCAATTTTTTTAAAGTGTAAAATCAACATTTGTATTCAAACATTACTCTACCGTACTATTGATTTTTTTCAAGACAATGAAATGCACACTGAAACATTTATATAAATTTCTTTACACTAACAATAATTAAGCTTTACTAAATAAATAAATAAATAAGTAAATTAATAAATGAATATTATAAATTTCATATAAAAATGAAAATGAATTGATGAATGTCTCATGACAAACTCGTGTGATTAGTTTTCTGTTCAATGTGGCTAACTGAAAAATCAATACTTGGTATACGTATTATATATATATATATATATATATATATATATATACGACAGAACGTGCTATGCGTGATATTATTAATTGTACCTTGTTCAAAGAACTATTCCAATTCCATGTGAAAAACGTATTTATTGTCGTTGGATATCTGTTATTTGCCAATATATCAGCAATATTGAAAATTATACAGTAAAAAGCAGGTGAATGAAATAAAATATGAAATTCTATTAGATAGAATTTTTCCTTCCATCATGTTTTTTATATTCATGAATTTTTTATATTTCTATTTTATAAACAATTCAACACGATTTTTCGTAGTGTTTATTTTTAATGAACAAGCCGCAATTTTTTTGAGGATCATAAATTTAGACAAAAAATGAATCAAAATATTGCTTTGTACCAGTTTTGACTATTTTTCTGTCTCAATTTGACATGCTTAGAAAACCTGTTAATAGTATATTTGTTTATTGTAAATAAAATTAATTAACACAGATACTTTGAAAAAAAATTAATTTACTTAATTACGTAATTTTTTTTCTACTTTCACTTTTATTTTCACTTTCACTTTGAAAAATATTAATTTTTATTTTCACTTTCACTTCAATAGAATTTTATTTCCACTTTCATTTTCACCTTTGTTTTTTTTACTTTTACTTTTATTTTCATTTTGTTAATTTACTATTTTTACTCTTATTTTCTCTTTTCATTTTCATTCTCACTTTGAAGGAATTTTTCTTTAATTTCATTTTCACTTAAACAGAGTTTTATTTTTGCTTTCAATTTGGCAGATTTTCATTTTGAATTTTCTTTAATTTTTTAATATATGTTCACATTCATTCTCACTATTATTACACATATTATGTCAACCAGAATTTTTACTCTTTTATTTCAACATTGACAGAATTTTATTTTCACTTTCATTTTGACTGTAACTTTTAAAATCAAAATTTAATTTTCTTTTCTTGTTATTTCTTTAATTTCTACAGATTTTTATTCACTGATGCTTTATTAAAATTTTATTCTCACTTTAGACAGATTTTTATTTTCACTTTCACTCAAAAATTGTCATTTTTAAATTTCAAAAAAATTTTTCACTATAACTCAAAATATTTTCACTCTTAATTTCACCTATAAATTCTCACTGTGACAGGCAAAAAAAATTCACTTTCACTTTCATATTTCGAAATTTTGAAAGTGAATTTTATTAAAAGTGGAAATTCATTGGATGAAAATGAAAAATTGTTGAACGATACTAAACATTTTTTTGGGTAAAGTAACATTTTTCGATTGAATGTAAGTATTTTTTGAGTAAAGTCAACAAATTTTTAGTGAAAGTGGAAATTTTTTTAACAAAAGTGACAATTTTTTGTTTAAATGTAAAAGGGGCAATTTTTTTACTAAAATTGGAAACTTTTTTAAAGAATGTAAAATTTTTTGTGTATATGTGAAACGGCCAATTTTTTGACTGAAAGTAAAAATTATTTTAATGAATATGAAAATTTATTGAACAGTACTAAAAATTTTGTTGGGTAAAGGAAAATTTTTCTATTGTACGTAAATATTTCTTGAGTGAAATCAACAAATTTTTAGTGAAACTGGAAATGATTTTAAAGAAAGTAAATTTTTTTTTGAGTAAATGTGCAACGGTCAATTTTTTTTACTGAAAGTAGAAATTCTTTTAATGAAAATGAAAACTTGTTAAACGATACTAGGAATATTTTGGGGGAAGAAAAATTTATTTATTGAGTTTAAACATTTTTTGAGTGAAGTCAATAAATTTTTATAGTGAAACTGACAATGTTTTGATTGAATGTAAACATTTTTTGAGTTAAATCAACAACTTTTTAGTGAAAGTAAAAATTTTTGAAGAAATGTAAATATTTTCTGAGTGAATGTGAAAATGACAAATATTGAATAAAAGTAAAACTAATAATACTCTAGGAAAAAAAGTGGAATTTTTTCATGAAACTAAATTCTTTTGAGTGAAGTCGAATGTTATTAGTAAGAGTGGGAATTTTTTTAATATATGATAAAATTTTTCTGAGTAAAAGTGAAACTAGCAATTTATTCAGTAAAGGTAAACATTTTTTTAAATGAAAGTTAGTTTTTTTAATGACAGTAAACATTTTTGCCCGAAAATAAGAATTTTTTATAAAAGATAAATTTTTTCATCGAATGTAAAAACGACAATGTTTTTTTGTAAACGTTAGAAATGTTTAGAAAAAAAGAAATTTTTTGACTGAAGTCAGATTATTTTTAGTAAAAATAAGAATTTTTTTAATAAATGAACATTTGTTAATATGTAAAATAATGAAAATGCCTAAATACGGACAATTTTTAATTTTAATTTCTTTCAGTAAAAATAATACTTTTTTGAGTGAAAGTAAAAATTTTTCAAGTGATGATTAAAATATTTTAAAGTGAAAGTGAAAGTTACGTCTGTATAAAATATAGGAATATAAAAAAAAAAAATAGGAATTTTTATTTAATTACAAAATTAGAGACTGAATACGATGATTCCTAAATAAAAACGAAATATTTATAGTTCTCAAAAAACATTTTCCCTGATACTTTCGATTCTCCAAGTTAAGAATAATTACCATTTGCAGGCATCTAAAACAAAGTTTTCTCAAATTAACAAAAACTTTCTTCATTTCAAAATGAATTATTCCATTTAAGTTTACTTGAAAATTTATATTTGATTCCCGTTCCATATATTACAATTACAGTTTAAAGTCCAAAAGTTTTTTTTACTCCCCTATTTATACTTTGTACCGATCTAAGAGAATTCTCCTGCAGTCCTCCTTCTTTTCTTTTTCTCCTAGTCCCTTTTTTTTGCTATTTTTATTTTTCCTTAACTGTAGAGAAATCGTATTGAGGAACTTCTTCTTTTTACACTTAGAATTTCTCTTTCAAAGCTTCGAAGTAGCTTTTAACTACAATATCCTGTAAGCTGCTATCTATAATGTTTGCATTCGCAAAGAATTTCATTCCCTCAAGTGTACTTACCGAGCTGTTTTAAAATACAATTTACATCTGACCAAGTCAATGTACTTTCAGAAAGTATTTTTTTTTGTGTACTTACTCGCTTAGGTAGCGTTCTTGATTCTTTCTCTTCTTTAATTTCATGGAGCCAAAGTTCTCTTAATCCCCCAAAGATCTTTGTTAAATTATTCTTTTCCTAGACCACACCCCCCTTCGTCCCTTTTCACCTTGATAATACTTGAATCCTTTCTTTATCCGATGAAAGAAGCTCAAACTTAGTTTCTAACTTTTTCAAGAGAAAAGAGACGAGGGCAAACTGATAAGATTTCGATCTAAAACTGATTCTCTTGAGAAAAATTGTATTTTCAATTTTTTTTTTTCAATATTAAGAGATTAATTCCAATTGAAATTCTCCTTTCATTTCTGTCGTGAATAAGATTTTGGAAAAAGAAAACTATTTGATAATTTTTTTTTTGTAGATAGATTTTAGTATTTGGGTAAAAATTTCTATTGGTTTGAGAATTGACATAATTTGGGAGTAGAGTATAAATATGTGAATATGATAATAATATTTCTATGAAACCGATATAAAAGGCGTGCGCTTATAATGAAAAAAAATAAGCCTCCCTACTCACGTCGAATTCCGAGAGAGGATAGACGCATTAAAAAAAGATTAATCTCCATGAACGCTTCTATATAGATAATCCATTATCCGCAGTTCTATCACCCACCCACCACCAACTTTACCTTCTCACCCTTCTTTTTTTTCACTTTTGACCTATCGAGAATTGTGATAAAAAAATATTCACGTGTGCTCGCTGGGAGATTTTTGTACCGGGAAACAAAATTCAATTGCCCCGGGTGTACTAACTCTCATTCTCTTCTTTTTTATATTCTCCATTTCTATTATAGTATTTCGTTGGTAGGATCATTATTTTTATTCTTTGTTACTCTGTATTTGTATAGAATTCACATTTTCAGAAAATACTAAAATATTAATAATAAAAAACTGTTTTTCATTGCAATCATATCGGCTATCTATAATAAATATATTGTAAGTATTTTATCGAGAAAAATTAATTAGAAAACTAAAAATTGGAGGGAAATTCTGCAAAAATTTAAAAATATTTTTTGTTCATCCTACGTGGAAAAATTCCATGAAAATAGCGATTGGAAATTCCATGGAGCTTTCCTAGGGAATTTCCGTGAAGTTTGCATGGAATTTTTGCAGAAAGAGAAAAGTGATCTCGAGAAAAAAATCCCTTTTTCTTTAATCAACTCTTAATTCATCCTCTCGAAGAAAATGTATTTATTGTTAATGCAGAGAATTTTTATTATTCGATGATTATTAACAAAACAAAATAGTTTTTTTTCTTTAAAGTCAAAATCATTAAATTCAAGTCAAATAAAAATAAATTTTAGTTACTAATACAATAAAATAAAAATAAAATAAAAATAAAATAAAAATAAAATAAAAATAAAATAAAAATAAAATAAAAATAAAATAAAATAAAATAAAAATAAAATAAAAATAAAATAAAAATAAAATAAAAATAAAATAAAAATAAAATAAAAATAAAATAAAAATAAAAAAAAAAATAAAAATAAAATTCTGTTTATGTGAAAGTTAAAATGAAAGTGAAAGTATAAATTGTTACATTTACTAAACAAATTTTAACATTTAATACAAACAAAAATTATCATGTTTACTAAATAAAATTTTTGACCCACTATAAAAAAAATCTCACTTTGCCTAAAAAAATTTTATTTTAACTCGAAAAAGTTTGAGTTCATTAAAAAAATGTAGTTTCTCTAAAAAAATGTCGCTTTCTCTAAAAAACTTTTTAATTTTAATTTTACTAAAAAATCTGTTATCTACACTAAAAAAATTCTCACTTTCTTCAAAACATTTTCAACTTTCCTAAGAAATTCTCATTTTTACCTATAAAATGTTTAAGTTTCAAAAAAAAATTCCCTTATGAAAAAAAAATTATTCAATCAAAATATTGTCACATTGTTGTATAAAAAATTTTGACTTCACTCAAAAAAAGTTCTATTTTACTAAAAAAAATTGACTTTTGCTAAAAAGGACTTTTTTTACTTTTTTTTTTAAATTGCCACTTTTACTTAAACTAAAACAAATTTTCACATTTATAAAAAAATTTGACATTCACTAAAAAATTTTTAAACTTTTACTAAAAAGTTTTTGTTTTCATTTAAAAAATTTTTACTTTCCCTGAAAAATTCTCACTTACAATTAAGCTAAAAAAAATTCACTTTAACTCAAATATTTCCATTTTACTAAAAAAATCCTAACTATCTCCAAAAGAATGCTTTTTTACTTTGATTAAAATTAATTTTACTTTCAGTTGAAAAATTTTCAATTTTGAGTGAAATTAAAAAATATTTATAAAATCTAAATTTGAAAAGCTTTAAATGAAAGTGAAATTTTACGAGTTTTTACAATAATATGAATTTAATCGGTTTTTTAATATTTTTAATAATACCATATATGTAATGATTAATAATTAACCACTTACAATAATTTATTAAATTTATTTTCTTATTTCACTTGAATAAAATGATTTTATCTCGAAAAGATAAAAAAAATTCATTTGTTTTATTATTCATTAGCAAAATATACAAAGATTCTACTTTAAAATTGAGTACGTTTGTTTTGAGGGGATAAATTAAAGAAAATAATTTTTCCTCCTAAAACATTCCGAATTTCCATGAAAACTCTACGAAAATTTTATAAAATTTCCAAGAGATATTTTCATGGAGTTTTTCCACCAAACAATTTGATTTAGTTTATAATCTAGTTGAGTTGATTTTTTATTCTTTGAAACATGGTAAAGGGGAAAAAATTTTCTGCTCCGGTGCGGTATTTTTACAACGCCAGTAGATTCTCAGCTTTTGCAATAAATCTTGAAAATGTAAAGCAATATGGAGTAAAAAGTTTTGTATATACCTCTCTCTTTCTCTATGTACAGACCAATTTTTATCACCAATGTATGTTCAGAATTTTATTTCTGTGTAATACAAGTTTTTTTTGACTTTTTTATGTTATTTAAGAGAAAGAGAGAATTTTAAAAATTTAGTCCTGTCATATTTTCGAATTTATAAAATCCTTGTTTTGTGAATTATTATTTCATTATTTTTGTTAAATAATGTTGATTTTAAATATTACTACTCCAAGTAGAAGAATTTAAACAAAATTAGGTTAGTTTCAAATTTTTCCGCCATATTGGATCCGCCATTTTCAATTTTTCTTAAATTAACATCGAATTTGTATTTAGCAACACAAAAATTCTAAAATAATTTTTAAACGCATTTAGTAGATCTCTATTTTATTGAATATTATGTTAGGTGGAGCTTTTTTAATTTTTAGAAACCGAAATCAAATTCATAGTCAGACTCTAGAAGCACAATTTTTAATCTAATAAAGTAAAAACAAAATCTAAGGTTCAATATGTTATGAAAACACTTAAGTTTTTACATTAATATTAATTTGACACGTACTTTACTAAAATTAACAAATCCTTTTAGTTTTTATATTTAACAAATTTTGTTCATATTTATTTTTGAATAGAAAATGTAAAATGAATGTCAATTTGTTTACCTTATCAACTCTGTGTAATCGGTCACGAAAGTCACTTTAAGCTCTTATAAATTATAAAACTTTCATAACGTTATCAAGTTTGAAGATTCATTGTATGACACGACTCCTTTAACGTTTTTATTTTTCTCCAAAAAAAACTCATTTTACGATAAATATATTCAAAAACTTTTTAAACTTCAAGAATTTATTCATAATTTATTAAAAAGCTTGTGAATAGATAATAACGCTAAAGAGATTTCTAAAATATATAATTCATTTTAATTATATACAGTATCCTTACATATATACCCTCGATTATTTGTTTATTATTAATGAGATCTTTTCAATATTAATAATACCTCAGCTGTATTTCATATCTCTACATGTCACATTATTTCAATAAAAAAAAGGAAAAAACTAATTTACAATTAGTTAAAAATTTATCACAAGTTGCATTATTTTCAGGTTGATCAATTTTGGCTTATAATTATTATTTTACATAAGAGAATTTATTCTACTTGAAATTTTAGATATTAATTTATTATGAGTTTCAATTTAACGATTATCCTAAGTGGTGTTCGTGTTCTTTTCTTCTCGCAACATCGAGTCGCTTGTGATAAAATTTTTGAGTGCCGTATAGCAAACTCAATCGAATCAAATTGAAGAATAAATTCACTTTAACGCACCGTGGAATATGATTATATATATATATATTCAATCTCCAATATTATTATAACAAATTTTCTATCAAAATTTTTATCCATTCTCAAAATTAAACTCATAAAATATTTTCCGTTTCCAGAGAACACGGATAATAAATTTTATGTCACATAGTAAATAATAATATGAGAAAAAATTATTTATGTGGATTGAAAACTAACTTGAGTTTTTTGTTGGAAAAAATTCTGTTTCTCGTTTTATATGACTATTGTCATGCTTTAAACTTGGATCTTTTTTTTTTTTTTTTTTGATTGGGCAAAACGTAAAACCAACTTTTATGGATTGCAGTTCTTCTGCCTTTTTCCATCTTCTAGATTGGTGACTGTAAAAACCGTCGTTATACACTATGCTTGTTGGGTCTTAAGGATTTTCTTGTTTCTTGATAAGTATTTAATATTTTTTTACTGGGTGTCTGAATTACACTTGGATCTTGAAGAATTTTATTTGTTGCCTCTTTTTGTTAACGACTCCATATTTTGAGAGTTTTCGATTTTAATGAGAAGGTCTCCTTTTTTAGTGGAGGTGTGTTGTGGAAGTTTAAAGACTGGTTTCAAGAAAGGGTCTAAAGGATTTTCTTTTTTCTTGTAGTCTTTAATATTTTTTTACTTTGTGCCTGAACTACACTTGCGTCTCAAATAATTTTATTTGTTGCCTTTTTTTGATAACGACTCCATATATTTAGAGATTTCGATTTTAATGAGAAGATCTCCTTTTTTAGTGGAGGTGTGTTGTGGAAGTCTAAGGACTGGTTTTAAGAAAGGGTCTAAAGGATTTTCTTGTTTCTTGATGGTCTTTAATATTTTTTTACTTCGTGTCTGAACTACACTTGGATCTTGAACAATTTTAATTATTGCCTTTTCTTGATAACGACTCCATATTTTTAGAGATTTCGATTTTAATGAGAAGGTCTCCTTTTTTAGTGGAGGTGTGTTGTGGGAGTTTAAGGACTGGTTTTAAGAAAGGGTCTAAAGGATTTTCTTTTTTCTTGTAGTCTTTAATATTTTTTTACTTTGTGCCTGAACTACACTTGCGTCTCAAACAATTTTATTTGTTGCCTTTTCTTGATAACGACTCCATATTTTTAGAGATTTCGATTTTAATGAGAAGATCTCCTTTTTTAGTGGAGGTGTGTTGTGGAAGTCTAAGGACTGGTTTTAAGAAAGGGTCTAAAGGATTTTCTTATTTCTTGGTGGTCTTTAATATTTTTTTACTTCGTGTCTGAACTACACTTGGATCTTGAACAATTTAAATTATTGCCTTTTTTTGATAACGACTCTACATTTTTAGAGATTTCGATTTTAATGAAAAGATCTCCTTTTTTAGTGGTAGTGTGTTGTGGAAGTCTAAGGACTAGTTTTAAGAAAGGGGAACTGTTATAATTAAAATTGTTGCTGTTTCTACTTCATTTCTTTACAATTAGAATTGGAGAGAAAGAGTAGATCCTGATGTCTTCAGAGACACTGAAAATTAAAATTCAATTGAAATTAATTTGTTGGTGTTTCTATTTTACTCCTTTACTATTAGAAACAGAGACGAAGAGTAGATCCAGATATCTTCAGGGACACTGAAACAAAATTGGAATTGAATTAAAATTAATTTGTTGGTGTTTCTATTTTATTCTTTTACAATTATAATCAGAGAGAAAGAGTAGATCCAGATGCCTTCAGGGATACTGAAAGAAAATTAAGATATTGTGGGATCAATCGAGAATTAAACTAGGGACAAAATTTTAGAGTATTAGTAACTTACTGTTTAAAATTATTTTTTAAGTTGTAGACCGATTAAGTGATGCGTCCTTCAGTGTGAGGTCGAAGAAATGACGTTGTCTAACGAAAACAGAGAATGCAATATATTTCCTTTGAATTGTTTTCGGGGGATCCGAACTAAAAGGTTCGAAGTCGAGATGTCTAGTGTAAATTAGGAGTGCACCACTCAACTTAGGAGTGACCGAATTATTTATATGAAGTCAATGTCGATATAATGAAGTCCTTAGAAAAATTATAAATGTACCTTGTAGTAGAAATCATCTCCTTGAATGAATTTGACTAAGACGACACCCAAAGAAGGCATTTGGTACTTGAAGAGATTTTTCAGACTGAAGTAGAAGAAGAAACTTGATGACAGCACACAACTAGTTAGCTTGGTCGCGGTTGTAGGACTGACAGGAAGAACACTGGGATCTGACTAGACGGTGATTTATGGACTGGCGAATTTGGCGAGGGTGTCGCCTTTTATACAGTCCCCTTCCAATGGAACAAAGTATTAATGTCATCTACTTTAATTGCTTTCTGGATCAGTTTTTTCCTATTGATTTAATTTGGGTGCAGGTGTTTAGTTCCCAGGTATAAAACTTGGAACACTGTTGCTTCGGTTATAGTAAAAAGAGGATTCAGATTTTAACCTTAGGAAATATTATTTTATAAATACGAAATATAAATTCCCAAAGCGGTAGCAGTATCGTTCTAATGGTTAATTCTAATCTTCAAGAGATAGGAGGCTCCTCGCAAAACCCTTGTTATGTTTTGACACCAACAGAGCTCCGCTTGTCTCCCTCCATTGATCCACGTCCAATGATTTTCATGCTCCTTTAACCAGACTTGGCTTTATTATAGCTTTGCTGGTTCCAGGCCAACAATTCCCGTCTCGGACCCCGAACCATCTTTCCCATTTCTCTCAATTCCCGAGTAACCTGGTACCTAGATCAATCAGAGTTTATTTCTTGAACTCCAACTCATCTGGTGCTTTTCTGCCCTCAACCCTCTTCTACTCCTCTTTCCTATCCATTTCTGAGGTTTCAAGACACAAAAAGTTTCCGAGCACTGTTGCTTTGGAACAGAATCTGATTCAACGCTCTTGGCATACGCCTTCTGATCAAACTTATTATCTCTCATAAACGCGTTCATCTTCCGCCAAGCTTTTGCCTGGTTTACAAATGCCCGAATTCTTGAATATGCTACGATAAGCTTTTAAGTTCATTCTTGTTTGTCATGTAGCAATTGTAAATTTTACAAGTATTTCTGAAAAGAGAATTGCAACTCTAGCAACACTTCGAATTGCCTT
Source organism: Leptopilina myrica (nomen nudum) (assembly GCA_032872475.1). Taxonomy (NCBI): domain Eukaryota; kingdom Metazoa; phylum Arthropoda; class Insecta; order Hymenoptera; family Figitidae; genus Leptopilina; species Leptopilina myrica (nomen nudum). Next base: position 40,435,977 of record CM065464.1, on the reverse strand, counting down.
TTCCTTCCCTACCACAAAGATCTGTTGATATCTTTATCGTATTGTTGTCCTCTTGAATTCTCTACTCTCTGAACTCTAAATGTAAAACGCTCGGTGATTTTCTCCAGTTGCAGTAATTTTTTATTCCAATCTTCCTGTTTAGATGTCTTTCGTAAAAAGCTGCACCACAAGAACAAGTTATTTCAACTATTTTCCAAATGTTTAATATCAGACATTCTTCGTTGCCATTTTGTATTTCCATTTACCTTTCTTTACTTAAGCCATGTCTCAGAACTTTACAATGCTTAATTTCAGGAGAAATTCAAATAGAGTCACAGTTAGCGCAATAAATATTAAATTTCTAAGTTTGTATTTGTGTTCTATGTACATAAACTTTATTCTTATTTGAAACTATAGACGAAAAGATAATTATATATATTTACCCTATGTGTAGCTATAAATGACATGAATATACTGGAAAAAATAATGCTTCATGGAAAAATTTATTAAAATTTCCCTTCGCGTTATTGTTCTAAAAAAAAATTTAAATACCCTTTCAATATGGATTTAAGTAAAAGGATATTAATAACAGAAAATGTTTCATTTGTGTTACTTTCATATGAGGATTATTTTTATGGTTTCAAACCACAGATATTAAGAGATTTAAAAAGCTTTTCTCACAATGTCTCATTACTTTGAATCTCTAGAGATAAGTGTGAATAAAAGAAAGTATATATATTTTACCATTAACTACCAGGAATCTTATAATACTTACGGAAAATTTTTTTGTACTTGGAACATAATTTTTAAAAATGTTTTCAAAAATATTATTTACAAAAATTTCTGTAATAAATTTTATAAAAACAAAGGATTAATATAGAGAGACAATCATTCAGTTTTATTTTTTTTATTTCTCGGAAATGAATTTTCTAATTTTTATGAGAATTTTACATACAATTAATGAAGATTTCAGCTTTAAAGGAAAAATTATTTTATTTTCGAAAAAACAATTTAAAAAAAAAATTGGTTAACATTAAACAAATGAATAATTAATTTTGTTATAAATGTTTTGTTGATCCGTGTTTAGTTTACACAGAACTATAATCTACTTTGAATTTATTTCGGTGACGCTGATAGCGAATTTGTTGGTTGCTTCTAGAAATTCAAAATGGCGGATTCAAGATGGCGACTGAAAAAATTAAAAATCACTCGAATTCGCTTGAAACTTGTCACTCGGGAGTTTTCGGGGTTGCTGACTACGAATATGAACTCAGATTTAGAAAATTCAAAATGGCGGATCCAAAATGGCGTCTAAAAAATTAAAATCACTCGGATTTGCATGAAACTTGTCACTCGCGAGTTTTCGGGGTTGCTGACTACGAATATGAACTCAGATTTAGAAAATTCAAAATGGCGGATCCAAAATGGCGGCTAAAAGATTAAAATCACTCGGATTTGCATGAAACTTGTTACTCGGGGATTTTTGGGGTCGCTGATTACAAATATGAACTCAGATTTAGAAAATTCAAAATATCGGATTCGGTTTAACAAGTTCCATTAAATTTAATTATTTTCTGGAAACATAATTGATTGGAAAATTGTATTTAAAAATAATTAATAACCAAAATTCCTTGAAAAAGAATGCAATTTTCGTGCATCGTGGACACTTTTATAAAATTAAATTCATTAAAAATTTGGTCTAAAAATTAATTACATAAAAGTAAGAATTTATACGTTGATGTGTCTATGCAAGAAAAGCAAGAACTATTGATCGTTTAGATGCGGTTTTTCTTTGAGAAATGTAGAATTATTTTTCTTCAAATAACGGTGCGGGGTCTTGAAACTCTAAGAAAGTGCCATCACAAAGAATTCCTCTTGATTCGTCGATCCCTTTTCTTCAAAGTTATTTTTTTTGCCCTCTCTTATAGTTGAGCTTAGAGCTGCTTCGTTTCCAGACACAATGAACCGCTCTTCCTTTTGTTGAAGAAATCTATCGTTTTCATCCTTTGCTATTAACGAATCTCTGTACAGTTTCAGTCTTTTAACTCGCAAAAAAAAAGATTGCGCTCCAAACCAATCTCAACTTGAATTTTAAAATATTGAAATAATATGCCCGGAAATTTTGTCATAAAAATTATTATAATATTTGAAATAAGCTAAAAAAAATGATTATTAAAGTAGATGAAAACTTTTTATATATTAAAAATTATTTAATGTAATAATTTCGAATACTTGCAATTCCATTTTTTCTAAGTCCTGAAAAAATAAGTGTTTTATTGAATTGAGAATTATTGGAAAAAAAAAATTCGTGGTACTTTCATTTACGATAATCGACTTCTTCGTCAATGGAGCTAGTGAGGTAATTGCTTTTACAGATATGTGTGGTTTATTCCTCAAGGATTCCATGAATTTCGATTTCTTTCAATAGCTATATAGATTATTACCGGTTCAATTTCGCAGTAAGCTTCAATTGAGTACAACGACATTTGACCTATTTTTTTCTTACCCCATTGGACACTAAGATCATGAAAATTATTGATAATTATTGCAAAAAGTAAAAATCGCATTGAAAATTAAGTTTTTATTTGTCTTTAAAGTATTTGGACTCGATGGGGTCGATTATGTGATTTCATTTACACTTTCACTGTCACTTTCATTCTTACTATTATTTTCGCTTTCATTCTTAATATCATTTTCATTTTAATCATACTATCATTTTCACTTTCACTTTGCCAGAATTTATTCTCATTTTCTCTTTGAATCTGAGAAAATTTTAACATTTATTTTTACATTTATGAGCATTTTTTCAATGTCATTTGCAGAATGCCTTTACGCAACTTTAACTTTCAACTGTGACCGACCAAAATTTCCACTTTCAACTTTCACCTGAAAATAATTTTTACTTACATTTTTACCCAAAAAGTTTTCACTTTTAACTTTTACTCAAAAATTGTTGGTTTCAAATTTTCATTGGTGAATGTGGCAATGTTTTTGGTGAAAAATGTAGAAAAGTGAAAGTGTATAAAAATGTCAAATAAAATAGATAATGAAAACGACAGTAAAAGTGAAAGTAAAATTGGAAATGAAAGTGGAAATGAAAGTAAAAATTATAATGAAAGTAGTAATAAAAAAGGAAAGTAAAAGTAAAAATGAATATAAAAATGATTATGAAAGTGATAATGGAAATGATAATGACAATGACAGTAAAAGTGAAAATGAAATTAAAAGTAAAAATGATAATGAAAGTAACAATGAAAATGATAATCAATATAAAAATGATTATGAAAGTAATAATGGAAATGATAATGAAAATGATAATGAAAATGATAATGAAAATGAAAATGAAAGTATAAGTGAAAATGAATGTTAAAATTATAATGAAAATGATAATAAAAATGATTTTAAAAGTAATAATGAAAATGATAATGGAAACGATGATGAAAATGAAAATGATAGTTAAAATGATCCCAAAGTTTTAAACGTTCAAATGAACGAAATATTTTTTGTTGAAGATATTTTAATAAATTACTAATTATAAAAAAATTTTAAAACTAACAATTTTACGTTTATCAAGTCAGTAATTAATTTTTTTGGGAGTGAAGCAGAATAATTGCAATAAAAATTTGATTTTTAGAAGAAATAAATAAATTTCGTTCATTTGAACGTTCAGAACTGTAGGAACTGTAGTTAAAGTGAAAAGAAAATGAAAATGAAATTAAATAAAAATGAAAAGAAAGTTAAAATGGTAATGAAAATGAAAGTAAAAGTGAAAATAGAATAAAAATGAAATTGAATAAAAATGAAAAGAAAGTAAAAATAAAAATGAAAGTAAAAGTGAAAGTAAAAGTGAAAATGAATGTTAAAATGATAATGAAAATGATTTTAAAAGTAATAATGAAAATGTTAATGGAGACGATGATGAAAATGAAAACGAAAGTTAAAGTGGAAAGAAAATGTAAATGATAATGAAAATGAAAGTAAAAGTAAAAATGAATGTGAAAATGAAAGTAGAAGTGATAATCATAATGAAAATGATAATGAAAATGAAATTTTAAATGAAATTTTAAATGACAGTGAAAGTGAAAACCAAAGTGTAAATGAAAGTCAAAATGATAATAAAAGTAAAAATAAGAATAAAATTACGTAATCTTTGAGCACTGAAGACAAACCGCAACATTTGAAATTCCACATTCCTCTCCAGTTTTCAACTGAATACAAAGTGGAAACCTAATAAGAATATTTTAATCGAGAAACCGTACAAGTGACAATATCTGCACACCCTGTAAAATTGTCGTTGACGCGTGAGAAGGTGCATTATGCATTAAAGTGACAACGATTGTAATGTCGATCCAATATGTCATTTAAAGTACAACTCACGTAGTTGCCATTTGAACTTTCACAGGAAACGAATAATGTGCATAAGTTATTAGATACTTGAAAATGCATCTTGCATACTCTCTTTTTCTCGAATCTCCGTCTCGTGTCTATATATATATAATATACATTCTAACCGTAGGCATGTCATCAACTAAAAAAGTATACATCTTAAACAAAACTCAAGAGCGTAAACTTTTTCCCGCGGTCTTAAGAATAAGAAGGAGTAACATGGAACGTTGCACATTGTAAAATTGTGGCTTAATTTTTTTTTGCCAACACACGAGAGAGAAACTTTTGCTCGTGCTACGAATCCTTGCATTTGAATCAAGACCTGAAAATTCAAAAATTAGAAAAATAATTTGTTACACGAAAAAAAAAATTGTATGAAAAATATTATTTCAGAAGTTGAATAAAAGTAGAAGTAAATTTTGTTGACTAGATTTCTACCATTGACAGTGAAAATAAAATTAGATTTAATATCAGATATATTCTCTTTTTTTTGAGTAAAAAATACTATACACACGGAGTGGAAAGACGTATACAAGTTTCCCATGGGAGATGAGAGAATGTTTTACTTACTAGTGGGGCAAATTACATTTTACCTTTCCTCACTGGAATAAGACAAGAGAAAAATTTCATAACCTGGAAAAATAATTTACTTCCTTTGTAATAAACCTTTAATATCCTTATATTCAAACCTATGAAGATTCATTTTCAACTTTTATTATACAGCGAATATTAGATTTTATTATCTAACTGTGTAAGTATTATCATAAAATCTTCCGCTAATGATGCGACAATTTTCTTTGGGAAATAAAAGTGAAACATTAAAACATTTAATGTTGAGAAGAATATTTATGTGAACAAAACATTTATTAGCGTATAAACTATAAAGTCAAGTTTTCATTGAACAAGATTCGGAAAACTAGTTACAGTTTTTTGGGGAAATTATATGTATTCAAAAATTTACTCAACCGTTATGATGATCCTCTTCCTAGTAATTACTTTGGTTCAATAACTATATATATTTCAAAGAAACTTGAAACTCAAAGTCCCTTCTTGACATTAGTTTCGCACTGTTAGGTACTTTTGAATTGTCGTTTGTTAACTAACAGCGAAACTCTCGAGGTTCTATTGGATGAACATCCCTCTTAAACTTCAAGGATATAAAGTTGTATTTGAAAAGCTCACATGAATTAATTCAAGTCAATAAGTAGTTACCAAAAATCTTTAAAATTATTTCTTGCGAAATGAAAATCAAGAATAGTTCCAATTAGAAGCTAGGATAATAAAAAGAATTAAATTCTTCTCAATTCAAGGAGTAGTGAACTAAATTTCTCGAGAAAAATGTTAACGGACTCTTAAAATTTTCAATTATTTTCCTTCAAAATTAGTGGGAAATAATAAAAATTTTAAAAAAAGGTTATAATCTGCATTTTAAAAGCAGCTATAATGTTTATGTTATGGCGAAAATAAAATTACTGATTCTTTAATCTCTGCTTTTAATTGCTAAGGCGACGCAATTTTCATTTAATTCAACTTTTCCCTGATTTTATGTTACTGCACTCTGGTATTTCAAAATTAAATTTTCGTACTTACTAGAGTGAATTATAAACGTATGAAGTTGTTCACATTCCACAAGCGGTAGATTTTTATAGTACAGTCAATGTTTATTAAGGGATGAATAAATTTTTGTTGAAGACAAATTTTAATTACAACTTATTTGTAATTAAATTTAAACATTACGACTAGAATTACAGAAACAAAATATTTTTCTTACACAAAAATTTTTGATCCAGTCTGCTAATTTATATTTTCTTGATTTTCTACTGCTGGACTAAATTAAATTGACTAAAGTTACAAATATGTTAATGAAAATAAGTATTAATTATAATCAAGAATTACTGTTCTCGGAGTTGTAACAAAGAAAGAATTGGAACACAAAATAATTTATATATTTCAATTCTTTGATAAATTATGGGGTTGTTATTTCTCTTTTTTCAGTACATCTCGCCTCTCGATGGTTTCATCAAGAGAATCTTTCAGCTTGTTTATTCTTTAAATAAAAAGTCGCAATACTTTATCTCAAATAAGATATATTTAAAACAACCAAGTTTGTTACAAATTTTTAATTTCTTAAAAACCAGATTTTGAAAATATGAACAAAAGTTGGATGAATTTATGATTCAATATTCTTAATGAAAATTTACATAATTTTGGAAACGATGCTATTTGGTTACTTATACTATCTGTTAATCTGAATTTGTTATATGTACACCTGCATACATTCAGAGTAATTCAAAGTGTGACGAAAGGGCTGCCAAAATTGTAGAATATGCGAGAGAGAGAGTAATTAACAATTGTAGGTTATTTTAATGAATTAGTTTAAACTATTCCACTTATTTATTTCGTGTTCACTGTAAATTCTCAGTCTTATCAAATTACATTGGAGTACACTAGTTTTAATACCTGAAATTGAGGTTTGGTTGTGACAGACTTTAGTGGAGAGGGTTAAAAGATTGTGAAATATTCATGTATTGGCCAAGAATTATTGGAACTTGGAATAAGTTTAATGTCATTGCACCCTCTTACTGTGCAAAAATGTTTAGCTTGTATAGTCGTTGCAACATATGAATTTGCAACAGTCTTGATGTCAAAGACTTTTAGAAACGCTTGCGTTTCCATTTTATCAACAGACTACATTTTGGCCATTAACCCAAAGAAGCCTTTGATACTTTTAAATTATTAAGCTAACACAAGACAATTGTGAAATTATTCCTTTATTTCCCACTTGGCAATTATTTTGTCCCATTGAGATTTTGTTTCAAAGAAGGATATGGAATTTAGATTCTCAAAGTTGTAAAAAAAATGATGCACGCGCAATGCAAATTCCTTATAATTTGTTGACACGGTTGCGATTTCTACCTTTTTACAATATACTCGGTTCTAATTAACACAATTATTTATGATAAAATAGTTATAAATTGTCTTGGAGGAAGTGTTATAGGATAGAATTTTACTAAGAATCAAAAATTACTTACAGTGTCTTTCTAAGTAATAGAAAGAGAGTTCAATTTTTATGGCTTGTATGACCCTTTCATTATTCTTTATTTTCGCTTATGTATATTTTCACCATTATAAGTAATTATTTTAAGAAATATAATCTTTAAATTATTGTAAAGTGGATATCAATTATTAAAACTCGATTTAATAATAAAAAAACGATACGGCTTGTAACGTTACACTAAAATCAAGATAAATTTGAAAAAAATTAACTCTATTGAAAATTATTTGTAACACTTGGTTAATTAATTTTACCCTTGAGAATCCATTACAAAAACTTATGTAAACGGCAGTTTCACTATAAACCATAAAAGAAATCGTCCTTTGTGTAAGAGAAAAAAGCGTTCTTTCATCTAGTTATTACCTTGGGAGTGTTGACTATAGTAAATGATTATGTAACCCATGAATTACAATGATGTACCGATTTTTAAAAATTATAGAAAAAAATTTATACGAATTTGAAAAAAATGTTTCGACCCAAAGCTTTGAATTTCTAAAACTAAAATAAAAGTGTAAATTAAATATTATTCATATTCTTTACGAAATGTTTCAAAATACCTAAAAAGTAATTTTATAATATTACTTATGAAGTGTTTAGGGCGTAATGTAATTTTTCCTTGGAAACAAAATTTATTCTATCCGTTGATGTTACTTTGTTTTTCTTATTAGTTACTCTAAAGCACGAAGGAAAAAAATACAACCCCTTTTTTATATGAAGGGATAAATTTGTGCGTTGGGTTGAATGTCAAAGAAAGGGGGAAAATTATAGTGAAGGTCGTTTCTCCTAGCCTCGTGCTATATACGTAAACGTTAACTAAGAAGAATTTTTCTTGCTTTTACAAAAGCAATTGCAATTTGGAAGAATTAAAAAAAAATAATTCTCTGAACTGAAAAAATAATTTCTGTCCAATTGATATTGTTCTCCCTTTCTACAGAAATATGATTTAAAATCTTAACGTGAAAATAAATCCTTGAGAGTAAAATACGTTTCACTGAGTTTCTTTGTTATTCACTAAAATGTAGGACAAAAGTACAAAAAAGTTCTTTATATAAATCGTTGTGTAGTAGAAAAAACCTTCATTTTGATTAAAAACAATTTTTAACATAAATATCTAAAAGAAAAGTGTTTTGCACTTTTAATTGTACATAATAGGGTTTAATAAACTTTAACAAACTTTAGTATTCACTGGGATTATATCTGTAACTTGGATAATAATTTATGAAGATGGTTAAAATTAAGGTCACCTCCAAATGGTTGTTAGTGCCTTAGGCATCTGGGTTTCTTTTTGACTTTCTCTTTTCTTTTTTCTTTACGTGAGGTGGAAATTGTTGTAAACTTTGCCAAGTTTGCCTCGATGTGGATTCTGAACAAATACTGGCTATGGTACGTGCTCCCCCTCGCACGTGTTAGAAGTTCAAACTCTTCTCTAGGAGCTAAAAATAACTCTTTGAATACGACACACAAGTGTCACTTAAACTTTACCCCCTTTTTTTTGAAAAATTTTTAAGAATAACTGGCCGTTATTTAAATCCTCATAATGATAGTTAACTACTCTTAAGAACATCATCTGGAAACATTTTCATGTTTGCATTATTTGCATGCTGCTTTTGTGTCAAATTACTTTTTTGAAATTTACAAGCAAAAGTGCTTTTAGTTTCTGATTTTAAATTAATTGTTAGGATGTAAAATTTTTGTGGGAAAGAAATTAATAAAAAAAAAATAATACGTTTAGTTCCTAACAGAGCGTTACACCAAGCGGCAAATTAGAAGCATTTTAATACCCTGATCTTACTAATTTGTGAATATCGTTCTGGAGAATAGTTTTGAAGATTGGGTAATTATTTGGATGGACAAGTAATTTTTAATTAATTTCAAATACAAATTTTGGTATGTCCCATGTTTAAAGAAGTATCGAATTGGTTTTTTTACTATAGCCCAGTATTCAACCACAATTTTATTTTTACGATTGTCAAATGATTAACGTATCCCCCATGTTTGAAGAAGTATCGAATTGATTTTTTTACTATAGCCCAGTATTCAACCACAATTTTATTTTTACGATTGTCAAATGATTAAGATATCTTCTTTCTTCATAAAAACCGATTTAGGAGTAATTTTTTGCATTTCAAAAATCCGTGATTAATCTTTATCACAAATTTTGATAAAAAAGTCGAACGTCGACGAAAAAGTACAATTTGCTACTAAGGTAAAAATTTCCGATTCGTTTCATTGCCCATCGAGATCATATGAAACTGATACCAATGTAGAAAAAAATGTCTTAAAAAAGATTCTTGCTCGACACTAGATTGAAGATAAATCGTGTTAACTGTGACCTAACGAGAAATCCATTTAGAGGTGAGAAATTTGTTTGATTGTATCAGTGAATGTGTATGTGAGTGGGTAATAAAATGAATTGCTTGCCGATTGTCAGAATATATATATAGGATTAAAGAAACTCACAGTGAAAAGGAATGTTCGAATAATAAGAGAATGCGGGGCATTACGTAGGTGGGTCATCCAATTTAACTGGACACCATCGGGACTGTTACCCTCCGGGTCGTTCTAGTTTCTCAATTCTCTTTATCCCCTGAACTATCTCTTTGTGTTAATCAACTCTTGTCTTGTCTAACCCTAGTTAAATCCACTTAAATCCATCAGGAGTCAAAACAAGATCCACTGTGCCGAAAATTACAATTAGGATTTATGCTTGAAATCACAAAATACAGTACTTGTGGAATCAGTTAGTTTTCGTCAATGATTTGATAAAAATTGAACGATGAATATGTATTAATAGAATTACCTAGAACCTTGAATTATCGTAAAGGATCATTAAGGATGAATAATATTTATTATTTATTAAATTTATGGGAACCAATGTCAACATAGTGCGATACTAACACTTTTATCATTTATCAAAGGTAAGGATGCAAAAAGAATGTTAAACCTCGAGAAAGGAACAACCTTTTCAACGAGATTTATTATAGTGTCATCTGAATAACCACAAGGTGGAACATGAGGATCATATATAATATTCTTGAAATGAGAGTGACATTTTAAAAATGTACCATAATAAATTATGTCTTCTTGTGAAAATTGTAAAAAAATAAGTTGCTGTCACTAAATTTAATTCTTGAATGCTCTTCCAAAAATGAAATCGATATTATAAATCTGTAACGCTAGGACAAAAAATGGGCCAATATCAGGTCACGACTAACCACATGATTATAAGATTCTTGAAGTTCGAATAAGGCAATGTATAGACTAACACAAATATCAGAATCATAAGGTCGATGCAACAGAACAGACTCTAACCCAAGAATTAAAGTTCTTAATATTTGTAATTACTTTCTGTGACCGTCAATCCATTGTCCCCAAGGTATACTTAAGCTATGGTCTCAACAGCAACTATCATTTTAATTTTTATCAAAGTAGCGCACACATTGCAGATCCACTATTTCTTACGAAAAACTATAGTACCAACGATCAGTTCAAAATCCGTTATTAACTCTATTATTAAGACTTATTTTCAGTCAAAAATTAATTCCTTGTATCATTAAAAACTTCAAGAATTGTTAACACATGATTAAAGATGGAATGGAATACTGATGAAACATTCACATAAATTTTGATATGCAAATGCTATTTTACATGCAGCTAAATGTAAAATTAAAAATTACATTTCCGAACGGCGCATAGCGACATGAATATTACAGTATTAACATTGCCATGCTAAATAGTGGTAGTAGTCTTCGCAACCCCAATAAAATAGTGGTAGTGTCGTCCGGCAGTGAACAGCCATAAATCAATGATTACTTGTGAAACTAGGAACAGGTCTATTCCACCCCACATGCATAATTGGTCACAACGTTGTTGATCACGTGATTCCGTTTGCAAATAGGTCCATGATATGTACCGTACACTTTAGCTGATTGTCTTTGTGTAATAATACATGCCTGGGGATACGCATCGTACACTTTAATTATTCACGTCTTAGAAATGCTTTGACTTTAAAGACATCGTATTATTAGAAAAATATTGCAGTCGGTAGTTTATTTAACGTGTACTTCAAACTATAAATAGAAAGAGAAAAAAAACAATCACTCTATGCACCTGAAGAAAAACACACTTTAGTTTAAAAAACTGTTTAAAAAAATACAAATCATAATTTAGAGTAAGTACTTAATACTTTTGAATGTAAATACTATCAACTATTTATAAGGACACGAAAAACTTTTCCAAAAATACTTAAAAGAGTGATTTCTGTATTGCAACCGTAGTTAGTCAATTTGAGTAATCGATGGCAATAAGTCACCCAAGTTAGTTGCTCTTAGAGAGAAAGTAGACCATGTTTAGCTGAGAGTAACCGAGAGGATCGGAAAGACAGAGGAGGGCATCAATTTAAAAGTCAACTCAAGCGTGTTATCATCGATGCGCAGAAGAGTAGAAGAAACTCGAGTAGTTCAGAGGAGACTCGAACCCAAATGAGCAAAAGGAAGAAGGATGTGAAGCATCTTTGAAGAAATCGAATGCAAATTCAATGGTTGGAAATAGAGTCGTAAAAATGGGGAGAGTTGGTAAAATAAAATGGACCATGGTCATCAGAGTTGCATAAAAGGAAGTGTTACTAACATGCAGTTGATAAATTGAGAGTGTTGCATTCAGAATACCCAACTTGGATTATCTTACCCAAGTAGAAGAGGTTTTAGAAATATTAGCATCTCAAAAAAAGTTTCAAGCAAGAAGGTAACAGTATAAACATCTATATGATGATGGATCTTTATGGTTGCTTTACTTCAAGTTTATCCTCTGTTGAGGTTTCTTCTTGAGTATGAATCTAAGAGTGTTTAATTAACACAAGATTTTAGAGACGTCAGTCTTTAGCACTCCTAATGATTTGCAAATCGTGGTTGACTGACTAAGATCTACAAAGTTTCAAAATTAAAACGGACAACTGTTGGTTAGTCTAACCAAGGTAGAGGACATTTATTTAAGGTTAGTAGACATAATCAGGAGGCGGGAAGATGACGTTTCTGAAACAAAAACGATAGAAGATAAAATACATGTTTTTTTGAAGTAATAAAAGTCCTCTGTAGATGTTTCTTCTTGAGTATGATTGTAATTATCCGAATTTAAAAGAATTCTTAGAAGAGTTTATTGGTGGGTTTAAGAACCGTGGAGAAGCAGTTTGACAAGACGACACCAAAGCTGACATATTGCGTTCAAATTCAAGTACTCCGGGTGTGTTAGGTCCTTAGGACGAAAACACGTTTTTCCCCGTGAGGGTGGTCGTCAATATTAGTCTTGTCGAACAGCTCTCGGCGCTGCTAGCGAGGAACCTCGGCTATGGTCATAGGTACGGCATCTACTAATTGTTAGCATTCCCAATTATTGTTTAATCCTGATTGACCAACTAGTAACCACAAATTTTCAAAATTTAAGGATCAGAGAGGAATTCGATTGCCTTACCCAGACAGACGATGTCTAATAAATGTTGGCAGATATACTCAAGAAGCAGGAAGGTAAAGATTCTGGAATTTAGACAACAAAAGATAAAGTAGATGGTTGTCGGGATTAAAGATTGCGTCCTCTTCGGATGTTTCTTTTATTTGGTACGATTTTGGTACGAATATAAAAATGTTTTATTAACACTTAGGAGATTTTGGAGACGTTGGCTGTTTGCCCTTCTATTCATTAATATTGTTAACGATTTACGTGATTTAAAGTTGGAGTCATTGGAACAAATGGTAGTTTATTCGTCGATCAATTCATGGCACAAGGAAAAATAAACTCGTAACATAATTCAATAGTTTAATTAAACAAAGTGGTGGCTAGTTAACTCAGGCGGCTTGAATGCACCTTTTCACAGTCAGGTGATCTTCACAAAATACAAATCTATTTGCGCTCAAGCGTGACAAATGCAATTTTTGTCATCCATTTGGCTCTTCAATTCTATCTTTTCTGTTCAGTTTAGGTTGGGATTATTGACCAAAAGGTCAATGAACTCTTCCCGTCAGATCTCAATCGTTACTAACATGAGCACTTGATCCGTTGCACACCCACCCTCTTCCTTCTTACTTGAATTTTAATTTTCCTGGTTCTCGACGACAATCATTATTGAACGTGGTTGCTTAATTGTAGTATCCATAAATAACCAAAAATAAAAGGAACAAAGATCCACTCACAAATGACGAAATAAATTATAATTGGAGTATTCAAGACGATATGCAGGTAGTAATAATACCAAATGTTTAGTGATGGAATTCATGATTGTCTGAATAAGAGTCCAAAGTCCGAATTAAGAAGAGTTTTCTGGAAAGGTTTCTTCTTGAGTATGATTATAGAAGTTGTTTACAGGGGAAGAATATTTCACCTAGCAAATTTTACAGAAGCTGTTATTTATTGCAAAAATGTTTTCAAATTATGGTTCATTGGACAGTACCTACAAAGTTTTAATGGAATGCAACAGGCTAGGGTTGAGTATGATCTTTATTTTCGTCATCAAATTATTTTTCAAATCCACAAAAAATCTACAGAATGTCTACAAACTGTTGGCACCCTAGACGACGTTTAACAACCACCCCAATCAAATTAAAGTAATAGTTGCCGTGCACAAGAACCGAAATCAACTGTCAGGTGGATCAAGTTAATTATAGTCCCCTAGTTAATCCTTCCAAATATAATCAAACTAAACCCTTTTATTAATCACATGTCTGTCACAACCTACACTAAACAATCAATTGTTCTCCTCATTTAGGTACATATTTAAAATATTCTTTTATACTTCCCTTACAGAAAATTTTTATTAATCTTATTTACTCTTCAAGAAAAATTGTCTCATACTACAAAACGACTCAAATACATTTATCATCAGCAATTATTGCTATTTAAAAATATCATTATCTATTGTATTACAAAATGTGCAATTCGCATCTACTTCTTGTGATAATACGATAAATCGAGTCAACGGAAGTTAGAGAACGCGTGCCACGAGATCATTAAGCAGGTTCATTAATTACTATAACGAGGTCGCTTCATTCTCAATGTATTTCCGGGCAGCAAATGGTCGTCGTTTCCTCCCATTCTTCACTATTCCAATAAGACACATATATATGTTTACACATTACCGCTAGAAATTTTATTTCAAACAAACAAAAAATTTAATTCATTCACTTTTTTCTTCTTTCTACTATAATAATAATAATGAAATAAATTCTTTTTTGTCTTCCTTGAAATTAAAATTTGCGAATTGTGTGATTATAACGCTTTTAAAGAAGTGAAAATTAATTAAATATTCGTTTTATATATCATGAGAGGAAGTTCATCCAAGCCATCCAATTTCAAATATTAAAGGAAATTGCGTGGCTAAGGAAGCTGAGAAATTTGTAATTTCATTTCAATTACAGTAAATCAAATTAAATAGATAAAAATTTAATTAAATTCATCAATTAAAATAGTAATTGGAATAATTTATTTGTCCTGTGTTTGAATACAGAACGAAATTGATTGTTTCTACTCTTCCTTTGGTTTGTTTTGAATATTAATTTTTGTTCTAATCAATGTTGAATTTCGTTTCGTGAAAGAATTTAAAAAATGGTTATTGTTACTATAGCACTATTGAATAGTAAATTTTAGGTGAGAAAAAAATACTATTTTTCCTAAACAATGATACTTTTCTTTTTTCTATTATCTAGTGTCTGTAATCATGTAGTTATATATAGAAGCGAACGGTACGAAATAAAATCAACCCATCTCGTCACTATGTATTTCCGGATAAAATGGTGCAGTCCTGATTTCCATTTTGTAGCAAACTATCTGCATTTCTCTCTTCTACCTTTTTCGCTTTAGTTTCGTTCTACCTGCTTAAGCAAATGCACTTTCGTAATTTCTCTATTTCACTCACGACGCAGATCCTTTTTTCTTTATTTTTTTTTTGTTAAAAATAACAAAAGTTAAATTTTCATTTGCATAATTGATTGCAAGTTAAAAATATCAACGAAACGAAAATATCATCACATCATGATATTGTAAAAGTCAATGGTTTAATTTGCCATTTACATTTTACTTCGTTTTTAAAGATTTTTATTCTTTATTTAAGAAGAACTTATTTTCAATGAAGAGAAAATATTAAAAATAGTCTCAATTTAAAAATATAAATGTTTTTTATCTTCGCTTGGTTTCAGGGAAGAAATTTATTTTTTTCCAATTTTGACATAGAGGGAAATTTTTAAAATTGTTTTACTCTTTGGTTTAGCTCGTAAAATGAACGGCCGTCGACAAAAACTTTTGTTTCGATACTATATCGTATATATACATATATAGATGCATAAAGATATATTCGTATTTCGTTCGCGCTGCTCTTTCAGCAGAATGCAAAACTCTCCAAGGATTTCAAACTCGATGCCTTCGGCGTTGAAAAGCAGAGCGTAAACTTTCACGTGGAAATAAAATTCGGCATTCTTCGCCTCATTCCTGTCATAAAATGTAATTTTCAATTAAGTACATTTTTCGAATTTTTTTTAAGTGCGAAAAAATTATTTTTCAATGAGAAAATAATTATATCTTAATAACAGAGAATCCCTCTGGTTTTTTTGTACAGTGTAACTTTTTCTATTATATTTTATTAAAATAGAATTTTTCCTCGCACAAAATGATTTTTCTCTCAATTAAAAAAAGTGAAGAAAAAAAGTCGGAAAAAAAATATTTTTCTTATAAGAATACAAGAAGATCAATTAGTAAGATAAAGGGCAATAGTAACGTGAAAAACGGGGTTTTAAAATAATTTTTTCTAAAAAAAGGATTATTTTTTTAAAATAAAATCATTTTTTTATCTGCACAAACGTATACTAAACTTCCGTTTATAAATCAGCTGCCAATAAAGTGTCTATTATTACCCTAGGGCAATAAAGAACTCATTATTTCCCTAGGGAAATAATGGACTCTTTATTTACATAGGGCAATAATAGACTCTTTATTTCCCTAGTTCAATAATTGACACTTTATTTCACTAGTGCAATAATTGACACTTTATTTCCCTAGGACAATAATTGACACTTTATTTCCCTAGTGCAATAATTGACACTTTATTTCCCTAGTGCAATAATTGACACTTTATTTCCCTAGTGCAATAATTGACACTTTATTTCCCTACGGCAATAATTGACACTTTATTTCCCTAGGGCAATAATGGACACTTTATCGACCGATGCTCAAAAGGTCAATGAACGACACATTATTACCCTAGTACAATAATAACCACTTTATTAACCAGCTAATTTAAATGGAAGAACTAAATAAAAAAAAATTGTTTCTCAAATATGGAAATAATTCGTAAAAATATAACAATATCGTTTGGCTTTTATTTTAGATTTTTAAATCCATCGTCATTTTGTTAGTTTACAGCATTTCTCTCAGGTGACCTAAAATTATACAAAATTGAAATTTATTATTAATCAGGAGACTTTAAATTATTGAAGCGTTCTGTTCATTTATAAATTACTGGCATTATCGACTGCGATTTATTTTTAAAGTAACGTTCATCTACTTTTCTCGCTACATGTAATAAAATAATATTATCGACATTATTTTGTCGAATAATGCAGAAAATATTAACCAATTTTACCGAATTTCGAGAATTAATATTAACTTTAGGAAAAAACTTTTTTTATTTCTTTTAATTTTTCCCAGAATTTTTCACGAAACAATTGTCAAATTTTTTTTTATTTATTTATTATAAACAATTGAGTTGGTATTTTTTATTTTACTTTTGTAAGGTAAATTCTACAAATTGGAAGTATTTTTATAGTCTAAAAGTACTTGGTGTAATACGGTATATATGCATGAGGTTTTTGTCTGGCCTGCTGATTTTTATTTTATTTTTTTTTTGGTAAAAGCACACTGAGTAAGCCGCCTATATTCCTGAATGTATATATGTAGAGTAGTAATCTTCTTAACGCCCCTTGGAGAAAGCATGACCCAACCACTGAGACACCCACAGACGAGGGTTGCAGACTGCGGATGGTAAATGAGGGAACGCGGTATTCTACAGAGATGGACGCTTCCCAAGGGACACTGACTAATTGTCCCGATACTGATTGAAGGACGCAGCACCGCCATTTCCCGTCGGAAACCCGAGGCAGTTTAAATTCGATTTCCTACTGTGCAAAATCTATACTCCTATATATCGTTTATTGAACTCTCGCCCTTTTTACCCTCCTCTCCATTCGATACTTTACTGCAATTTTGAGCAGAAAAATTTTCTTCATTTATTCATTTTTCCGATAAATTTTTTTTGGTTTGTTTTTTTTGATGTTTTGAAAAAGTTTTTGAAATAGATTTTCGTTATATTGAAGAATTCAAATATATTTACAATAGTCTTTATTTGGAAGATTTCGGGGAAAATACTAATGTACCCTTGGAGACATTCCTCGAAGGTTAGAAATGAAGGATTTCTAGCTAAAACGATAGGGGACTTTGGAAGATAGGGGACGATACAGAACTTAGGGGGATCCTTCTAGATTTTGCGAAAGTGGCCGTTGGTGTTCTGAATGATTCACCAGGAACAGAATTCCAAAATACCAATTGAAGATCTATTAAGACTTTAGAGTTTGCACACTTTAGAAGTCCTTTAATTTTAAAGCATTGAAGGAACTATTATTTTGGAACGCTTAAGTGTAGCAGATAGTTAACTTGACTAACTAACCCTGAAGTATTAGTATAGCACAACTATATTTATGCCCCAAAAGAAACTTCCCTAGCATACCATCCTTGAATCAAACGATCGTAATCTTTTCCCTTGACACTTGGCTTTTTGGACCATTCCTCGACCATTGCTTTTTGGGTACATTTACTAACATTTGATGGACCTGGTTTACCTGGGTTAGGACATTAGATTCGTTGCTTTAATTTGAAATGTTTCTAGATATTAGCCTAACAATCACGATTTGACAACGATTAGAAGTACTACAGGCCAACATCCCTAAATTCTTCTATTTAGGAGAATAGGAGGAGAATAGGAGAATTCTCCTATTTAGGGGAATTTAGAATTCAATTAACATTTGTTAATTGTACACTCTTATATTCATACTCAAGAAGAAATCTCTACAGAGGGTAAAGTTTAATTTAAAGAACAGTGAATATCCACCATTAATATTCAGATTAAAAGATTGTCACTTTCCTGCTTCGTAGCGTCTTCTCTTTTGAAGTTTTTGAATTGAACAATCTTTATTCATACTCAAGAAGAAACCTTCCCAGAGGATAAACTTTAATTTAGAGAACAATGGATATCTTTCCATTAATACTCAGAAACTTATTTTCCTGCTTCATGGCTTCTTCAGTTTTCTAGTTTTTGGATTGAATACTTTTATATTCATACTCAAGGAGAAACCTCCACAGAGAATAAACTTTAATTTTAGAACAGTGAATATCCTTCAATAAGATTTTAATTGAAGCATGCAGTCGATCTGTCCGTCATCTTACAATCTTTTTCCTATGTGCTCTTAATCAACGGTGGCATCTTGTCATTGGAAATCTCTTTATAATTGGGAAGGGCAATAAGACCCATATTTTCAAATCTTTCATCTTCCAAGTTTGTGACAATAACATACCCCGTTTGTTGGATTCCATAATCTTTACTTTCCTGTTTTGTTCTTGATTGTTACATAACTTGTCGGGAACCTCCTACTTCATTCAAGGCAATCCAGATGTGAAGTGTAAGTCCAATGTAAGGCAATCCAGATCGAGAATCCTTTAAGATCTACCGTCTGCAGGATACTAAACTCTCCAACGATTCAAAACAATTTTTTGGTGAATTTCTCTTTATCTGATGAACTTTCTGTGTCAATGAGAATGTCTCCTTTTTTCGTGGATCCAGGTTTTAACAACTTGAGTTTTGGTCACTTCTGGATCAACCTTTGTACGAAGGTTCTCCAGTACATCCACATATTGAAAGCATCAGCGATGATAGTTAGGGTCCTTGATGGCGTAGAGTCTTTAATGACCCTTACCATCACATCTGACACCCTACCTACAGACTTAATTGTTATATTGATATTCTTCTGGACCTGGAATGACTTACAAGTAGATATACCAGGAGGGTTCTATCTATAGATTCCTGCAGCAACATATTACCGACACTTTTAGCCCAGACCCAAACCATTGTGGGGGACAAATGGTATTCTGATAAAGGTGCCATGTTGGACATGATGCTTACTTTCCTCTACTTGACGTTTTGCAGAATTTGCATCATTTACAGCTTTTGTTATGACAACAGCTTCTCTTGCTGGAGTCTCAGTTGCAATTAAACCCGTAAACGAAAAAAAAGGGTTACATTCTTATTCCAAGACATGGACATGTCTTTGTTTCCAGTTTTGAAAATAATATTTTACTAATTCTTCCATTTATGTTTTCTATCTAATAAACTTAAGTGTAGCAATTACATACCCGTGACTGCAACATACAAGTTATTAATAATTCAGATAAGTAAATATAGCTCTACACATATGCTTATCGTTTAGTAAAGACATAATATTGCTGTCTTCTGTTAGCTATACCTAAATGCAGTTTATATTACGAATATAGACGGCTTCTGCTTTAAGAACAACTTCTATGACACAAATAACTTAAGGTTACTGACAAGAAAATTGTAAAATCAAAACCATTTCTTTTTTTTTATTTTCTTTATACTACTACTTCTACATAAAACATATTCAATACTATTTTTAATTCATTGCGAAATGTTTGTTGACAATGGGAACCATAAATGTTTTTACCTCTTTGACATTTCTATCAAAATAACTAAAACTTTTTCTTCTATTGGTAATAATATTTCAGTACATGTTCAATATTATTTCTTAAATGTATGTTTCTCAACGTTTACCTTTTCCTTCTTTAGAATTATTAAACTCATCAGTATTCACTGAATTTACATTAAAAAGATTTTCTTTCTCACTGATCAAAGAAAAATTGCTCAAAGACTCCTTACTTTTTCTCAGGCAAAAAAAAAAAGATTTGATTAACGGAAAAAATGTATTATATGTTGCTCTTCATCTTTCAAGAAGAATCGATAAATTTATTTCAATTTAAAATTAATTTCCATTCTCAAAAAGACATTATTGAAAAAAAACAGTTGACAAAATTTTTCTTTTTTTTTCATTGTTCAATATGCGTAGGACAGTGTTATGTAATATGTAATAATTCGCTCAAAAGCATGGCAAATCATTGATTCATTTTTCGATAATAGGTTATACATCCGTTTGTTTATTTTGAAAATAGACACACCATTCACAGTCAGCGCATTGTCATTGTGTCATGAGACATTTTATGGAGCAATTTTATTTCCGCCACCGTCGTCGTATCAATATTACTTCACGTCAAATTGGTTATCGATATCCAAATCCAATCAACAACCAACTATATTTGCGATAATTTTGACTTTATAATAACGATCCATCGACAAGTTTCTTCGTACTCGAAATTGACATTTACGCATCGCTTCAAACATTAAATTCTCACTGTAATGAAGAATGTAAATTATTAATTGCTAATTCAGTTCTGATATAATTGGATTGGTTTTAGTGTGGTAGCTAAGTGTCTCGTTGTTTTATTTGCATTGGGCCAATACTGGCAAGACTGAGCAAATATGAATTCCAAATTGGTAGTGATGACGAAATTTTTGTTCAAAGCTGGAAGGAATATTAGTATTAATAATAGTTTTGAATCACGGTATCAGTGGTTAGTGGGGATTCAAAAATTTGCAAAACTGGCTCAATAAGGGTTTTAAATTGGCAACACTAATTTTTCAAAACTGGGAGTAAAAAATTTAAAAAGGTAATTATTTGTTCAATCGTGACTTTCATGAAATCAGTAGCACTAGTACTGTATTGGCCCAAAACTGGCAAAACTGGCTCAATATAGTTTTAACCCTAGGAAAAATGACGAATTTGTTTGTGAAAATAAAATTAATAATAGTATCAATTGGATTTGTATCACGATTATGGTAATAATAATAGCGTGCGTCCAAAGTAGTAAAACTGGCCCAACGTGGGTTTAAAATTGGCATCACTAAAACAGTATTTGTTTAAAACTGACACTGAACCAGTTTTACAAATAATGATCCAAATATTAATACTATTAACACTATTATTACATTTATTTTTTAAAAAATCCTTTCTTTGCCAGTTTTGAATCTGTATTGGACCAATTTTGATAGTTTTGTCCCAAAACTGGACAAACGTGAAAATCTAAAATAAACGTAATAATAGTATTAATTGTATTTGGATCATGATTACGATACTGGTGACAAAGTGTCTCCAAAATAGTAAAACTGGCCCAGTGTGGGTTTTAGATTGGCAAAACAAAAACAATATTTCTTCAAGACGTGAAGATTATAAAAGAATGAATAAGTTTCGAATCATGATTTTTATACAATCAGTAACTCTGATAGTATTGGCCCCAACCTGGCAAAGCTATTCTAATATAAGCTCAAAACTGGCAATAATGACAGAAACTTTTCTTCAACATAGTAGTAAAAATAGTAAACATTCAATTTTGATGACGATTTTTGCATCAGCGGAATTGTCAAAACTGGCTCAATATTGGTTAAAAAATGGCAAAAATAAGTTTTATACTTATTCAAAGTTGACAACACTGGTAAATGATTGATTCCAAACTGAAGATAATGAAAATATTTTTAGACACAGGATTACGAAATTACTATCAGCGACTATACGGGCACAAAACTGGCACTTCGCTCATTTATAACCAAACTGAAACTAGGCAGATAAAAATAACGGATCACAAATTTTGAATAATTAGAAAAGTTTTCCAAAGAAAAATAGATGAAATAATAAATATATTTTGTCCCCCTCCCGTGATCCCCATCCTAATAAAAAGTCCATTTTCTCTTTTCCCATAGGGGGATGTAACCTTCATTCTCTTATTATACCTTCAGAACATTACCTCTCGTTCCACTAATCCTCCTCATTTACATCCTGACGGTCTTCTTATCGTAAAATGAAAAAGAAATATCCTCTAAAACCGTATCAATAGAGAAAATTGGCTAAAATCGATTTTATTGAGAATATGGAACGCAAAAAATGGCATATAAATTGTAAAAAAAATTAGTTTTTCATTTTAAAGTAGACAAATGGTGGATTATATCCTTCACTTTACTCTTCTCTATACGTTATATTAGCAATTGATTTTTTTTTCGTAGTAATCCGTTCCGGCAGTATGGATTTAGGAGTGAATTTTATTTCAAAGCTGGCTCAATATTGGCAGAGCTCATAATCAGGAATAACGATATTTTTAAGAGTTATTTTTTTATTCGTTTGTTGACTGTTGGTATTATTATTTTTTGTGAACTGTTTTAACAAAAAATGCCAAAATTGGCTAAGTACTGGCACAAAAGACAATTTCTAATTCAATATTGGCTGAATACTGGCTTGGAATTAATTTTCTTCTTGATTAACTTTTCATAAACTTTGGGTTTTGGTAAATTTTGTATTGTGGACTTTTTCAGTCCTGGCTGCATATTGGCTCCACACTGGCTCAACATTAAGTCACACGCAACTAATCGTTAATTCTGTTCTACATCAAATATTAATCATCGTTCGTTTAACGAAAACTTTATTCCAATAAAAATTCTGTTCAATAACGGTTCTACCCTGGCTCAATATTGGTTTCACTGAAAATTGGTTTAAATCAAAAAAATAATTTCAATAGAATTTTTTTTTTTTGATTTAGCACCAGCAATAGTGCTAAATCGTTTGATCAAAGGATTCACCAAATTGTAATTATTAAAGTAAAACTGTGGTTTTCGATCAAAGGAAAAAAAGCAAGAAGATTAAATATCATCAGTCACTGAATGAAATTTGTGGTTCACTCTTTTTGTCTGTATTTTCATTTTTAAATCGCGCAAAAAAAAATGACAAACGATTCAATCTCTCTCTGGGGTATCGTCGAAAAAATCGAGAACGTTTTTCAATTTCGATATTAAATGTCCCGAAGCAAAAGCGCAATTTAATGTCGATAATCCGAATTGCACACAATGTCTCATTTTGATCTCACGTATGAGAAAGGTTATGGCATAGGAAATATTGGAAAAATAATTTTATCGTGAAATTGCCATAAGAATAACGCACTGTAACCCTCACACAAAACGTTAAATAAGCGGAAGTTTTATGCCGGATGATCGCAACCGGAGTTTAGGTGGTAAATGACAAATTTCTTCCCCCTGCAATAGTACTTTTATAAATATTTATATATATATATAGCACTATTATGTAATAAGAATATTTATCTTGGAATTCACATATAGCAGTCGTTATGACGTTTATATAAAAGTAAATGTATTCTGAAAATGCGTAAAAGTGCGCTATTTAAGTGACTGGAATAATAAAAATATTAATAAATTCAAATTGTGTGTGAAATAACAATCCAGATAAATATTTTCAGAAATTAATGTCACTCATCCCTCACTTCTGCTGAGTATAATAACAAAAACGAATTTATTAAAATAATTATCAGCGTAAAATAAAACTAATAAAATATGGAAATTTTAATACTTCTCTATTTATTGAAAGTGATATTTTTTTCTTCTATAACACTTTTAGTAAAAAAAATTTTTTTTAAACTACTTTTTCATAATTAAAATTTTTTAATTTCTCCATGAAATTATCGTACGTTTATTATTAAATTTACATGCATGATAATATTATTTATGAATAGGCGCGCAAAACGGGAAAATTAAATTAATACATTATATTTAAAACATTTATGCATGAATTAATTACAATTTACAAATAATTTCTTGATTTATGGTAAAGTTTCGTTAATTAAATTACAAATGAGAGTAATGAATATTTTCTATCATATTATCTCGTATTTTAGTGTATTATTTATTAAATAATATGTGTATAATTATTTATTTCAATTAATACAAGAATCGATGGAATTTCGTCCACTGGTTTGAAATTTTTGGCGAGAAGCTTTTAATTAATGTAAATATTTCAGAAAGCTGTACTTTAATTAATGAATACTTTCCATGTGTGCCAATTTCCTCCGGGGCGGTTAAATTTATATTTTGACAAATTTCCAGAATTATTAATATATTTTAGAAAATTTTTATTGCAAAAGTGTCAAATTTTTTGTTTTAGAAAAGATTTTTTATTTATAAAAACAAAAAATTTGTTTGATATAATAATATTCAATGTGGATAAAATTTTAACTCTTCTTGTTTAGTTTAATATTGTCTCTCGTATTTTCTGTATTTTGTGGTAAAAATGTTTATGAATCGATAATTTTTCACGCCTTTTGATAGAAATTTTATATATGTCTAGAATTACTTAAAATAAAACGTCTCTCAAAATTTGAATAAAACGCCAACAAGTTTTACGGTTCTTGATATTTCTTTTATTGATCTATTTTCAAAAATGGAAAGTGAGAATGCGCATATACAGTATAAATAGAATCTGGCATTGAATCGACACCATTTTTAACACAAAAAAAAAGAAATTAAAAATTGTCGACTAAATCCTTTTTTCCAAATGTCAAACAATAATTTATTTGATTATTTTTATGAAATGTATTTTAAATTCAATATCTAAGAATAGACACGTTCAAACGAATCAATTATTTTCATTATTTTTTTTTGTGAAAAAATATTATTATACCTCAATATCATATATTTTTTTGCAAAATTGTACACTGTATAGTGTTGGTGAAATGAAAAAGAGAATAGAACTGTATAAACATGATTATGAGCGCAAAATAAAAGATCTTGGGGATAGAGTAGAACAAAGGGATAGGAAAAAAGATTTTTTTTTTTTTTTTTTGACCAGAGGCAAAATATTGAGCACTGAGTGGAAGTAAAGAAAAGTCGACATGCAGGGATAAAAATGAAAAGAAGAAAGAGAGAGGAAGAGTGAAAGAGAGAAAGGTGCAGAAAGCCATGAAAGCGAGAGAAAGCGAGTTATAGTTTTGGAGGGCTGACGAATATTGATCCTTGCTGGAGGTGAATGCCGGGTCCTGAACCCAGGATCCAACTCTGCGTTTCTCATGAAACGTTTACGGTTATGTCACGTGCGCAACTGCTGGAAAAACCTCGACAACAAAATACTATTTTATAAGATTCGTGCCTCTCTTTCAAAGAAAGAAATACAACAATTTAAAAGCTTTTCTATCTTCCCTTAAATTCATTCTTTACACGCCATTTCACGCTGATCAACAAGTTCTTGTTTTTGTTTATACTTTTTACATTTTTTTTAGTCGAATAACTTGTTTCCGTTGCAAAAAAAAAATTTTCTTGTGCTCACTGAATCGTTAAATTAATTCAGATATTCTTCATTATAACAATGAGAAAATTATGCCAATAGAAGGATTTTATTCACTAAATGACTAAATTATACAATACATTCTGTATTATATTCTGTAAACAAACAAGTAGGAAAAAAATTTTCAGATTTCACATTAATTTTACAATTATAAATTCTAAACCCCTTTTAGCAGTGTAGTAAAAATAAGCTTTTCGTGTCACAAATGTGCAAAAGATTTTTTTAATACTTGATATGATTAGAATTTATTTTTTCAAGTTTGCTGAATACGAATATTTGATAAAAATCCAAAAATTCGAAATGACGGCTTCAAAATTTTAAAGTTCCCGTCTTCAGCGAAAAATAATCATTTTGGGATTTTTACAGTTACCGAAGTAGAATATTTGGTTAAAATTTTATAATTCAAAATGGCGGCTTCAATATGTCAACTAAAAAATTTTTTTAATTAAAATTTCTACTCCCTTTAAATGTTAAAAACTAATTTGAGAACTTAAAATTTTTCAGCCGCCATTTTGAATTTTTTAATTTTAACCAGACATTTGAATTCCGCGACCAAAAACCCCCAAATAGTATTTGTAGCCAAATCCAGAATAATTAGATTCTGAAGCCGCCATTTTGAATTTTAAAATTATAACCAAATATTCAAATTCAGCGACCAAAAAAACCCTAAAGTGAATAATTTTAGTAAAATCCGAAAACTTAAGTTGTTTCGGTCGCTATTGTGAATTTTTTACTAAATATTTTGATTTAGAGACCTTAAAACCTTCGGATGAACATCTTCAACATTCAAAATTTTTTAGTCGCCATTTTGAAGCCGCCATTTTGAATTTTTTAATTGTAACCAGACACTTGAATTCAGCGACCAAAAACCACCAAATAGCATTTTTAGCCAAATTCAGAATCATTAGATTTTGAAATTTTAACCAAATATTCCAATTCAGCGACCCCAAAAATCCTAAAGTGAACAATTTTAGTCAAATCGGAAAACTTAAATTGTTTCGTTCGCCATTGTGAAGCCGCCATTTTGAATTTTTAAATTTTAACCATACACTTGAATTCAGCGACCAAAAACCCCCAAATAGCATTTTTAGCCAAATTCAGAATCATTAGATTATGAAGCCGCCATTTTGAAATTTTTACCAAATATTTGAATTCAGCGACCCCAAAAACCCTAAAGTGAACAATTTTAGTCAAATCCGAGATTGTTTCGGTCGCCATTGTGAAGCCGCCATTTTGAATTTTTTAATTCTGATAAAAGATTGAGACCTTAAAATAGATTTTGACTGTCATATTTCATTGATTATAGGGATTTCCGAATATTGCAAGTAAATATTCAATAAATTTTTAGGACTGACTACTAGCACTTTTCTTACAAAATTTTTTACATAGAATGTTCTGGGACTAAATCGAAATAAGATTGCCTAATGTTTATACTGATATTTTTCGGTTTTCTGTTCCTTGATGTTGTGGGAGGATTTAAAAAGTTTCAAGTAGATCATTGAGGAATGTTGAAGATAGGGAGATTACAGCCGCACTTCTTCTTCTAGGGCAGTTTTGAAGACTTTACAATTTCCTGATCCTGCAACGTTGTTAGTATTCTTGTTTCCGTTAAAATACTTTCGGCATAAGAAGCGGCGTCGACTCTTAGCACAATTCACTAACTTGTGGTCTACTTCCCTGTATTTAAGGCACGCAGCTGATCTATCTACCGCTTTGCAGTCTTTTTCCATATGACCAAATGTAAGAAATTTATGACACTTTAATTCGATAAGTCTTCTTCTAATAACAAGACTTCCTGTTCCCTATGGAAGTTCCATAGTAGTCTGGCGATCTACCATCTGTACCTTCACTAAGTCTCCTATTATCTGTCATGTCATCTCTTCGGTCAAGGACACATGATTTGTGGACTTTCCAATTTTAATAAGGATGTATCCCTTGTTAGTGGGTCTAGCTCCAACCATATTCGCTACGTCTGCCTGGCCTCCGGGTTTGACTCTTTAGGAAGTTTCTCCAGCACTGCGACGTTACGTCGTAACTTTAACCACTTTGACGATCATCATTGTTCGTTGTTGTGGCTTTCTTCCCTTGTTGACTGAACTTGGCTTTGGTGCCAACTTCGTTTCCTTCCTTTCGCTTTCTGTTTGAGGTCCCTCTTCTTCTTCTCGTTTTTGGTTTCTTTTGATGACACATTTTTGTCCTCTATTCTTGGGCTCCTAAGAAAACTTTCTTCAGGACTATTGCGTCAAAGCAGTCTTGTCTAATCCTTTCATGTTGACGTATTTCTTCGGACCAAATTAATCGTTGCTAGAATCTCTGGTTTTTATGTCGTTGCTTCGTGTTTACTTTTAAATTCCTGTATGAGCTATGTTAAGCTTCTGAGTCCATTCTTGATTGTCATATTGACGTTCTTCTGTATTTGATAGGACGTTAGCAATTTGCTTACCTCTTCATCTATTTTTAATGTTGGATGATGCCTCCTCCTCCTGCAGTTTTTTTTCTTCTCCTCCTCCTGTATTCATCGCGATCGTCATTACAATAAATAATTTTATTAGCAGAAGTATAATTAAAGACAGAAACTCAGCTGGCTTGACTTGTGACACTGCTCGTACTTCCCCGTCTCGACAACCTTTCTCGTAATGATCTGTGGAACTCCCAAAGGGTTATTGCCTTCCTGCAAGTTCAGGCTGCTGACCACTATTCGTTTGACACAGCTTTATCGAAATTATAATTCAAGTAGACGTTAGGATTCGAATAGCTTTAATTGAGAAGGTTATAAAAACATTAAAATCTTTCAAAGGGAAACAATTTGCTACACATTGGTTCGTGGAGGTCTATATTGCTTACCGTTGGTGTTACTTCTTAAGGATTTACATTAATACTAGGTATCATACTACAAATCTTTTATGCTGAACCTTTTACTCACCTACGGAACTACCATTCAGCGTAACAGTTCGCAGATGAATCGCCACTGTCTGTCGCTTGTGTTCTGGTACTATTTTCATCTAGGACAGTTCTAAAGACTTTCCAACTTCCTAATCCTGAAACGTAGTTTGTATTCCCTTTTCCGTCGAAATTCTATTGGCATAAGAAGCAGTGTGGGCTCTTTTCAAAATTTACCTTGTCGTCTACTTCTCAGCACTTAAAGCACGCAGCTGACCTATCTACAGCTTTACAGATCCTCTCTATATTGCCAAAGTTAAGACATTTATGACACCTTATGACCATAACTCTCCCTCTAACTGAATACGACCCAAACCCAAGTACAATCTCTTCCACCTAGTTAGCATCTTCTTGGCTGGTAACAATATTTGCAAAATTTACTCCTCGCCTATTTAGTTCAAGAACCATCACCTTTCTGATTCCTTCTGATATCATCTTAATTTTTTCTACGCCATCCTGGAACAATAACTATCAATATCATTAAAATAATTCCTTTAATTATTTCAATTATTATCAGCTCGATAATAATAATTATTATTATTTTTGCGTAAAGTAATTGGTGACTATAAA
Source organism: Leptopilina myrica (nomen nudum) (assembly GCA_032872475.1). Taxonomy (NCBI): domain Eukaryota; kingdom Metazoa; phylum Arthropoda; class Insecta; order Hymenoptera; family Figitidae; genus Leptopilina; species Leptopilina myrica (nomen nudum). The sequence goes on along the minus strand of CM065464.1, from coordinate 40,406,718 downwards.
ACACATAACTGTTCGTCATGGTTAACCTAATTATGTCATAGTCGACTGGTTCTGCATTTGAGGAGATAAGCGTCAAAAGTATGACATATAGATTCGTTTTACAAGTGGAATATAGTGAACTAATTTTGTTAAGTCTCATTTTGGAATATTTTGCAATCCAATTAACGAATATTGATTTTATCAATTTATTACCATGCATAATTAGTCAAGAATTAATAATTAACCATCAAATGTTAATTTCTAAATTACACGCACAACTTGAAATAATCCACTTCATGATAAATTACGAATTTAAATAAAATTTATATTTTATCTTTGATTCGATTGTAAGCAAAAATCTCCATTTATATAGAAAATATTCTTTTAGTGGAAAAATTAATTAGAAAACATTTTTCAAAAAAGGTACTTCAATTGGAGCGTTTAATTCAGAATAAAGTAAAACAGATTGGTTGATTAAGATTCTTTTCTTTAAACCTCACAAAAAAGAGGTAAATTTATAAAAATGTATTCATTTTGAAACCTTTAATCTTGAGGTTGGATGGAGGAATATGTTTTGCAACAGAAAATCTGATTTTAGAAAAGAAAATTTTTCCTTTCTTGACTTTTTTTTATGTTGATGGAAAGAAGCATATTCTTCGTGTTGTGTTCTGATGCTCGGTCTTTTTACGTATTTTTACCTCGCAAGATAAGTTTCAAGAAAAAAGAGATCAAAAGAAAAGATTTTCCTTAAACCGAATACTACGCTTCAAATGCAAAAGAAGAAATGTCGTTTTTTATTACAGTTTCAGAACTTTAAAGGCTGAAAAAAAAGAGTGGCCGCACATTCGTTCAATATTAAAGACACACTATGACTGTAAAGTAAAAATGCTAGACATTTAAATTATCTGCTTATACAAAAGTTTCAAGAAAGTTTAAGTATTTTTCTTTTTAATGCAAAATGTGGAATTTTTTTTTGAAGCAGTATGGGTGAGGGAAAAAATTTTAATGTACCCTTTACAATTATTTTCTTTTGCGCCGTTGCTGATTTTAGAAAAATTATAAAGTTGCAAAGAGTCGAAAATTTGGTTTTTAGTTTACAATATTGATTTACATTTGATTTTTCAGTATGCAGTAGACGGCAAAGTTGTGGCTTTTTTATATTTTTACAAATGTATGTAGAGAATGCATACCTATATATCTATGTATGTATGCATATTCAGAAGATCTTCAAGTGAGCATGCAATTCGGTTGCCAAAGAAAACGGGAACATGTGTTTGAATGTTTGAAGAGTTCATTCGTTTAGTGAAGGGTAGGGCACAAATTTAGTACAGACGGTTTTCTTTGGAACTGGTTTGACTTTTTAATTACATCAAAGAAAATTTATTCCAAACATGAGGGAAATTAACGAAAATTTTTTTCCATTATAAAAAAAATACAGAAAGTGCGATAAAATTTTTTTTAAAGCAAAAATATTTATAATTTTGTTTCAGTTGATAGAGAAGATTCTCGAAGATTCTTTGAAAAGAGTAGATATTGAATTAACTGGTATAACTAATTTTATTCAAAAATACTTATCGTAGTAAATAACTTTTGCAACTTCGTTACGAATAGTTAGTAAATTTTCATGCTTCTCGTAAATTTCCGCAATTAGTTGGAATTAATTGACAAAATAATTTATTTAATCGTCCCACAGTGAACATTAATGTTGAATTGCGCACATTTACGATCGAAATGGTTTTGTATTTATTTGACAAGTTTTGTAGCTTCATCCATACGTTTTGTAATGACCAACAAATTTTATAGTCAGAAATTGTTACGTTTGAACTCAATTATTCTTTATGGTGTTAAATTTAGTTTGCAAACTAGAAAATCCAATTTGCTCTTCCTAGGCAAATTTTACTTTGACATCAAATTGTTTTGTTTTCCTGATTACGAAAAGGGTACGCTAGTCAAGCAGAATTTTCGAATTTTAACTAAGTAGGATTTGGCACATTTCCATTGGGGGAATGTAAACAAAAATTGTGTCCACACTTTTTATTTTAGACACATTTGCCTTATCGGCAAAATCTCTTTTTACGAAAACGGTTCACCTGAAGGAAAATAGGGACTGGGTTTACAGATGTTTAGCTTTTGAAAATTTTTTCCAGGATTCATCTTACATGTTGTGGCGACTTTCCCGAGATTTTAATTTAATTTTACTTCATTATTAAAAAAAAAAGAACACGTGGGTAGGACTCGAGAATGAAGCTCACAAAGAGAACAAAATTTCCACCAGTTGTCAAGAACTCTGAGACTATGGAGATTTAGGCTTCAAACGGAAATGAAAGAAGTGAAGTTTTTTCTGTATCTGGACTAAGAGCTGTAACAAGGTGTTTTGTTACTGAAACGTTGGTGGTTTGAATATAAGGTTAGGTTAGTTCGTTCTTTCCATAAGTCCCTCCGAGGAAACTTTTGTCTATTGTGGGTCACTATGTGACGGGCCTAAAATCGTATTTGCGAATTTTCACGAGGTCTTGCGGCGATAGTCGAAGTTTCTTACAGGTTTTCCATGTACGAGTGTGAGTGGTACGGATGATGGTTGTTCTTGTCGGTTTACCACACTTGAGACTGATTTGGTTGCAATTTGGTGAAATAGGGTTTAATATTCACGGGACGTGTTTCAGTGATTGGATGAGATGCGTATGTTAAAAATATTATTTTTTAATTAAAATATCCGGTCGCAGAGCCTATTTAGGAATCAGTGGAACAAATGTTGGTCTATTCTTCTGTCAAATCATGGCACGTGTAAAAATAAACTCGTTACATAATTTAATAGTTTAATTAAACGAACTGGTTTGTATTTGCTTAGGTTGTTATTAATAATTCAAAAAAGAGAGCAATTTTTCCCCCTTTATTAAAAGAAATAAAATTCTTAAAATCTTGTTCGAGGTAAACCTTTTTTGACGAGAATTTTTTGAAACTTCATAAAGAATTTAAAATACGATGAGGTTTGATAAATTCTTTCTAAACTAAGAAAGAAAGTTGGAGCAAACTCGGGGATGGGGCCTATTGTGCGGTGGAAAGTTTATGCTTCTTTGTTTTTTTTATGAGGGAATATAAGAAAAGTACGGTATAGATCAGTGAGGGTGAGAGAAATAGAAGTTGCCTCAACAAGAAATTCTTTTTATATTTACCATCGCCTTCGTCTATTGCGCTGTTCAGCACCGGTAATGAGAACGTTCCAATGTCTAACGAGAAAACCCTTCTCTTTTAAAGAAGGAAAAGAATGCGAGATAAACGAAATAGGGCTGAAAATAAAAGGCAAAGTTGAGCCGTTTGTGACCCGTAGAAAATTGCTAGGACACCACGCGTTGCTATGGTGTCTAACGTGTTTGGAATAACAGGACAACACAGGTGGACGTTATAGATCACCTCATGTTTTTTTATTGCGCAACACTAGTGACAATATCGCCACGTCAAAGACAATTGGTATTGACTGCAGTCTCATTATTCTTTCTTATAAAAATTCACCTCCTTTATTAACATCATGGAAATAATTTCCCCTTTCTACAAAATAAAATTTTTGCCATCATTAATTTCATAATTACGCTTCTCAACTATCTTTATAAGATATGCAAGAAACTTTTATTATCCACCAAATGTTTTTATTTTCCGCTTTTCTATTGTTCGGATGAGAGATTTCTTCAACACAGTTATCTGCTGCGAGAAACTTTTTTATAAAGCGAAATACTACATTTCTGCCGGCCACACAACTGAGTTCAGTGTAGCTCCTCTAACAACTTTCCACTAGATGTGGAAAAACCGAAAACTTTTTTCCCCAGGTATAACGTCCGGTGGTCCTGAAAGTTCAACGAAAGAAAAAAAAATAAAGTCTGGGAAAAAAAGACTTTCCAACTGTCCGTTTAGACTTATTTGGCCCAATCCCCGTCGAACTTTTATAAGACTTTAAGAGAGATTTGGTGTAAAGAGTATCAGACACGACGAGAAATGATGCCTCAGCTATATTTTTTTCATGCAACTCTATACTATAAACTTTTCCATATTTTAACTGATATATGATCACTTCTTTTAACACAAAATCCCCGTTACGTAAATAGTAGTACTATATTGAAATAAATTTTTAATTAATTCATCTTTTATAATTCCATTAGAATTCACTTTTAATTCTGTGGATCTTATCAATTCTAAAAGGGCTCCGATAATTGAAATCGATTTTACATTAATTTGAATTTAAAGATTTAATTAGGCAAAGTCGAATTTTACTTTAATTAAACAATCATGGAACAATTATTTCAATCCGTCGAGGGATTAATATATTAGAAGATAGACTCATTGAATAAAAATTACATGATGTTCCTGCTATCGATAAAGAATCAAATTTTAGTGACAAAATGAAAAGTCAATTAAATTCTGTTTGGAGTTAAGTTTCTCAAAATGCTCCTACAAGTGTTTGTGCACAATAGTTAAAATCTATTTTTATAAAAGTTTTGCTTCATCCTCCATACTGTACCATTGTAAAAACGTTGAAACAATGATGTTTGTAATGTACAAAATTAGATTAATAATAAATTACTTTAATATACTTAAACAATAAGATTAAGGAATGTTACACAGATCAAGTCTCTGTTTACTTCACTTTAATTCTTTTTAACCGACATTATAACGAATAGATAAACTATGTTTGTTTTATTATTGTTTACTTTGTGCTCTGTCAATATTTTATTATAAACATTATGTTTGTATTTAATTATCACGAAGTGATATTTAGTTACGAAGTCGATCGTATCAATGTTATCGTAATGTAAAACAGTCCAAATACAATGCTCAATTTGTAGAACATTTAATTAATATTCTCGGTGTTGAGAAAAGTTTCTTTTTAATCACTTGAACTTATTACACGTTTCGTGTGAAAGTGAAATATGTATTTTCAACTGTTCAACTACGTCAGGTTCATTTGAGAGGTATATCTATAAGGTTCATACAATGTTTCTATCTCATAATTCAGTTTCCATAATTTTCGAAACATTCAACAACTTCCACTTATGTAAGGTCGAACTAGAAACTTTTACCACTCTCTGGAATATTATCCAAACAGTGGAATACATTATCACATTACATGGTAATTACATAATCATACATACAGGTACATTCTACTTTGTAAAGGGGAAAATTTATCTATTTTTTGCAATAAGAATAAACGGAGTTGCACCGTTTTCCCCTAAATTATTAATTTTACGCTGAACCCAATTTAAAACAATCAAACTCTCAATTGTGACTCTAAACTATATAATTTGATCACTCGTAACAATCACGTCTATTAATCTCGCTTCTCGCTGAATAACTGAAGGAACCAAACGATGACTCTTTCCAAGAAACCGGTGCACAGGAATTCAAAATTAGGCATCTCTCTTACTTCCATAAATCATCCTAATCAATCCTTATTGGCTTCTCCTTCCAGTGCGAAACCTACAGAAATTAGGAAAGGGTCGCTGAACACGTGACTCCCGAAAAACTATCAATCATGCGCAAAATCATTTGAATTCAGACTTTACGAAAACCACAGGTCTCGAGACGGTGACCGAAAGAAAAGTAAGAGAGACTTGACAATAAACAAGACAGACGAATGATAAGAAAAGGACGCACAAACGACTATTTACACTTCAAAAATGCTTTCCCTATACATGACAGATTTCACCGAGTAAGTAACGATTCACATCGTTACAACTTAACGGCATGTTAATTGACAATTATTAATCTTTTTAACAATACTTCTTTACCAATCCTTATCAAACTATTTTTCTTACATTCAATTTATTTCAAAACATGAAAATCGTTAGCATCAAGATCCGTTGACATAGTAAACATTTTAAATTTGTCAATGACAACAACTTTCAATGTTTCAGAGTCTTTATTTGGTGTTTTATCTTTTGGAATTGTAAACAAAACTAGATTCCATTTTTTTTCGACCGATTAACAATTTTATTGATGTAGGCATTCGTCACGAGTACTGGGTTAACTGTTTTGTGAACATCCCACCTCATACTTGTCAAGTCTCTCCTCAACAATAGCGAGGCGATCTATCAAATCAACCACCCTACTCTTCATATTTATGAGTCTAGAAGGCGTGTCATCAAATTTGGCATTTATGTCCATAGCATTCTCCGACATTGTGGTAAAATTTTTGGAGACAGTTTGTGTTAATTGCTTTATGGCATCCATAATGCACTTCAAATTAACAGAAGACTGTGAATTCTGAGTATCTGCTGATGGGGACAGTGACCTTGACTTGCAGCATTCAGCAAGTTAGGAAAAGTAGTCTGCATCTTTCAAAAAACTGAAGAATACTATTATAAAAACCTTTTTCAACGTGAATAGTGGAAATTCCAGAAGCTTCATGTAGCCCAATAGCAGGCGAACTGAAAAACTTTCAAGTAGACGTTGGTTTTTATGACACTAGTTTCCTGACACTAACAGGACTACAACTACTTTTTATCGCCATACATTCTGTTGTCAGATTAGAGATTGAGAGAATTGCTTTCACTTAAGATTCCAATCAATTTTAGTAAGCCTTTCAAAAGTAGTAGTAGTTGTTCCTTTTCAGGTAGGAATTATACTAAATTAATATAAGTACAGATCATTTATAAAATCTTTCTTCGAAGCGAGTCACATAACAATTTAACTCTTCAAGGACCAATTGTACATAAATTTTACCTAAACTTTGGGGTTGCTGATTATGAAAATGAGAGCAGTTATCAAAAATTCAAAATGGCGGATCCAATATGGCCGATACTTTTTCCAAAACTGCATCGTATTTACTTGAAACTGATTACTCAGGAGTTCTTTAAGTTGTTAAATACGAATATGAAGGTAGTTTTCAAAAATTAATGGTGAATCCAATATGACAGATACTTTTTAAAAACTATATTGGATTCACTTGAAACTGATTACTCCGGGGATTTTGGGGTTGCTACATACGAATATGATGACAGTTTTGAAAAATTCAAAATGGCGGATTTAATATGGCGGACATTTTTTTCAAAACTTCATCCAAATCACTTTAAACAAGTTACTCAGGGGTTTTTGAGGTTGCTACATACGAATATGATGACAGTTTTAAAAAATTCAAAATGGCGGATCCAATATGTCGGACACTTTTTTAAAACTTTATTGAATTCACTTAAAACTCATTACTCGGGGGTTTTTGGGGTTGCTGATTACAAATACGATGATGGTTTTTAAAAATTCAAAATGGCGGGTCCAATATGGCGGACATTTTTTTCAAAACTTCATCGGATTCAGGTAATGACAAATTCTTCTGACTGGTCAAGACATTTTCCATTTTTTCTTTTCTATTTAAATACTTGAGGAATATTTCAAACATATTTTGAATTCAGAAGATTAAATAAAAAATAAAATAAAAAAGAGATTCGAATTATCGTCCCAACAAATTAAACAATTTAGAAAGTAATACTAATCCAAAGGTCGTATTTGAACTATAAAACCATCCTCTAAACCAGTAATACCACTAGAATTCAAAGTTCTACGTGCTAATTCACGACACGATGCGATATAACACCAAAAAGTTAGTTAAAAAACAATTTTCAGCACTAATCTAACCAAGTGATGAAAACTAAATTCGATTTAATCGTAAATAAAATTACAAACTTTCTTCGCCAGTGTCATGAGTAGGGAATATACCAGAGAGTTGTACACCTGATATATCGATTCTAAACTAGAAAACTTGTATAGAGAGGTATTTATTTTCTAGTTTTGTTTTTTTTTCAACCAAGAAAATGATTACACCATTCCAATATATAAAATTGTTTAAAAAGATAAAAATAGGATTCCAGCTTGTTGCACGAAAAATCCTATCTTTTTAAAGTGAAGGTTTTCTGTAGGGATTCGATTAAATCGGTATCCCAAACCATAGAATTTCTTATCATCAATAATAGAACCAATTATCTGCTGTGTTCATTCTTCTTTTCCTTATTGCTTCGAACCAAGTCGCAGATTTTTCCAATGACAGATAAAGGTTTTCGTTCATTTATAATCACAAAGAACTTGTTCATTTCGTTTTTAATTTTTTTTCCTTAGCTCCAATTTTTTTCGATAATGCAATTTAACAAAAAAAAAACAAGAATATAAAGGTTTACGTAACTCGATCGAAAATACTTTGATTTTGTAATCAGTGAAATTTTAAACTAAAATAAATAAAAAACAAATTCTATTACAATTGAATCAGATGAATTGAAGAAAATTGGGAATATTTTAATTTTTCGTCTAGCTATAATTTTATTCGAGCAATATTTTTGAGTTAAAGAGTAAGGAAATTGTGAAGAAAAAAATTATTTAATCAAAATCCTTAGGATTTCTTGGCAATTTATAACACAAGCAATTTTCAACCGAAGGAAAAGGAAAGACGAAGCATAAAATAGGTCGGTATATTGGTGAAAACTTGGGGAAGCAGGACATCCCGTGCGAAATTGAAAATTAAAATTTATGATTGCGTTAAGCCCCTTTAGACATTGCGCGAGGAAAAGTTACGAGGATGCGACATGAGAAAGTTTTTAAACAATACAAAAGAGATTGTAGTTTAATAAATTATTCAATCGAAGGGTTTTTCTATTTAAATTCCGCTTCAGAAGAGCCAGATTTTGATTTTTAATTTACAAACCATTAATTTGGAAATATTTTTGTTTCAATTACATCTATTTTTCGAATATTGAAAATTCGTGAAAATGAGAAAAGGAAAATTTTGATAAATTATTTGCATAATCAGAATAGATGGAGGATATGTGCGCTGGGGAAATTTTAAGGTGGAGAAATATTTCGAAAGGCGGAAGCAAGGCCGCGTCACGCAGCACATCGAGGGTTTCGTTCGAGCTCAATCGAACGCGAAGAGAGAATTAAAGCTGAAACAGGTTTCAAGCAATTTAAACCTCATGCATGTTAAGCACATTTCGCACTAGACCGAATGACAGTGTGCACTTTCATAATCTCCTCCCAACGACCAACGATGAATAAATTAGTCTTCGCTATATTGCTCCAAACAACTTTAAGTGCTTATAAAATTAACTTAATATTTTTTGTGCATACATAGATTATTCTCTCAAACAATTCAAACGAAACTAAAATATTATCTCTTCCAAAGCTGCATATTTCCCCCTAACCACATAGAGGAAAAATAATTCCGCTTTTATCTCAAAATTTAAACTATCGTTTACTGTTGAATGACAAACATCAAAAATTTAACATGGTTTGTGCGATTAAAACTTTTCCTGTTCTGCGAAAATTTAGTATCATGATTTCCCTATTTATCCAGATAATATTTTTAATTTTTCTGATAGTAAAATTTTCAAAGTGCTTGACGAGGAAAAAAGTTTTCTTCTCATTGGTGAGAATGTTACCTCGAGGCTCCCTTTTTTATTCGATTAGAAAATTTTGAGAAAAAATTCTCGAGTATAAAAATCTTTATTTGCAATAAATCCATGTCTTATTTTCGCTCCAGTAAATTTTGTAAACTTCTTGAGCTTCGATTTAACTGAATTAAAATATAGTGGCTTAAGGTATTACACCAGTAGCAATCGTAGTTAAAAGTTCTAACGCTCCCTCTACTCTTGTTAAGTGCAATATTTCCCTCTGCACAGCTCTCGAAATTTCTTCCCAACCTGTACAGACTAATACACTCTTGTACGTATATTAACTCTCCATGGAAGAATTTCAAGATTTGTCAACGCTACTTTGTTTACTTTCCAACTCATCTTATTTATCCCAAAGCCTAATGAATTTAAATTTCAAAATAGTTCACATAGTCGGAAATTTTCAGTCTACGAAATATTTCGAATCTGTAAAAAAATAATTATTTCTTTTTTTGTCGCACATAATGATTTTTTTCCGCCTGTGAATTATTCTTCCATATCTAAATGAGAATGGAAAATATTCATGAAAGTGAATACAAGTTGAACTTGTTTTATTTATTTATATTATGCCTTTGTTAATATAATTACCTTCACCTCTACTCAAGTCTGTTGTCTGATTAATCAATATTCACAAACATGCCTCATCCTGTCCACTTTAATTATCTTCAAGTCTCCAATTCTCCCCTACAAAGGGTTTCTATTCTCCACAATTTTTCTCTCTCTCTTATTTTTTCTCCAAACAAAAATCCATCATTTTTCTGTTGTTTTTGTTTAACCTAACATTCTTATGTATAAAATTATCAAAAGACGAAAATTAGTTCGATTCTCAATAAAATTTATTTTACTCCAGAAAAGCTCTTTTCAATATCAACGAAAATTGAACGAAGCACTTTGTTTCTTTTTTGCATTTCTGAAAAATGAAAAGTAGAGAAGAAATAAATGATCTAACGGATAAGATTTTCTAACCAGTATTTCAATATGTCTGAAAACTTTGGCATTTTTCAATTTTAAAAATGGAGTTGAAAACTAGTGCCGAAGCTTAAAGCATGTATTACATTTCAATATAGACAAAAATATAGCAACAGAGTTCGTTTTCCTTCACTGTGGGGTTTTTTTTACATATCTATGTATATATACGTGGAAACTGTCCAGAATACAAAATCAATATTCCGATGTTTTTAACGTTGAAATATTTTTTTCTCCTGCTTACAGATCCCTGTTTCAAAATGAGTGTTGAAGTTAATTTCCGATGACAAAATTAAGAACTATCGTGTGAGATCGCGAGGATTAAAAATGCAAGGAACAAATTGTCCTTCGATATCGAAGGAACATCAACGAGTGTGTTTAGTGAACAGAATTGATTATTTTCTAGTCAATTCAGTGAATTGTCGGGAATAAGAAAAAAAAACTAGTTTTGACAAAGTTAATAAGTGAAAAAAAATGTGTAGAAAAGAGGAAACGAAAGTGGCAAAGAAGAGGATGACGAAAGGAGAAGAAACAAGAGAAGAAGAGAAGAAATACGATTTTTGAAAGCAACTCGTCAGAACTTAATTTCGAATATGGAGCTGTTCAAATGCAACGAACTCATAAACTGCTTTAACTTTGACAAGCACAAAGTACCTGCACTCGATACCAAAGCGAAATTCATGTTCCTCCTCGGTCCACAAGGACGTATTTAATTTCCCTTTGATTCAAAGCACGTTTTAGACCCTAGCGATGAATCGCCTTAAGAAACGTCAGGAGATAGTTGAGTAGATTGTATTAGTTTAGGAGACAAGGAAGTCTTAGAGTCATTCGACTCGCAAATAACGAACAAAGTCAACGGAATTGAGTATAAGATCACAAACATGGATTCGACAAAATTAGGTGGGCCCAATGCGGAGAGTCCACGATCACACTCGCCAGCACTTGCGAGTTACGTGATGACAACAGATGGGAATATAGATTACATTATTAGCGATTACATGGAGAGACTTGGAACGCGCCTTAATATACTTGAGACTGAGCTGAAATACGCCTGGAGAGCACTTGACCTATTGAGTCAGGAATATATTAAGATGTGGCAGCGTTTGGAGAAATTGGAGGGATTGCTTTGCGAACAGCAAACAGTCATCAGTCAACTGATTGAGTTTTATACGAGTGGTGGAAATCACGAGCGAGTCAACACCGTTGAGGAAACATTGGTCGATCAGCAAAGATCCGAGAGTGAATTGGATGCTATTGAAAAGAGTCTTGGTGCGGCAATCGGCATCGAGGAGACAAGTGTCCTAAGGGAGAAACTAGCCCAACAGGAACTTGCGAGAATGAGAAATTTGGCTCAGGACAATGCCGTGGCGGCTGTTGTTAATGACATACAGAGGAATGTGAGGAATTTGGAAGCTTTGGAAACACTGGAGGAGGAGGAGGGAAATATGCCCGATGAGGCCTTCTACAGGAGTCTGAATAATGCCTACAGAGAAGATCTCATTTGCGGTGATGTGTCGAGACCAACGTCGCAATTGGGGATGATTTGGGAAGAGGCAGAGGAAGTGGAGGACAGCAACGGAAAGAAGGAGCCTGAGACTACGACGTTTGAGAAGACGCCACCAGTGCAAGAAAAAGTGGAGGAAGAGCCCAAGCAGCAGTCCAAAGAGGAAATACAGCAAATGACCGTTAAGAAGGAAGATGAACTGGAAGAAGAGGAAGAGGAGGAGGAGGAAGAAGAACCTGAAGATGGAGAAATTTTCAGTGCAGCAGACTATAAGACTTATCGGGGCAATGCACCCTGCGTAAGCGAACAGGATCTCGCTCAAGTATCAAGACTAAGTACTCTAGATAAAGTAGCTCTTGAGAAACTTCAGGAATTGGATAGACTGGAAACAAAACTCCAAAAGGACTCACAAAATATCATAGAACTTCAGTCTATGTTGAGAGACTCGCCCAAGCGGCAATATGCAACAGAGACTGAGGCTAAATTGGCGGAAGAAGCAAGTAGCATAGAAGAACAAATTAGAAAGATTTATGCCGAACCAGACGTGGACAGTTGGATGTACTCCAAAAGTCCCGGATCTACCGGAAGATCAATATCCCGAGTGAGTACAGACAGCGGACTGACAACTGACGGGGATTTCACTACCAGATCCCTATCACCAAGACTGTCAAGAAGTAACATGGATTCCATGTCTTCAACCTACACTCCTCCCAGGCTCGCCTATTCCTCAACTTTACTGGAAAAGAGCCCAGAACCCGTTATTCAGTTATCAATCGACGTTGGTAGTTTCGCCAAAGGCTATGCCGAGAACAAAGAACTGACCGATTTGATGGTGGAAAGTTTTGCAACCGTCACTTGTGCTTCGCCTACGATTTACAATACAACGACAGATAAGGTTGCGTCGCCCACACCTTCGGCTGGAAGTCTACATAGCACTCAAAGTATTCGCAGTGTCAGGGCACGACAAGAATTCTTTGGAAGTGCAGCGAGATTAAATCTAGACTTTCCAGAAAGTAGAACACCACCTAGTCCTTCGCCAAGTTCGCCACCACCGCCAGCACCTCACGATCCCTCGGACAATTTCCACATTTCCACTACTGATCAAAAGGACATGGACATTAAACGTGCACCGAGCCCTGGTTTCCTGTCAAAGTCCGATAAAATCGTCTTGGAACAGGGTAGACTGAGTCCCCGTGCTCCACACTCGCCCAAATCGCCAAGAGTATCGCCGAAGCATCTTTCAAAACCTACTTGTAACAATAATATCGTAGCTGCTAAATCGGATTCTGGTCTTTCATCAATGAGTGGCTGGAGTAGTCTCGACAAATCACCAAGTTCGCCGAAAAATTCCATCACAAAAATGTTGACATCATACTCACTAGACCATCCTCGTTCGCAACTCGCTCAGACCTCGCAGTCAATAAGAACGGCAAGTCCAATTGCTACTATTCAGGAAGGAAAAAGCTCAGTTATCACTCAGGAACCTTTGTACGATACTCCAGAAGGTAGAGACGCTTTCGCCAATACAAATGCGAGCCAATACAATGCAGTTGTCAATCATATATCATCTCTTTCATCAGTCAAGTCACCAGCAATTCAGGATGAATACAACTTTGTACCTCCACCAGCGCCCGGTGTGTCCGCCACATGTCAAAGTCCCAAGAAACGAAATCGTCAACTTAGCTTCGACGATATTCCCAATGAAAGTACTGTCGACTTTCTCTACCGTTCAGAGCAACCTGCAATCTACTCCGTTGCAGGTAGCAATCGAACCCAAATGTCCAATGTCTACACCAGTAGTTCCGGTACTTACGGTTCAAGAACCACATCCACTGGTTACTATCCAGACGCAATGGATCAGTTCGTTAATTACGATACCTACAATGCATCTCACTATGGTGACACAACCTTATCATCAAGTCAAACCGGAAAAATCCCAATGCGCGCTCTATCGTACGGCGATTCAATTGCAAATCACGAAGGTTACAAGGCTGCAATGTACAGAAATAGATTTCCAACCGGAAATATCACAGACGCACTTTCCTATTATCCAACAAGTGCAAATCTTCCACGAACTGAAACCGAGTCTTCCTGGCTGAACTCGATAGAAAGCCACATACCTCACGATTCAACTTCCTCGAGTATCAGATCCATGACATCAGAGGGAAGCTATTCGCAAAGTCCATACACCGACAGACGGTATCCCCAACCCCCGGCCTATCAATCTCATCAGTACCACCATACCTATTCAAACCAAAGTTACGCACACGCCTATCAACAACAATATCAACAGTATCAAATGTCACAACGACTCGCTGCTGCTGAAAACGAACGGCAATGGCCGAGGGAGCATCATTACACTCAGGAAAATGAAACCAAGTCAACAATCGATCCGTCCCAACAACAAGGAGAATTCTACGATCCATCGAGTGTCATAGTCTCACAATCAGGATACATCAGTATTTCCGCGGACATTAAAGATCACGAATTAGAGAACAATAAAAATGCGAAGAAAATACGAAGAGGATCATCGCTAAAAAATGCCATGACCTCCATGAGCAATTGGCTCCCCGATCTTCACCTACCCAGAAGACACAGAAGCCAATCATTACCTGGCGGTGTTCGACGGGAGGATATCGACAGAACCCAACCAAATAGATTAGAAATGCAAAGAACTGGCAACACTCGATATCAAGGCGCGAGGAAGAAGAAGAAGAATTTAGTGTCCACTGTTTCGGGAATACTGCAAAAAGCAAAACGAAGAAATCATCAATCTTCGCAATCACTCTCCGATCCAGAACAATCGGAAACTGAATGGAGCAGTGGTAGACAGAGTGGTTTATCCGAAGACGAAGACAGTGTCATGTCCGATGCAAATCAAGAACCACCATTTTTCGCAAAAGTTAAATCCAGCAGTATGAAGAAGAAATCTCCCCAGCAGCAGATTATCAGTCAACAACAAATTCACAATCAACAACAAATTTTGGCTCAACAACAAATGCATGGTCATCAACAAATTCCCATGCATCAGCAAACGCAACAATTGATTCATCAACAGGCGCCTCTCACACCACAACAGAGGGAATATCTGCTTCAGGAACAGCAACGTTTACAGGAGCAACAGCAGGCTCTGCAGCAGCAAATTCAACAACATCAAGAGCAACTGCAAAAGAAAGTTGCCGAGGAAAATTGGCTAAAGGAGAAGGAGAACGAGCAAAGAAAATCCGAATTAAGCGAAACTGAACTCTCCGATCAGGTTTGCGGAGTCGAGGAAGAAGCTTCCGGCAAGAGCACCGGTTCGGGTTCAGGTGGTTCTACTATATTCCCAACCGTCGGGGATATAAAAAAGTCCACCGGCAGTTCGGACGAAGCACCAAACGAAAAGGCACCAAAATTACCACCACTAATGGGTGGGGCCAGTATGGAATTTGCCGTCTCTCGTGCTTTGGGTAAATATCGCCAGAGACAATCCTCGACAGTATCCGATGAACAGGGAAGTAATGACGATGGTAGTATTGACAAAAAGTCCGACGAGGGCAATCAACTCTCCATTGACGCCAGTTTCGAGTATCAAGAGGACGTTTCTGAAAAGAGTGAAAAGTCCAGCGGTACCAAAGGTCCAGAATTGGTGACTAGCATTTCCGAGGAAGCACCACCTTCAGAGGGCAGTCCATCAACATCCAGCACAAGGGGTTACGGTCCACAGATTGGTTGCACTCGTTTTTTACCCAGACATCAACAATCATTGGAAATTCCTTGGGCTGGCTCACGAAGTGGTGAAGGCGATGAGGACAACAGAAGTACACACTCATACAGAAGTACATCCCGCGTCTCATCACGTCGTCAAAGTACAGAGGACTCCATTGATTCCGAGGACGAATGGTACTGTTACGAATTGCGAAAACTCGAGGAACTAGAAAGACAAACGCAAGTTGAAATTGAAATGGGTCAAGTTCTCGTCGAAGTGCCCGAGGAAAATGAACCCTTCCAACCAGGCGAGGAAGTCAAAGAGCGTATGTCATTTGTTCTTCGCGAACTGAAATTGAAGGCAAAACCCAAAGAGGATGAACATGAGGAGAAACGAGACCTAATGAAGGAGGAGACGCAAACAATTAAAATGAATGGAACAGTCGTGGGTCGGGAAAGACGATTGGAGAATGGCGAGAGATATCGCGATGGCAAACCATTCCCAAAGAAGAAACCAGTCGAGAGTATTGAATCCGTTTTCGCGCGAGTCACCGATTATCATACATGGGCGCATGAGGAGGCAGCCAAGAAGGACAAGAAAACAATACCAATGGAGGAGGGTTCTTCGGGTGAAACATCAGGGCCGGACAGTCCGGTTCATTCAATGGACGAGGAAGAGGACGAGATGCACAAGGATCTCGATGAACATCAGTCAAGAAGGAGTTCCAGTGGATCGACACTCCGTCACAGTGAGAAGCATCTGCAGGGCTCCGATTCTCTATCGCGTGAAGGTAGCGTAAGTGTACCACCTAGCGAAGTTTCAGTCAGTATCCCTGGTGGTTGGGATTCTGAAAGCACTGTCCTTGAAGGCGATCGAGATGGTGCCGGTAGCGCTGAAACTGGTACCACGGCCACGCTGAGTCTTCCAAAAATCAAAATTGACTCATCGTCCTGCGGCAGTTCGGACACAACATTGAAGGAGGGGCAAATCAGTCCTGGTCCACCGGGATCCAAATGGAAGCTGCTCAAGGCCCTCAAGGAGAGGAAGGCTGAAGAAAAACTCAAGGAGGTTGAAGACGCCTCGAAGGAGGCTGCTGCCCTTACTCAAGGGCCCACGGCAGTGAGTATCATGATTAAGTGAGGACACGATTCCTTCTGTAAAGTATATTCGAGATTTGGCGGATGGGTCAAATAGTTACTTCTTCCAGAATCGTTACTATTAATTTTTAGCCACTTCCTGAATCTTCGGCTGGCGTCTACTCCAATTTCTTTCCTTCCCTAACATTCGCCGAAGATACACGAAGTTCCAATTTACCTAAACTTCTAATTTCTATTTATTGCCTAAGGTATTAATTTTTAGGTCATAATCTTCAACCAGTGTGGTAAAATCCAAAAAAAGAATTAATAAAACCCCGCAATAAAAAATTTACGTCCCCTTTCCCTTAGAGCAGCAGAATTACGTATGCGAATTGTCACCCCAAACCATTGGAGAGACAACGAGTCATCGAGTTCTCTGGTTAAATTATCAGCACTGCTGGGTTCGTGTCTGTTGATAGTAGTTTCGTTCCTTGTCTCATCGATTCCGAACCTATCGATTTTAGGTCTCCACGGAGTAACCCCCCCGGAAAAGTAATAATTAACAGAAATTAGTCAACCACTGAATTGGAAATTAATCAGTAACGAATTACTTATACCAAACAATTCCCTAAAACAAAATATACTTTTTGCCTCATCATTTTCTATCAATTTTTTTCGATTTTCCCACTGGTTAGATTTTTGATTTAGTAAAAAAAACCTATTTTTTTGCTGAAGAATGATTTAGATTAGAAAAAAATCTTCAAACTCGAATACACTATATAATAAAAAATTAATACAAATATTGTGCAAAAAAGAGTCATTCAAAGAGTCAATATTACAAGAGCGAGCGAGCGAAAAATTATACATGAAAAAGTGTATGAAACCAGATGCCGTCTAAAGTACCAACGTCAAATTGAAAGAAACATACTAGTCAATTTAAATTGGAACACCAGAGAGATTTTTTTGGGGTAAGAGCCTAAAAGAATTTTTACAAAATCACTAAATCTAAATGTTCGAACAACGATCATCATCAAATGACAATTTATAACAAAACAAAAATTGCGAAAATAATATATATATATAAATAAATATTAGAATAATTAATGATCGCTGAAAGCTCATTGCGTATATTTGT
Source organism: Leptopilina myrica (nomen nudum) (assembly GCA_032872475.1). Taxonomy (NCBI): domain Eukaryota; kingdom Metazoa; phylum Arthropoda; class Insecta; order Hymenoptera; family Figitidae; genus Leptopilina; species Leptopilina myrica (nomen nudum). The sequence goes on along the minus strand of CM065464.1, from coordinate 40,388,951 downwards.
ATATCAAGTACGCTAGAACTATAATTTAGATGGTGCTTTGCAAATTAAGACGCTTTGAGGTAGCATTTAATGTACGTTCACTTGATTATTGCTACGTGATCGACGAAGTAATAGAATTTACATACACATCAAACTAATTTCTCTCATCCTATAAATGAAACGGGAATAACTAAAAAGTATTTACTATTAAATCTGAAAAAAATTAAAAATCTAAGTAATATCAGTAGAATTTTTTACTCTTTTGATACAATTCATTTTAGACACTAGAATATTTCCAATTATTACTTCGTCAGTCAAAAAAAAATTGATAAGAGAGTAAAGAGTGAAAGAATGAAAGCGAATAATCATCTTGAAAAGATTTTTTGTGTCATTTACATCGAAATCACTTGTTCGCTATACAAACACACATCCACATATCATTAAAGTCCCATTTATAAATAGTTGACATTTTAATCGTACTCTATTAACAAATAATGCACAACATTCACGAAAATCACAATTCATATCAATTCGTCACATTCATTCTCTAAAAAATAAACGGAAAAGAAAATTTCGCACCGGAAAATTTGATATCAAATTGAAAAAACATTAATAAGCGGAAAAATATAACGAAAAATAAATTAATGACGTAAAAATTTATAAATTATTCATAAATAAATTAATCAAATAAGCGATAATAATTATATTGCTATATGAAAATACTATCTATCGTTTTAAGGATTGGATTAACTATAAATAATTATAATAACTATAATAATATATACAAAAGAAAACAATGCAGACCAATTCGCGGAGCTTTAATACTTTTTGCACGAGTTTCAAAAACTTGAAAATAATTTAATATATTAGTCCTTCCTATGTAACGATTTCTATACAATTATACACATAAAAGTTATCAAGAGATAAGCTTAAGAATTAAGAAAAAAAACTCTATTAAAAAAAAGTATCATAAACTTAGTTTTTTATTAGTTAGGATTATTCAACTCTTTACAAATTAGTCTTCCGTTCAGGATTGCAGGAGTTAGTTAATTATTTCGGTATAAGAAAATATTTCCTGCATTGTCAAAGGCAATGTGAGAAGCCGTGAGAAAAATTTTCATTGTTTTGATTAGAAAATGTAAAATTATCCGATTGGCCCTTTTGGACTAAATATTTCAATGTAATTTATTTTCTGACAGTAATTAATAATAATGTTTCAAAATTAAATCTAAATTGTTTGGAAAATTCTGTCTTGATTGTAATAACTCGCGTCTTCTATTTCAATATTTTCATATTTTATTTTTTATTTTAACAGAAAAAAGTTTCTTTATTTTAATATCTTTTCGCGGAAAATAATTTCTATTGATCAGTAGCTATTATTTTGATTAACGTAGTGGTGGCACTTTTAGCTCCAAATGAGAAAGAAAGAGTGTGTCGCGACTGCGCAGACGCGTCGCGCCTTCCCCCACCACTTGTAACGAAACATATAAAACTCGCTCTAGTCGCGTCTTTCGTCAAATCGTCTTCCACCAGCTGACGATGCGTTTCTCGAGTCTCCGCAAAATTTGAAAGCCAATCGGACAATTTTTATAAATTATTTACTCTAAACCAGTTGATAAATAAAGGCTCCACATAATAAATTCGTAATAATTTCCCTGCCTTTGACAACCAAAAATAATTTTCACAAGAACGAATAATTATCGAAACTAATACAATTTTTACCTTGTTTTTACTTTTTTTATTTTTTATGAGAAAAAAACGTGAAATCGTGTAGGAAAATTTTTTTAATCCTTCAGGGTAGGTTTAAACAAGTTTTAACCAAATATAAAACATTTTAGAACAGTTTTAAACAATTTAGAAAGTACTTTAATAAACCTATCGATCGTCGTTTCGGTGAGTGAATTCGACAAAAAAAAGAATATAATTATTACGAAAAAAGTGAAATAGTCCTCAGTCGCTAATAGAAAGAAAAATTATTTGCTAGCTTAAAAACAAAAGAAAAATATTATACAGAATAGAAAAGTCTTTCAATAAAAAAGTAAATCTATTTATAACTCATATCTCTCTAGGAATCATTTATCACAATATACAAAATCTCGAATTGATTAAACAATGCAAATCTGAAATGCTTCCGTATATTCAAAGACTTGCAAGCGTAGTATTCTAATTAAGATATAGGGTAATTAGCGCATTTTGTCATTACAAAAATTATTGTTTTACTTTTGCAAACTAGTATATAATTGATAAAGTAAAAAGAGGAAAGCTTTGTTAAAAATTTAATATTTTCTATTAATATTATTTTCCTTTATGAAAAGAAAATTATAGAATAGATAAAAAAAGTCAAAAAAATAATTATCCAGTAGGAGATAAGATAGAAAATAATTCTAAAATAACACTCAATTTTTCCTTTTGATAACTGTGAGTTTCATTTGGAACACAATTTTCAGAAGAAGGGTTTTTTATTTAAGTAATGAAATATTGAAAATAATAAAGTGGGAAAAAGAATTCGAGATGAAAAATAAAGAATACGGATGCGATAAAATTTATGTGGAGCAGAAAAATATCTCTTGTGGCTTTTTTTTTAATGGGAAACAAGTAAACGGACATAGAAAACCGTAAACGATATCCTTTGCAATATTGCCACTCTCACTATGTCCTGTGTATAAATAACCAAAACCGAAAGAGTTGTATTTTTCTCTTTAATGAAATGATTACGAAAAAGGAATTTTTTTTCTGAAAACAATTTTTCTTGTTTATTTTGTTGGTAAATTTTCGTTTTTCCACTTGAAGTTGAATGAATATTTCTAAAGGTCAATAAAGTAGGAAAAATAATTGCGAAATTATATATTTCCATGAATTATCGAATTTCTACTTTGAAGTGAAAATTAATATCTAGAGGTATTTTTTATTTTCCACGATGTTTATTATTTTTTTAATCAGTGGAATATTTTTAAAAACTAGAATCAGTGGTTGAATTAAAAATCAGAATTAATTTCTTTCTCTGGTTTTATATTTTTTAAGTCAGAATTATTTATCATAAATGCTATTTGTAATTGGATCTTTTTATTAAGTATCGAGTTTAATTTTTTTCTGAAATTAATTCTTCTTATCGAGTCCCATGTGAAAATGTGGAACATCTTTCGTGATTCAGAATCGGAAAGTAAAGTTGAAAAAAATCCGCGGGGGGGAAGAATCGAACCCCGGTCGAGCTGTTACGAGAGCAACAGAAGTACCGCTAAGCTATGACACTTTCCAATTGAACTTGTTATAAATTCGCAAAAATATAATGATTTTTAGACTTTTTTTTAGTTTTGAGATTCGAATTCTTAATTTTATTTCGAGGAATAGTGAAAGAATTGTTCCTGCGAATTTTTATGACATTTTCTCGCATTTTCACTCGAATATTCGAAAATATCGAGAACAGTGTTTATCTGATTACTGAAAACTTCTCGGTCGGTATGTTCTGGAGATGAGCAGCAATTTTACTCGCAATTTTGAAACAGATGAAAATTGTTGTTGGAATATTGTTCCTATAGACATTCCGGATAATAGCAAAATTCCTAAGGTGCAACCTTGGGGGGTTGTTGACGTCACGCAGCTTCCCGAGATTATCTCGAGGAGTCATTATCAAACCTACTTAGTGCAAACTGAGTACGTGTTCTCCTTTAGGATTTTTTTTCAATCCGTAAAGTAGAAAACCCGATAACCTTCTCTTTTTACGAAGTCAATTTCTAAACTACTATAATAAATTATTATTATGATTTTTAATTTTTTACCCAATGAACTCTTTTCTCGATTTTTCTCAAAGTTTAACGTCTCCTTTTTTTAATTTCATGAAAAAATTATTTTTTTCCTCAAATAATTGATTTTTGATAAATTTCAAAATATTCCTGCTTCATTGACCTAAAAAAAAAAGATTAATATTTCAGAAAAGAGTTTCAAACTATTGTTGTTCTTTCTCGACTTTCTAATAATACCTATTCTGCAGGTACTTATGAAAACTATTTTCGAACTTTTTCCTCACATATTTCGAGTAGTTAATTTCTGGCAAATTTCAAAGTATAACTTAAAATAACAATAGCTTTAACTTACAACAAAAATGAACAATATATTTCGTTGAAAAAAGAGGAAGAAAATAAATATTCCGCACTGCGTAACTCTCCATTAATTTACATGAAAGGCAATCGCATGCTGAGTCGCCTAGAAAAAAATGTACATATGAATTGTTCCAATTATACGCTCGACTCACAAATTCTATTTCTCATAATCACAGTCCAGTACTTTCATTATACTGTAAATGTTAATTTGCGCAAAAAAAAACTAAACTCGTCTTTTAGAAAGAAAAATCGTTGGGAAAAAAAACAAAATACTTTTAAACGAACATCATTTTAAAATGTTTTAAAAACTACAGAAGCAAAATAGAAGAATAAAAAGTCAAATGAAGAAAAAGTTCAATAATGGAAAAAACGTGCAATCAACTTGAGAATTTTTAAATTGCCGCCTAAGGAATATTCTTAGTTTTAAATTTCCAGAGGAGAAAAATACGACCCATTCGGCGCGTGAGTTCGCATAAATCAATTATCATTACTTTACTCTGAATATTTTCCAACGTGAACGAATAGATAAATAATTTTAATATCATAAAGAAAAAGGAATGTGACGAAAAAATAAACTTTCAATTTTGCACTTTTATAAAATACTTAAAAAAAAGGGACAAGATAATAAAAAGTTCGTAAAAAAATTTTCTTTCCCCCCAAATCAGACGTGAATAAAAAAAAAATTTGTTTTTAACAAGTAGTTTTATTAGAATCAAAAAACAATTGACTGAGAATTGCTTTAAATGTAGAAATTTTAGTATTATGTAGAATTACTGATTTAGGATTAAACAGGAAATATCTATAGTGTATTAATTTTTTAGTAAAGTAGATTTATAAATTTATAAATTAATGATTAAATCATAGAAAATGAGTACACTTCTTGTAAATTAAAGTTGAAACGTATATATAAAAATATATAGTAGATAAGTCTTTCTTAAATCCCCACACTATTGCTCCAAAAGCCTTCAATTAATCAATTCTTGACCAAAAGAACACGTCCAGACATTTTCTGCGAAAAAAAAGTGTCGTAAAAAAAAAGAAACTTTTACTATCACGTGAGACGAGTGCTTTTTAAGAGTTTATCTCTTAGTGGCATAAAAGTGAAAAAAGCCTCGAAAAAAAAGGAAACTTTAGATAAGGAAAATGGTGCAATTCAAAAACTTTTTCCCCAATAAAGTTCTCGAGTTGAAGCAAAAAAAAAAAATTTCTTCTTCTTTGTGTATTCAAATTTTTGAAAAGTAAAATACGGAAAAAATTCGTTTTTATGAAAAAAATTCGTACCTTTTTGGAAGCTCGGTGTCAATTATTATATTCTTCCCAATTATATAATTATAGGTTAAGACTCGAAGTGATATTTAAGACTGATTGTTGAAGAAAAATTTTGATCTTCTTTATAAAAAAAAAAAAAATATTTGGCGTAAATTCCATTATTAAAGTAAGTTCGTATAAAAAATTAATTGAAAGGTACTTTATTTTTTTGTCTTCCGTTACTGTTTTTTATAAATTTTATTTTTTCCGCTTCTTCCATTTTTATAGTTTTTTTTTGTTTTAACGTATTTTCTACAATTTTTATTTAGAAAAAAATTATACTCAGTAGATTTTTATAAAACGGAAAATGTTAAAAAAGTGAAATATTGTCACTTATGAAAACTTTTGGATAGGAAAAAAAGGCATTTGTCAAGAAAAAAGATAAATTTAGTTTTATCAAAATTTTTTTAATTTAATTTCAAACCTTCCGGTTGTAAAAATCTATAAAAATAAATATAATCGAAAATCGTAAAAATAACAAATGACATTGAAGAAAAAGAAATAAAAATTGTATAATTCTAAATAATTCCAATACTAAATAAAATTTTTCTTCTCTAAAAAGTAAAAGAATTAAATAAATCCCGCAGCAAAAAAAAAGACCAATATAACTAAAATTTTAATAAAACATTTATTTAAAAGTGCCTTTAACTCCGTTAAAACTTTTAAATTCGCCATTTTTTCTATTTAATGGGGAAAAAAACTCTTCACATTCAATTATTAATAAACTAAAATATTTTCTACAATAATTTCAATTTAATAACCTGGAATTTATTCTTATTTGCGGAAATTGTATTAAACTTGTAATTTGTAAAGAAAAAGGAAAGAATTTGTAACAAGAGTAGAAAAAAGTTAAGTGCAAAGTTGCATGAAAGAAAAGAACGATAAGAAACAGTTGGGTTGATGATGGGTGGGAGAGGGGGGGTGTTAGGTGATAGTGTGGAAAAACTTTAGAACGTGATGGTACAAAAAAGAAAGGTTCTAAATTCGTTCGAATTAATTGAAAACTTGATGCCAATTAGAAACTTCAAGAATTTTTGATTTGTTAAAATTCTTCTCACAGAATGAAATAAATCGTAAGTGGAATTTTTTTTTTAATATTGTGAAAAATGAAGAAAAAGAAGATAGGTTCTAAGTTGTTTTTAATTATTTTCATTTCTTTTCCAATAATAAATTCAAAGAAAGTCATTTTTTAAAAATTTAGTTTTTATTATTATTGTCAGTTATTAGTAAATATCAATAAATTGAACAATAGTATTGACGAATAATATTACCCATTGGGTCTAAATTGAAAAAAAGTTTTTGTACTTTGTTCTCGCACTGTTTCCAGGAATAAGTTAATGTTGACCTTGAGTAAGAGTGGGGGCAGTGGGAAAGATAGAGACAGAGAGTAACTTCTCTCTCGCACTCATTACCCCCACTATGACTCCAGGCCACGCCCCACTCTTGTTTCACGAATCAGTGCGTAGGAAAATTGTGCAGTGAAAACTACTTTAGACATTAAAGTTAGCAGCGGATTTGATTTCAATAAATTACAAAAAAATAATTATTATAAAAAGTATATCGTAACTTAATTATAATTTATAATATATAATTTATTTTAAAATGGATTATTAATATAAATTTTAATAGTTTTACGTTTTTTTTATTTTTCTTCAATTTAACTATTGTTGATATTTTTATTTGTTTTTTTATTCTTCTCGTATTCATTTTATTTTTTAGAATTTTATTTATTGTTAAAAAGTTAATTCTATTTTATTAAAATAATATTTTTAATAGTATTTTTACAATTTTTACTAGTATTCTAACTAGTACTATTACCAGTATTTTACGGTAGGTTGTCACTTTTCCTAAAAAACCAATTTCTAGTAATTTTTTCCTAAAATAGCAATTTCTAATGAAATTCATTTTCTAAAAAAAATTTCCATCGAATTTAGATTAAAAAAAAATTTTTTTCTTAAAAAGTTATGATTTCTAATTCTCTATTTATTTTCTTAATGACAATTCTGTAATTTTAATAAAAGTTAGAAAATTGTTAAAAAAATAAGATTAGGAAATAGAAAATTTTACTTCTTAATTACAATTCTGTTTACAAAATTAAAAGTTTCTTTTTGAAATAAACAAAAACTCTTTTTATTAGCTTTTTATTATTTGTTACAATTTTTTAAAAATTCTGTTCTTCTTAGAAAAAAAAACATTTGGCATTATTTTTAATTTTTTATATTAAATTTCAAAAATTGATAAGTACATTTATAAAACAAGATATCTATAAAAGTATTATTAAAATTTTATCGAGTCATTTATAAAACACTTTTTCAGAAAATTTTAAATATCTTTATGAAAAGAATTTCTATTTTTAACTGGATCATTAAAAATTTTTGTTAAAAAAATTGAATTTCTATTTTTATTACAATTTGTTAAAATCAATATTTATTAAAAAAAATAAAAAAAAACTTTGATTTTCTATTATATACCTAATGATTGTCATTGGAAAAATTGAATATTGTTTGAAAAAAACTGAAAATTACTCTTATTAGAAAAAGAAAATTTTTAAAAAATGAGCTTTATTAGAAGAAAGAAAAATTGGAAAATCACTTTAATGAGAAAAAAGTTTTAGGAAATAAAAAATTAGAAATACGTTTTAGAAAAACTGTACCCTACCGTATTTTACTAGTATTACTACTCGTATTTTACTCGTATTTATAATTGTATTTTTACTAGTATTTTTACTAGTATTTTTACTAGTATTTTTACTAGTATTTACTAGTATTTTTACTAGTATTTTTACTAGTATGTTTACTAATATTTTTACTAGTATTTTTACTAACATTTTTACTTTTATTTTTACTAGTATCCTACGTGGAAATGAAAGTTTGGGTAAAAGATAACAAATTTAAGACAACTATGGGTAAAGGTTGGCTAAATATAATAATAATAATTTTACTAACATATATTGAAATTTTACTAATTGTTAGTAAAGTTTACTAATGACTTAAAAGAATTCTACTAAGCTATTAGCAAAATTTTACAAAAATAATTTACAAAACTAATAAGCAATAAATAATTGAAAAAGAGAAAAACCGTCTATGAAGACGTCTAAAAATTAGTAAAATTTGACTATTTCTTCGCTGAATTCTACTAAATTAGATTTAGAGAGAGTAAAAAAATACCTTTTTTCCTCTTTCCAAGCTTTGGCAAACTTTCCTTATAGCTCAAAAATAAAAAAATTTCAAAGTTCATGTGATGAAAAATTAATTTTTATTGTCGCCATTCTTTACCCATAGTGTACCGTATTCTTTTGTCCACAATTTTTTTCCTTACGTACACTGAAAGAAAATGTATATTAAATTTTGTAAAAGTATTTAATAATTTGGGAAAAAATTGCAACAAACCGAAATTTTGATATAAAAATATTAAACATTAAAAAAAATTATGTCGAATTTAGTATAATTATATCAAATATCAAGAATTTAAATTCAATTTTAAATATTTTAATATAACTTTTCTAAATTCTACATAAATTTTTTTAAAGTTTCGTATTTTTTATATCAAAATTTCGGTTTGTTGCACTTTTTCCCTAAATTGTAAAATACTTTTACAAAAATTAATATACAGTTTCTTTCAGTGATACTTTTACTACACTGAGAAAACGATATATTTGATTCAAACATATTTTGTTTAAATTAAACTTAAAATATCTTTGCTATACAGTCAAACATATTTAAGTTTAATTCAAACATATTTTTTGGTTCATTTAAAGAAATAATATATTTTATTCAAACATAAAATGTGATTGATTTTAAATTAATTATAACCAACTTTTAAGTTTGAATCAAACACAAAATTTTCAAACATATTTTTTGTTTAAATCAAAACAGAAAATATGTTTGAATTAAATATATTTATTCGAACAAATAATATTTTTGAATCAAAGCAGTAGATATTTTCTATATATTGAGATAAAACTTACAAACTAATTTCAACTAAACAAAATCTCTTAAAATTATTTTTTTATTTAAATTAAGTATAATGTTTTCTCAGTGTACTTTTACCTAAAACTTAAATACTATTTTGACTATATATTTTACATAGAAGAAAATTGTTATAAAGTTCTAAGGAAAAGGTTAAATGAAAATTTAATGATAGGTTATATAAATTTTTACTCAGCACAAGAGTGTCATCTTGAGTTTTTATCATCGCGCTTCGTATCACCTTCCGAGCTACTGCAATTCGAGGTAGTTATTAAACATGTACCCAATGAACGCAGTCATGCGCACTCACGAATAATGTGCATACTTGAAAGAGAATGTTGAACCACTAACACATAGAGAAGCACACTCACAAACATACCTGAACAAATATATATATATAGTACCTACCAACCTACCATATACACAACCATACTGCATTACTATAAACACCCTCAATTGCAATGATCTCATGTCTATACAAGGTTTCAGTATATATAGAGGAGGCACACTTACAAATACAACTCAACTCAGTGGTAATGCATGTGTAAAGTGCACGAAGGGAGAGAGGGTCGAAGATTATTAGGCGAACGTGAGATTAGGTTGGACACCGCATGGATTTACAGGCGTTGCCGGCATAATTACGCACACACTACTATGTGCGTTATTATTGTACGTATTATCCGCGGTTACATAGACCTATATAGATATACATTCACATACCACATCAACATGTCACCATTTTCAGTCGTCACACACACACACACGCTGTGATAAAAAATTAAATTAAATTCTATAAAAATATTCTCCTGATAAAATGTGGTCAACTATTATATTAGTATTAAATAATTTTCATGTATTATCCTATAGTTATTAATAAAGTTAATAAAATTTTATTATTGAGATGTAAAAACCGTGTGAGAAGTGGTAAAAATCGTTGCGCTGGGCTGGGCTTTATTTGCGAATGGAAGGGGAAAGCAGGGATGGGAAACTGGAGTTCGAACCAGTGCTGCCAGATTTGGGAGATTTTTCCTTTCAAACTATTAAGAAAATTAATGAAATATTCGATATTTGAAGAATTTAGAGGAATATTATAAAAACTTGGGGATTTTTTTTGAAAATATTGCGAAGGTAATGATGAAAATATTTATAAATATTTAAATAATATCAAAAAACCATTTTTTTAAAAATAAATTATAATTTTTGTTCCTTACATTCTTATTATTGTAATAATAAATGTAATAATTATTAATTACTAAAGTAACTGTTAATGTTCCATGTATTATATTGCAAATTAACATTTTTTTTTAGTTTCAAATATGAACATAAGGGCAATTCCACATGAGATTTACCTATGACTATAAAACTTCGATTAAACATATTTTTCCGATCTTTATAGAAAAATATGAAATACGCATTTAAAAAAATTTTTTTTTCAAATTTAAAACTAACGAATTTTTGAAATTTTTTGTTTTTAAATAAGTAGGCCTATTTTCAATAGCTTATCAGTCTCAAAATATTAATTTTAGTAAAAAGTCGTCAAAGAATGAAAGTTTTTATTTTCTTTCGACTTTAAAGAAATGTAAAAAAAATTTTTTAAAATTTTTTATTAAACATTTTTTTTTTAATTTCTTATGAAACAAAAATTTTTTTCCAAATTTTGTTATAAACAAATTAATTTTCTTTAACTTTAGATCTGATTTTTAAATATCTTTTTAAAATTTATTTATACCTTATAATGTAGAGATGAGTTTCCAAAATTTTTCCGAAATGAGCCTGAAAAGCGTTTAATAACTTTTCAAAAATTTTCAAAAATCACATCCACTTATAAATAATAGAATATTGTCTGATTTTACATGAAGGGATATATTGATAAATTATTCTTCTTTAATTTAAAAAAAAAACACTCAAAGTGATTAAAAATTTTAAATTGTAGAAATTTTTAAAAGTTAATTCTATAAAAAGCTGATCGTGAGGCTTACACTTGAATTTTGAAAATTTTTTAAATTTCGTTAAACGCATCAGATCCATTCTGTGACTTATTGGAAAATCTTCTTTACATTATAAGCCATACGTAAATTAAAAAAAAATATTAAAAAATCTGTCCCAAAGTTAAAAAAAATTCATTTCTTTATGAAAAGAATTATGTTTTAATAAAAAATTTTGTATATTTTTTAAAAGTTAAAAGAGAATTAAAACTTTTTTCTAAACTCAATATTTTCATACTAATAAACTATTAAAATAAGGCCCACTTTTATAGAAATCCAAAATTTCCAAAATTCATATTTCGAAAATTTTAACAACTAAACAAAAATGAAAGAATACTTTTTTTATATTTGCCTGTAAAAATGAAGAAAAAAAATGTTTAACAGAATTTTAATGGTCATATAATTAATCTCAAGTGGAGATTACATAATTAACTATTCTCTTTCTTAAAAATTTTATTATTACAAAAAAATTTATAATACAATTCTTGTTAAGAATGAAATTATTTTGAAAAATTTTAATAATACATATTCTTTAGAAGAATTCAATTATTATTTTTAAAAAGAGTAAAAATCATGGCAGAAATTCAATTATTTTTAAAACAATTTTAATAAAATTTTACAAAAAGGTTTAATTAATTTTTTTAATAAAATTCTTGTTAAGGATAAAAATATTTTCAGTAATTTTCATACAATTCTTTGAAAGAGTTCAATTTTTTTATAAATAATTTTTTTTCAAGAATTCAATTATTTTTAGTACAATTTTTATTCAATTTTCTGTAAAGAATTCAATTATTTAAAAAATTTGATAAAAAATTCTTCGAATGACTAGTTGTTTTTAAATGATTAAAAAAAAATTTGCAAGAATTTAATACCTTTTAATGCATTAATTTTAAAATTCAAAAACGAAAATTTATTAAAAATGTTAAGAAGCAAACAAAAACTAACTTTAAATTCAAACTGAGAAACATATTCAAACACAACAATGTTAATTTATTTCTTTAAAATGGTTTGCAAAATTTAATTTCATTTGCCATATTTTAGAAAAAAATAAAAAAAATTTTTAATTTAAAAAAAGTTTTTAAAAATTAAAAAAGTTTTAAAAAAATAAATTTTTTTTTTAAATTATAACCAAATTTAATCATCTGGCAGCACTGGTTTTGGATTGGCTCCCAATATTACTGATAATATTACTAACCAATGAGAAATTCTAGTTTCACTCCCTCCCTTTCTCTTTCTCAATTCCTAATTTTTTTCATTCAAATTAAAAAAGTAAATAACATGTAAATTCGTAATAATCGTCGAAGTCGAAATCGGAGTCAATTAAAAAAAACTATCGCGAAAAGATAATTTATCAAAAAAAAACTATGTAATTTAATGTCAATTTTATAAAAATCAAGAGATAAAATTTGAACTTTTCTTTTGTTCCGAAACCTAGTGCGAATAATAATAGAGGTTGATAACAAACTGATTTACCGTCTATATGTGAAAAATTACAAAAGGGACAAATATTCCTCTGGGTTTAATAACTTTTATTTTCGATCAAAATTTAACACTATCCTTTCCCACTGACTCTATATTCTGTTAACAAATTTCACCACACAATATATTTATAAACAAAATTTCTCTACACGTAAAAAAACGCTTCCAATTCCACTTTACGGGTACAAAGAATAAAATATAAAACCCTATTTGTGACAATAGAAGGTCATTTTTTAAAATCTTTCATTACAAGAAATTTTAATGGAAAAATTAAAAAAATTACTTTCGTCAAAATTTTAATATGGACCATTTTTTTCAAGGATATCAAATTGAGACAAATAACAAATCACCCAATTTTCATTCGTTTTTTTTTTGTCTCAATTTTTGTATTCTTAGAAAAAAATGTCTAGTTTTTTCTTTTTTTTTCCTAATTGAAAAAATTAGAAATGAAAAAATTGCCTAGATGAGAGAAAATGTGAGGTCGATGTATTAACACGTAATTATTATCATCATATATCATCACACATAGTTACACAAATGTCATATCATTAATAAATGAAAAAAAATAATAAGGAAACTTGATCGATTTCATGTAAAAAAAACAGCGAATTATTAAGGCTTAAATTAGAATTAGAATCAGCGAAGTTATATTATAATATAGTGGCGTGTATTAAGCGTTAGAGCATTGTTAAGGGCCTAATAGTTAAAGTATGATAAAAAATTAATAAAAAAAAATATCAATTACTGAGTATAAGACTCAAAAATACCCAATGTTTTGTTATTGTATACGTAAGAAAATGCTTGTCTGAAATATACTCGCGAAGCGACGCTATTGATAGAATATATATATATATATATATAAATAAATATATATACACATTTACTGAGTTGTATTCTTCCATCAAATCGAGAGTGTCTCGGAAGAAGGAGCGAAACATTAAATTACAGTAGAATTCAGATTTTTAATTAAATATTTCAATTCGTTTTTAAAAAAAAAAATAAATAAATAAATAAAATCGAAATGTAAAAATTGTTTTTATTCCAAAAAATTCGTTTTGGTATTTAATTATACAAAATTAATTTTTTTGAGTGAAAATTAAAAAATTTTTCTAGTAAATTCAATCATTTTAAATTAAATTTGTTGAAATTGGAAGTGAGAGTTTTCTTCTCGAACGAGACGCGACTCGATGATGTTAAAATATATCTGCGATGTATTACAATGATGACAGGAGTCGTCTTCAGCTTAAAAAAAAGAAGAATTAAAGAAAAAAAAGAAGAAAATGGCAAAGGAAACAATTTTTTCCTTGACAATTTTTCAAAAAATAGATGTCGAAATTCGAAGAAAGCAAAAGGTCGCTACGAAAGGAAAAAGAGAAATCTATCTCTAAACAATTATTACACTTGTTACGCTATCAATAAGTTTATATTATTACGTCTATTGTAACAGATTTACAAGTATTATACGTGATATATTTATACAAGCTGTTATACACTATACATATATCTCTCTACTTCCATTTTCTGCGTTAAAATACAATTGCGAACGACAGACAAAAAAAAATACGAATATTATTGATGAGAAAAAATAATAAAATGGAAATGGAAAAAAATAATCAATTATGAAAAAGCAGGTGGGAAAAAAATTTGGAAAAGAATACAACGAATAGTTTTTAAACAATCGAGATTGATGAAGAAGAGGAATATTTATAAAATTCAAGTAAAGTAAAAAAAGGGAAGAGGAACGAAAGAAGAAAAGAAAATATTTGTTATTGAAAAACCAAAGAAAAAAATACAGAAAAAGTAAAAACTTATTATCAAAGAGTTTAAAAAAGTAAGAAAAAGAGTTAAAAAATGAAGTAAACGTAAAAATAAATTTTAAATGGAGTTTTAAAAAACAAAAAATGAGTAAAAACGAAGACACTAAGAAAAAAGTAGTAAATTAAAAAAAGATTATGAAAAGACTAGAAAAGAGTAAAAAAAAAGTAAAAAAGAGTAAAAAAGAGTGAAAAAGATTGAAAAGAGATTACGAAAATAAAGAAAGAATAGAAAAATAAGGGAAAAACAATGAAAAAAAATAAGTGAAGAGAAAAAAGAAGAATGAAGAAGAAATTAAGAAGTATAAAGTCAAGTAAGAGGAAAATCAGTAGATTCGGTCATGCTGTGGTCAGACATTCTTCAAACTCGAGAGCCAGGAGAGAATTCTTGGTGCTGATTAACAGTGGATAGAGTTCAACGGCTATTGTCTTCGGACGTTGATTGATGAAGAAATGTGGGTTACCTCATCTTTTTGACGTTGACAAAAAAAAAGAAAAAGAAAGGTCTGGCTAGTCAAGGAAAAAGTTCTGAATCATTCTTGGCTCAATTATTCATTTGAAAAATGTGGTTCCCTCTTGGAAAATAAGGAGCAGAAGAAACCAGGGAAATGAAAAAAAAATTGGAAAAAAGTGAAGAAAAAGGAGAAGGAGTGGAGGAAAAGAGAAGAGAAAGAGAAAATCAAGAGAAGGAATAAGAGAAAAAGAAGAAAAAGAAAAATTCAATGGAAATAAGAAGAAAAAGAAGCAAAAGAAAAATATTGAAAGAATTAAAGAAGAAAGAAAATAAGGGAGGAAAGAAAGGAAAGAAAATGAAGAAATAGTGAAAAAAAGAACAAAGAAGCGAAGAGGAAAGGAGGATTAAAAAACAGTGAAGAAGAAATAGAGAAGGGGGAAATAACGAAGAAAGAAAAGTGAAGAAAGAAAAATGAAGAAAGAAAATTGAAAAAAGAAAAATGAAGAAAGAAAATTGAAAAAAGAAAAATGAAGAAAGAAAATTGAAGAAAGAAAAAGAAAAAAAATTTGTGAAGAGGTATTGAAGGAGTAATCAGTGAAGAAAGAAGAAAAAAAATCAGTGAAGAGGAAATGAAGGAGCAATCAGTGAAGAAGGAAAAAACTATTTTAATGGCAGTGAAGAAAGAATCATTGAAGCAAGAAAAAAGAAGAAAGAAGAAAATTAGTGAAAAGGCAGTAAAGGAGAAATCAGTGAAGAAAGAAAAATTCAACGAAGAGGCAGTGAAGTAGTAATCAGCAAAGAAAAAAAAATAGAAAAAAAATAAAAATATATATAAGGCAGTGAAGAAAGAAAGGAGCAAGAAAAAACTAGTAAAGAGTCACTGAAGAAGAAATTAGTGAAGAAAGAAATTCTGAAGAATGAAAAATGAAATGAGGAGAAAGAAAAAGTCATCTACGAAAGAAGAAAACAGTGAAGAACTGAAGAAAGAGTAAAAAAGTAGAAATTGTAAAAAAAAACGAGAAAATGGAGCAGTTAAGAAAAGACTGCAAAAAGAAAATAGTTAACAAAAAAAGAAATAGAAAATTAAGAAGGAAAAAACTGAAAAAAGAAAAATAAATTAGTGAAAAAAGAAAAAAATAGAAGCAGATAAAGTAGAAATAAAGACAGGAATGAAAAAACGAAAAGAAGAAGTAGTAGAGAGATGAAGGAAACTGAAAAAAAGAACAGTGAAAACTTAAAATAAAGAGAGAAGAAAAAAAAGGAAAAAAGAAGCAATGTTAAAAGACAAAGTGAAGTAGAAAATAGTTAAAAAAAAGAAAAGATTAAAAAAGAAAAAATGAATAAAAAATAAATAAGAAAAAATAAATGAGAAGTAAATAAAAAAAGATAAGAAACACTAAAGAAAGAAAGAAGATATAAAAACAAAGCTACAATAAAAAATAGAAACGGAGAAAAACCGCAAAATTTTAATGACAAAAAATTGCAGAAAATACAAAACAGTGAAAAAAGATGTGAAGACAGTAAATAAGTAAAAATAAAGGGAAAATTACTAAAGAAACGAATGAAATTAATAAAAAAAGAACAAATGGAATTAAATTAAGAAACCTAGAGAAAAGGAAAAGAAAAAAAAGGGAAAAAAGACCTGGAAAATAGAGATACTGTGAAGAAATGAAAAAAGAAGAATAAAAGAAGAAAAGAGAAGAAAAAAGAAGAAAATATAAGTCACATCAGAAACACACGCATGAAAAAAATGTAATTCGCTCTTTTTTGTAGTTGTTGCGAAAAAAGGGTAAATCGCTCGCCTGAATAAGAAAGAATATACATATACATGTGAAAAAAAGTCGTTAATATATCTTTTCTTTTTTATTTTTTTTATATTTCTCTCTCTCTCTCTCTCGGTTTTCTGACTTTTCATACGACAAGCGAGCGATTTTCCCCATTTTATGAACCCTTCCAAACTCAATGTACATAAAACTAAAGAAAAAAAAATAAAGATGCGTGCGAATGTATAGAGAACTATCATGAGGCAAAGCATTGTGCATAAACGACAACGAAAGCTTTAAGAGAAAAAAAAATTCTTTCTCCATATTACCTTTTCTAAATAAAAATTAAAAATAAATTCAAAAATTCAAATTAATTTTACAAGAAAAGAAAAATAAAAATAAACAAGATTTTAATTTTTTTAATTCATAAATTTTATAATTAAACGTTTATGTGACTGAAAAGAAAAGCTTTCGTGGACGTGAAAAATTTGTCAACAAAAAAAAAACATGTACCTTACTTTTAAGTTTTTATGTCGTTCGCAAATAAAACCGAAAAAGACGCATTTTTCCTCTTTTTTCGGAATTGTTACAAACTTGTTTTCAATAAACTTATTTTTTTGTTTGTTAGAATGGCAGTGGTCCTGGAGGAGAATCTGGTGGACGAGCAAATGGGTAAGTCGCATTTCCTAATCTTTAAAAAAAAATTTTTTTTGCCTTCTAAACATTAAATTCACATTTTATCCCAAATTCGAAGCAATTGTCAAATTTACAATTTTTCGATTTAGAGTTTTCCATCAGAATTTAAGTAATTTGAGAATATAGAAATAAAAAAAAATTGCGATGTAAACAAGTTTCTATATTTTTTTTTCTCTTTTCGTTTAGCAATTTACCTTTAAAAAGGGGATTTTCAAGAAACTCTCTTTTCTGTAACTTGGGAAATAGTCTGACGAGGAAAGTGTCGCAAATATAAAAAAAGGGGGAAAAAATACTATCACCGCACAGTGACGAATGTGTCGACGAAACCAGAAGAAAAATTGTCTCCGAATAATATTGAGAGACACTCTCTTTTTACGAAGATTTAGATTCATATCGATTTGGTGGATAACAAAAATTGTATATTTATTCCTGGAATGAATTTAGCACAGGAGAAAATATCTCTCCACCGCACCGACGGGTCAATAAACTCAAGTTTCTATTTAATGATTTATTCTCAACTTTGAATGACAGATTACTAATTCGTTTTATGGAATTTATAATTTAACGAGAGAGTACTAAAATGAAAGTTGTGCATAAGAACACTTTGCATGAGAAGTTTCATATTGCTTGCTAATTAATTATTAATTAATTACCCTGTAACGAGTAAATTGCATCACAAAAGTAAACCATCAATATCAGTCGATTCCTTCTTATTTACATAAATAACTTTTACCCTATTATAATGATATTTCAGCAAAATTAGGCAAATTTATTCCATTGATTTTAAATTTGAATAACAATTAAAAAAAATAATGTCATTAATTTCAATTTAAAAATTAAATTATCCTTTTTTTAAAACATTCATTACTTAATTAAATTTTGAAAATTCTTCCTGTGGATAATTATTTTCCATTTTGAGATGAGAATTTAAAAAAAGCACCACTGCAGTTTTTCTTTCAGTGTGAAAAATTTCCCATCCTTGATGTATCAGATATATGATTTACTGCGTCACGATTGTTTTTTGTTTGAAGTAAAGTAGAAATTTAATGAAAGAGAATTTTTTATCTAAAAGAAGTTACTTGGATGATAAAAGAATCCAATTCTATACTTTTTCTCCACACAAAATTCTAACGTAAATGCTGAAACTGTAATCCCCTGGATATATACCTGCGTAAAAAGGTTTTTTTTTGTATGAAATGAAAAAACTTTCACGATTTTTGTAAAAATAAATTAATATCTTTGAAAGATTTTCCTTCTTTTTTAAAGAGTCGAACTCTATAATTGTCAAAAGAAGGGAAAAAAAATAATGAAAAACTTTGAAAATACAACCATTGAGACATAAAACTTTAGGTAACAAAATTCATTCAATGAATAATTCAAATTTCTAAATCCCATAAGCATAACAATAGTCGACAGAATTTTAAAATTCTATTCAAAAAAATCCACATGAAAATATCAAGCTTGTCTTCGATTTATCATTCTCTTTTTTTTTTTTTTTTTGATAGGAGAAAAAGTTTATAACATCATATTGCAAGGAAAAACATCCATTCAAGGTTTTAACATATTTTGAAAACCATTTTATAAATTTCGAAAAAAAACACAAACGCAAACTCTCTAGTGTTTTAACGTTAAAAAAATACCAGTAAAATAAGAAAATACGAAAAATACAAAAAAAAGGATTTAAACAAACACGAAAGAAAGGAAAAATTATTTCTCTGAATAAAAACAAATTTTAATGTTTTCATTAATTTTAATTATACAGAGTTGTCCAGAATGATAAAAGAAAAAAAAACTGAAATAGTTGTAAATTTTATTTTCGAGAACTTGTCTCAATCAATCACCAACATTCTCTATCATGTTTAATGTCTGTTACAACACAGAAAAGTAAAATGGACTTTAAAGTTTAAAACTTTCCTCCAGCACGAGAGAATTTAATTGAACGTAACAAATTTCCTCGTCGCGTGCGAAAACACCTATTTTTAATATACTCAAGTCATCTCTTATTATGGATGATTAGCAACATAAAAAATATACTCCCATAAATGTTGTAAATAAAGGATATTTTATTAAGAACTTGAAAATTACTATTTTACATAGAATCGGTTTTTAAATCACTAATGTAAGAATATTTGTTTTGCTCCATGTAAATAAATCATGAATAGAGAGATCTAGGTGAAAAACATGAGTGTTGCATTGTAATTGAATTTTAATTGACTGACCTGAATTATTCGAATCCAGAGGATATTGGAAGGGAAATTAATTCAGTATCAATATTTGATTGGATAAATTTTGAATTTTCGTCTAGTCAAAAAAAAAAATCCGAATAGAGAAATGACGTAAAAAAATTGTAATATTTATTAGAAACGTGACGTTATCATGAAGCTTTCTAGGTAACTCCTAGTGTGGAAGTTTATTATTAATTTAAGAATAATTAAATTTTACGAGAGGTAAAGAGACAAAGTGTAGACTCACTAGAATCCTCTTAGGACCAGGAAGCAGTCCTCGCTTTTAGTATGGCAATAAAATTTAAAGTTTTCGTAACATTAAGTTTTCGGATGGTACATTCAATTCTTTTTTGTATTTCGGTTTGAAAAATATTAGTTTTTGTAAATTTTACATTTGGATTCATTTGCCTCGAATTTGGTATCATACGTCGTAAGAGGAGAGGAGAGGAGAGGAAGTAGCTCGAGAGAAAGCAGTTACAATTGCGTATTTATCAACACTTCTCCAAAAGACATTAGGTACTGTAAAGGGATTCGAGACAATTGCATTAAGATGCAGGAAGTAGGGGAGATTGTTTGGAGAAGATGCACGCAGATTCAATAAAGGAGGATGAGCATTTCTTGGAAGGCTTAGTTTATATGAAAGAACCTTGTGGAGTGGAGTATTCGAGATGGATTCAAGTCAAATGTTCCCGCTAACTTATATGCCGTAGATGATGTCTAAAAGGAAAAGTGGAAGAACTAAAATGAAAAATAGTACAAACAATTAAGAAGACAACGATGTTTTCTTTCTCCAAAACAATTTACCATCAGCTTAACCCAAAAATATAGCAGTAAAGGGATTCGATTTTTCGGATTATGAATTCAGCGCTACGGATTTGTAAATGAATCCACTTTGAGGAACTTTCTAGGCACAATGCCAGGTAGATAATTCTATTCCCAACAAGAAAATTATAACCACTTCCGGACCAGCTGTAAAATATTTTAGCTTTCCTACAAAATTTTTCAGGATACTTTATGAACGTCCTACCTGTATCCGGAAATTAAGACAACATTTCTAGGAGGTCTTTAAGATACTCATGGATTTCTGTAGGATATGCTACAGATGAAGAAACGTTGTACCAATTAAATAGTGTTTCATTTATTATTCTTCCGATAATCGATTAAAAGAATATCAAAATTCAACGACTGAAGAAAAAATCAACTATACATAAAAAAAACTGGAAAATCTCCAGAGGACTAAAAGCGATGATAACAAAACCAAAAGATTCCTCATTATGGAGATACATCTACCACGTGATTAGTAGTAATTAAACTGTGCACCTAAATCAAAATTTATACATACTTATAAATTCAAAAGCATTACCATTATTTTATGTAACAATAAATAGAGCAAGAAGTAAAATTCTCAGAGCTAATCATAAATTCTAACTATGCGGTGTGTTTTTGTCTTCTGAAAATGTTCTTTGTTTCATGTAATCGTGTAGCTAAATTAGCAGGATGCTCGCGGTATCTAGGACAGCAAAGCGTTTATACTTCAAGACACATTGTTTTTTTGTTTAATATTTTTTGTTGACTCTAAAAACAGGTTACTTATTTAAAATGTACCTTTACAGAGCAAAGTAAAAGAAAATATGAATAGAAAATTTAACCATAATAAAGTTACCGAGAAATACAAATATTATCCTGGAAATTTTTAAGCTCCTTATACTTATTCGCAATGATAAACCTTGGCACATTTCAAAAAGAGGAAAAGAATGTGCACCAAAACGAAGAAAATCTCATTTCAAATGTTATTCATATATATATATTTATATGGAATGAGTTTGAAATTCAATTGTACACTTCGATTAGTTTTTATCTCGTTGAAATTTATTTTCACTATAAAAGGTAATTCCAAAATGTTTTTTTTTATAAAATTGATTTTATCTTTTGAAATAAATTTCATATCTTTCTAAATGTATCGCAACGAAAATAAAAAAGTATTTTACTTTTTTCCAAAATTTATTTGTTATTACCAATAATCTTCGAGTGTTCAGTATTTTTTTCCGAAATTTTAAAACTGATTTCTTGAATTGACAAAATTTGAGTTTTCATTTTCAAGCTCTCAATTTTCTGACCAATATTGGAAAGTTCTATCGAAAAATAGAGGAATTCTGAAAAACATAAAAATTCACGAAGAGGAACAAACTGAGTAATAAAAAGTGAAAATAGTGTTTATGTACTTTATACTACATCCACGGCATATATAGAAACTAAAAGCTTTATTTTTAAAGTTTTTACCAAGGGACAAAAATTTGATTACACGAATATTTTTTACAAAAAATTTTCAACAATTTTTCTTTAAAAAAAAATATAATCAAATAATTTAATTAATTTATATTTAAAAAGAAGTAGATAATGAAATAAAAATTATAAAAAGTTTTTAATTAACGCTGTGGAGGTTCATATGACTTTTTTTCATTCAAGTTTATTAATAAAGTAAAATATTTTTAATTATATATTAATAAAAAAAATTTCAGCATTGCTAGCGTGAGGACGATCAATAGTTTCTTAATACTTCTCGGTTAAATTAGTTGATTTCTAGTTTATAAATTTAGGTCCGATTTCACCAATACCGATTCAAAGATAATAAATCCTTGATCAATCATAAGCGGTTAAAATGACTTTAAGCATTGATTAACTTTTTATTGGAGTTGGTGAAACTGTTCCTTAAAATGTAAATTTTTATTTCTGTGGAGTTTTCTTCTGATATCAATATAGATTATTCGAATTTATTTATTTTTGTAAACATAGCCCAGTATTTAACCACAATTTTTTTTGGTACAATCAGCACGGTGGTCACTTACAGACTGACGATTTTATTTTATGTGGCTGAATTTATATGTTCCTGTAAACGTTAAAATATTGAAAATGAAATTATTTTTGAACTTTTCCGGATTCTTATTAAAAGGTCTTTAAAAATTACAACCTAACTTTTATATTCTTAATTAACTTTACAAATTAGATAAAAAGATCCTTTAATGCAAATGTTTGTCGAACGCATCCTACTGCAGGTTAAATACATTACATGAAATTATAATTGATATTGACATTGTTTGTGAATTTTAAATCAAATTGTAATTGCGAATTAATTGTTAACATGGAGCTAAATTTCAGGTAGAGTACAAATTAAATAAATAATTAACTAGATATTTGTTTTTCGAAGCGCGTAAAGATAATAATCAAAAAGTTTTTTATCCTAAATTATCCAAATACTGAACGAAAACTCTTAATCGATAAGAAAGACCCTAAAGTACTACATCTCGAATTTAAAGTTACAATAAAATTATCTACTTTTAATCAACATTAAAATTACAATTTAGTAGAACATTTCGAGAGAATGAAAAACGTTCGTAAAAAAAAGACGATGAACCTAATTAGCTTCTGCACTTGTTTTCCAGGCATCCAGGAGACAATCCCTTCTACAGCAATATCGACAGCATGCCGGACATTCGACCGCGCCGGAAGTCGATACCACTGGTCTCCGAGCTGGTAGGTGGCCGATTACCTGTTATCCTCTCAACTCTCTTGTTTCTATTGCTTGAACCGTCTATTATATACGTCCAAATTAATTACCGAATCAACGATCGTTGTCGTAGTCGCAAGTCATCATTGATATTTTATTTTTTGATAGATGTGGATCAAAACAATTCTAAAGTTACTAGATTAATTCTATAAATTATTTTCCTTTACTTCAATGCAATGTGCTAAATCGACAGAACTGAATCGCGAACTAAAATTACACACAAAGTCTTTTGACTTCAGCAGGATGAGTGCTGAACCTCGACTGTTAATTAATTCACTGATTTGTTTTATTAATTAGACGAGAAACTCTCTAGACAGGATTAAACGTATATTGATAATTCTAATTTCTATAAAGCTCACAAGTGGATGTATCTATATAGTTAGATAACAAATACAGCATTCAAAAACATGTTAAATTTACTTATACTTATATAGCAAAGTGCCGCGTGAGCACTCAAACCCAGATATCTGGGAAGTTTACATAAAAATCTCTTTGATCACCGACCTCGAAATGCACCAAATTCAGAGCTCTTTTTCAATTTTATTATGTTCTATTTTCAAAGTGAAAATAGAACTTTTAAATCTTCTCTTAACGTTAATGCCACAATGACGTCTTTATTTTTCTGGAAAAATATTTATTAAGGGAATTTTTCTTTAGTGGATTTTCGGTCGTTAGAAAAAAGATTTGTATGAAAAGAGAATATTACTTTATTTAGAAACTAGATTAATGAAGTATATATTTTTCAATAATCGGATGTGGAGAAATCTGATAACGTTCAAATATTAGAATTAAATCCAAAATTATGGGGAACTGATTGCTCTTGTTCTGGTCGACCCACTAAAAGCCACACTCGTATTATTTTGGACTATTATTCAACCAACGGAACTACCTTTCGGCTTATGGCTAGTCTGGGCTTTCTCGTTGAGTAGTAGCATACCGATAATGATGGTTAGTGTCGTGTAGGTCTGGCAAGTCTAATATTGATCTGACTCTCCAGGCGGATGAGCGTGTTTTCATCTAACGGGTCTAACGAACCTGCGGTACCTGAGATTGAACGCCTGCTTTTGGTGTCGTCGATTCGAATAGGGCTCAACAATTGTGGGACCGTTTTTAGCCGGCAAAGAGAATAAATTATCCTTTAGTCACATCTTGTCCTAAGGGGGACTAAGTGGTAATTTATTTTTCATTTCAACTAATTTTTCAATTCAAACATATTTTGTTCTGATATGGTGAGACTTCGGTCTGGAAGCAGAACCTACGTGAGGTCTTCGCTGGTAGTGCATGAAGCTTATCCTAGCTACATCAGTCCCACTTCTGATAAAGTATCATCAGAATCAATACGACTGCAACTAACTATTTCTTTATTTCATTAAGCACCAGTCTCCTTGCGTTGTGGCGTTATGTCTCAAGTCTCAAGTGACAAAACATAATTCAAATTATAAATTTTAATTGTCCGACATCGGTGATTCAACCTGATTTATTCATAAAGAATGAACTCTGATATTAAGGGACAGGTTTTAAGAAAAGAGAAACTATTACGTGTAGCAATACTGTTTATTGGAATTCTTGTATGTTTAATGAGAATGGGAACAGATCCAGATGTCTTTATTTTTGATACTGGAACAAAATTAGAATTCGTGAAGGAACTATTACATACATGAAAATGATTGTGAGTGTTTACAATATTTATACCTTGATTTTTGTCTGGAATTGTTGATCCAGGGGAAACCGGTTCCGCTGTCTAGCGAGGTAAAAGGAAACCTTTGTCATTGGTTGATTGCGAATTGACTTCTTGTGTATACTATGCGGGTTAGGTGGAGATTTTAATTTTACAAAATTCCTTGCAAATTGAGTCCCACTTCCAGTGGGGGTTTTATCAGGATCAGTACGACTACAATTAACTGCTTCTTCATTTCATTGTGCACCAGTCTTCTTGCATTCTGAGTACAGTCTATTTTTCGACTGAACTAATTCTTAGCTAATTGAGTCCCACTTTTGATGGGGATAAATACGATTGCAACTAACTGCTTCTCCATTTCATTGCACACCAGTCGCCTTACATTCTGAGGACTGTCTATCTTTCGTCTAAAACTTTTCCCCTATTTCATCGTAATTGGAGGTGTTACCTTAGCAGTAGATGTAATATGCCATTGGGTTATATATTCATCTTACAACTATACATAAATTTCTGATTGGACTTCAATTTCTGTCTTCAAACTTCCTATCTCTTCCAGCTTTTATTCAGCTCTTAATTTTTAATCACAACAATTAATACAAAATCTACCCTTTTTGGGTCTTAAGACACTTGCTCTGTTGGTATTTGTAGAATCTTCACTATGAAACTTCTAAATACTTGGTTAATAGTGAATACGAGTCAATTGAAGTAGAAAACTTTTAGGTAGCATTAGAATCACCCAATGATTTTGTCTTCTAATATCTTCAGTAATTGTAACTTGATCCAATCGTTATAGCTATGGTGTTTCCACTTCATTCTAGGTACATTAAGTAGAAGCTTCAACTTCGAACTACAATAATGTGCACTGTCCATTATTGTCCGTTACACACCATCAAAACTCCACTGCCGCTAATCCGGTCGTACTTAGCAATGGTTTTCTCCAACATTTATCTTTCCTGATAAGAAAACTAAATAGCGGTTGTACAGGCAAATGGGAGTACTATCTATTCGAACTCGATTTCTAAACCCAATAGTTTGTTACAATTTTCACAGAGAACGTTTTGTTAAATTCAAGAAATAAGGCAATAAGACAAAGTGCAAGGTCTTAAAGTTCTACGTGCTCCCTGTCTCCTATAAAATAGGTGATAAAATCAGTCACCAAGTAATTTGGTTCGTGTTCGTAACGACTTGTTCGACTAATAGAAAGTTACCGCATTCGATTCAGTTCTGTCCAAAACGAATTCAATTATAGAAATTAATTGTTAATTATTTGTTATTAAATTAATAATAATTTTTTTTGTATTCAATAAGAAAATTTTTGCAATCTAGGTAATCTGTTTATTTTTTAGAAATACAAAAGCGACTACGACGCAATGTTTCGCGAATTTTTATAGTTCTATGTTTCCATTAAAAAAAAGCTTAACCACGCTCGAGTGCAACTTATGTTCAATATTATTCATCTGTAAACGTTATTAGTTAAAAAAAAAGAACACAAAACTCAGGGGTTTGCACTCGAAAGTGGTAATCAACATGTGCTTTCTCGTAATTTAATGCGTGTTTTACGTTTCAGTGTTTTATCGCCTAAAATATGGCACAAAAATGCGGAAAAATAACAAGCGATAAACGATTCAAGTGAAGAGTAAAAAAAGCAAAAATTGATGAAAGCTAGTAATGATTCAAAAAGACAAGACGTGAAACATAAAAACACATTCGAAATTACTTCTGCAAGTAAAAAAATCAATAAAATATTTCCAATTGAAGTAATTCGATGTTAATTGATAATTTATCGCCGTTATTTTTTGTTACGCGTTGAAAAAACAGTGATGATAATATTAAGAATTTGTTTTTTTTATTTCTTACAATAAAAATTAAACAAAGATTATTTAATTCGAAATAAAAGAGTGTGAGCTGATAAAGCAATAATAGTGTTGAAAATAAAATTGCATTCCAACGTAACCGGAAATTGACGAGCTCTGGACAATACTTCCGGATCAGGTGACTCGATCGAAAAATAGTTGAATCCAAACAAATTTGAAATTCGAATTAACTTCTGATTGCTGAAATTGCCCGTTTGTTTGCAACATATATTTCACACAAACGTGAGAGTCAATTTAACTGGTGGAAATTTTACCCTCGTATACATACATTCAATATGTCCATTTCGCATGAATTTTGCGTGCGGAAACGATAATTTTGAGTGTGTTTTTCGAAAAATAAATTGTTGACTAAGTGCTGAAATGATTAATGAAAATGAATTGAGTTATAGTTTAGGGTTTGGGGTTTGGGGGAAACAATTATTTTTGAAAGTATTTTCTATAGGCTGGTTTTATGTTCTAAAGGAGTAATGCAATTGATTTGATTTTATGGATGTAGGACAGTATTTAAGTAGAAAACTTTTATGGTGTAGTGAAAAACTTGTAATCTAAATGAATTAGAACTGGTTGAAAGCTCATGATGCTGAGCGAGAAGCCTTTTTCCGTGCTTCGCTGAGCGAGTTGCAGATCTCAACTCGGGCGGGTACCTGCATAGTACTCTAGTGATGAGAAAGGTCGTGACCCCCATCCAAGGGTCCTGCTTGGGTTCGACTTGAGTGGGTTGGTAGAGTGGAGTACTGGTCGCTGCTGTCCAGGCAGTATCTTGGCTCTGTTATGACCGTAGGCGTGTCCGTGTTGGTATACCTGTATAGGTGGGCCCTGCACGTTAAACTCAAAAGGCGATGTAGGTTGATAACAGTAACATCTCTGACAAGTGGTTGATAGTTGACAGTCGTGTTGGGTACACTTCTGTCAAGGAACCTTAACAGAGGTGCTTTAGATTAATTGGAGTACTGCTAATACCAGTTTGTCCATAAACCATCAGAATTTAGAGATATTCTATAGTTTCTTACAATTTCTTAGGAAGTCCATAAACCATCAGAATTTAGAGGTATTCTATAGTTTCTTACAGTTTCTTAAGAAGCCCATAAACCATCAGGATTTACAGGTGTTCCAAAGCATTTTACTGTTTTCTAAAAAGTCCTTTGCAGTTAATCCAGATGAAGATAATTACTTCTAATACAGTCGGAAAATTAGTTGAACAATAAAGCTGTCTTCCTCTACCAAGTAAGTCGAATGGAGGTGATCCTAATAATGTACACTATTCCTGATACTAATGGCGAATCTATAAGTATTTAGTTTTGGAGACCTCTTGTCAATATGATCATGATTGGAACTGTTGCATTGTACCTCTTTGACATAAAGTATAAGACTAGTACTAGAATCCCTTGTACAGCGAAATATTTTTGGTTGGAAATTTTTGTTATCGTTGAGAGTGGATCCTTTTGTCTAATTTTGTTCAACTTCTACCAATGTAGTTTTTAAAGGAGGTGTCGAAAACTAGCAACACTTACAGTAGGTCAAATGATTAGACCTCCCAAAAAGAGATTCCATTTGGAGATCCCTAGGAGGTACCAGGGAGGATTAGCAAAATGGACCATCATTCATGATGGGGAATCATCATTGGTTGCTAATTATGAAACTATCGTATATCTTGCCTGCTGTATTAATTTCCTCAGTTAGCTGACACCCGTACTCAAGGCAACTGACTCTTCTCTTTACCATCTCTTGTGCTATTCTCGTTTGGGAAGTTGTTCTATGTTTACCAGCCTTTTCGACATCCTAGAAGATGTACCAGGTTTTGTGGGAGCTATCACGAATAAGCAACCCTTTTCGACATCTTTCGAATCTTTTTTGCTTAGGCTAAACTTGGTCATTCTATGAAAGCCACCATGAAAGACCTTCATTCAACCTTTCCTAAACAACTTTTCCACTTACCGCCCCAAGTGAATAGAGGAGCTACTATTTCATCTGAAACAGATTGTTTCTTTGTCTCAAGGTTGAGTTAAAAATCATTTTTGCAAACTTGATTATTTCGGTATATTTATTATTGTCCAAGAGGGTCTATTAGCGCCCTGGCTTATCATAGACCATCAAAAGTAATGACAACAATAGCTCATTGGGTCTGCAGACAAGCTAAAACATTTTTTGGAAACCATTATAAATCCCAGGAGGAAATCGGAATTCCGTAAACTTAATAGGAAAGAGGCGAAAATCATAACGGAGCTGTTAACTGGTCATGAAGATTTATCCTATCATAGACATAAAACGGGGATTATGGGAGATTCGTTATCGATACCAGAAGCTGTGGAAGAAATTGCGGATGCAGGCTTAGTAATTTAGGGAACGCAAAGGGATTACCTAAACTAAACCTAAAGGGTACTTAAAATTAGTGACTTATTTCTGTGGTCATAACCCAAATTATTGATAAAAATAATTCTGGCTCGTCTTTTCAGATGAAATAGTAATAATTTCCTCTAGCTTCAGCACGACTGTAAAACTATTCTAATTTCAATAACCATACCGATCGAGCCACTTGGTCCTCTCTAAAGTTTCTTACATATTCAAATTGAAAATAATTTTTCGTTTTAAAGAAAGAAAAAGCTCTATAGGGTGCATAATGATTGTATAACTAACGACAAAAATATATTTTTTCAGGTAAATTTCTTTCATAAAGTAAAAGTCAAAAAACTGAGAATAGAATTTTTTATAAAAAGCAATTCCATTGTTGTCCTCGTGTAGTTTAATTTATGCACCCCCAATTTTTTTTTGAAAAGAAACTAATTTCACTGATTATGTCCTACCAGTTTAAATGTTTTGTGTAAACTTAAATATATTTTTCTCGAACTCAAAGAAAGAATTCAAGTCTTTTAGTTCCTATTGTCATAAATACGATTTCTAGCACTAAACATTAACTCTTGGGAAAGAATTTAAGAATAATTAAATTCTTTGTGTTAGTGAAAATAATCGTGGACTGAATTCTCTCTTGGAGTTATAAGACCTCATCTTTTTATTTATACATTTATCCCTGAATGTTATGTGTCAATAATTCACATTATTATTGTTGTGTATCGTATCTTGATCCTTTTAAAAAATAATCTGTGCTACAGAATAAAATTGCATAAAACCCCAGCAACATTCGGATATTTAGGATATCGTTCGGACGTTCTAAGGATATCCCATAATATTCATTGCTGTCTGGGGAAATACAATTATTTAATAATTAAATTATAACTAACAGAAATTAAAAAGTTGGAAATAAAATATTGTGGAAAATATTTTTTAACTTCCTCAATATTTTTTAATGGAAACCAACTTTGAATTTCCAACTTTTTGGTTTATGGTAATTTAATAAAATGACATTTTTTTGTTCAATAATAAAATTTAAAAGAAAAATACTTTTTTCTAACGTATTTTTTTAAAAATCGTAATGTGAAAAGCGATTTGCAAAAGAAAAGAGAATCGTAAACTAACCAGCATATAATGCTAAATATTCTTTGTTTGTTCTCTGTGGCGCCCGTTGTTGTATCTACCTGAACACCTGAAAAATCACCTGAATAACAAAACCACTCACTGAACCTCTCAAAAATCTCAAAACTCTACCTCCAGGTCTTGAAGGTACTAATTAAACGCCTTCTTAGCGAAATTAATTAGCAGCTTGTTCACACGTCGCACGTAGCATGCGATATTGCATACATGTTCCGAAATTAATATTTTTCGTGTTATTGTGTAAGTTGTTTCGCTCACCAATATATAAATTTTTTTCTCACATTTTTTTTTACTTCTTACTATGGGTTCCAACACTTTAAATCCACTTTTTTCTACTCTTTCTCCTTGCACACTGTGCAAGTGTACATACACATTTTAATTTTTCTTTAACAATGGCGAACATTAACTCCACTTACTATTGTTTTTTGAAAAACACTTTTCTTCTCTTATGAAGCAGAAAAAGAAAACAATTGTCACAGACTGACAAAGTGATTTATTTATTATTTCATTTCGAAATAAGAGTAGATTTTTTGTTCAAAAAGATGTGTACGATTCATTGGCTCGGAAAGTTTTAGTCAAGAATTTGTTTTTCACTGATTTGAAAAAAAAAAATTTCTTCAACAAATATTAGAGAGAATATTTTCTTTAAAAAATATTAAATTAAAAAATTTTCTTTAAAAGAATCTCAGTGATGATAATCAGATTGTTTGAAAAATAATTCCAGCCATTTTAGTTAAATTTTAGTAGTGTAGATTTTTAATGATGATTTACATTTACAGGGGGAGATTTTTTTAACAAGGGGGTATTTGTTTTTAGTTCTTACCGTACAAGTAATCGTAAAATTTAGAATAGATTTGCATTTTTCAGTACTTCGGCACAAAAACAAAGCATGTGATTTATATTTTGTCTTTAGTATTATACATTAGTGCATGATTTAAATATTATCGTAGTTATAATGAATATGTAAAATAATCTACTTAGTGAACTAGAATTTATTTATTTACCACATTTTATGATTAATGCTTTTTTCAGAAAATAATTTTCGATGGAAAAAAAATTGTTAATTTGGAAAAAATTATATTATTTATAATGAATTAACATTTTCTTTTCATTTTCCATTGAAATGGAGAATAAAATACGAAGTAAAACTACAAGTCCATTTCGACTTGTTTTGTAAAATATAATCTGCAATATATATATATATAATTTTTTGTGTCAGTGTTTGTGTGTGTCTAGGTGGCAAAAGTGGATTTACGAGGCATGACATCTTTTAGCTGAATTTCAATTTAAATTATTGCCTCGCTAATCCTAATAAGCCCTATATCTACCAGACACCATAGATTAATTGGATTAAACTTTATGCATAATCTTCTTACCATTTTTTTCACATTTCTTCATCTCTTCCCTTTTTTTTAATTTCTTTTCTTCTGTCACTTTTTTTCCCATATCTTTTTCAATTATTTTTTCAGCAAGAATACATTCTAGCAATTTTTTTGTTGTCAGTTAATTTTTCTTTTATTCTCGTTGAAATGAAAAGAGTTGTAAATACTTGTGTAGATAAAAATTTATCAAAAAAAAAGGAATTTTATTTTCTTTTCATATTAAAGTTTTAAAAATCGGATATCGTTACAAAGTTTTAAAAATAAATGTTTGGCATGTTTTTTACACTGTTGAAAGAAAACGAATTATTAGAAAGAGTGCGGTAGCAATTTTTTTTTAGCTAGTATTAACAAAATTTAATTGTAATTACAATAAAAAAGCTAAAGCACGTCATGAAACTTTTTTTTGTCTCACATTTACGCTATCGCACAAAATTCACATTTTTTTGCATTTTCACTGAATGAAAATAGAAAATAATACTATAATTTTTCAGAAACTTTTTTAAACATCTGACTTTTTTTTATTGGTATTTTTACACTTGTACATATTAACATAGTTGTTTTAATTTATTCTTTCGTTTTCAATATTTAAATAGAGAAAAAGAATTTTCTAAAAGTTAAAATACACTCTTATAAAGTGACTTTAAAATCATTTTCTCTTGTCTTTAAAAATTGTAATCAATAATTAGATTTGTTGGAATGTTTCTTAAACATTTTTTTCGAAATTTGTATCAACTTGAAAGTAGTGTTGATATTTTTTTATTATTCAAAAATTTATTTTTTCATCTATAAATTTTTACATCTTTCTCTAAAAAAAATGTTTTTCTTTCTCTCTCTCTCTCTCTCTCTCTCTTATTTTTTAACTATACTTTCTTTCACACACTGGACGCATTAATTTCAACGTTGAAAAATAATTAAATGTTATTTTTTCTCAGACTATGGCCGCAACCAAACGAAGTCATGCTGCTGGTCTAACTTCCGCTGTACCTCGAGCGACATTAAACGACGAAGAATTGGTAAGAAATAAGTAATTTTTTCTAAATTATTCAAAAAAAAAAAATTTCACTCAAATATCTTGTATTTAAAGAATTCAAAATTTTCTTCACCCCCAAAAGGAAAATAAACAAATTGAAAGTAAAATAAACAACTATTTACGATATAGAAAATCTTTTACTTAAAATCAGCGCCAATAAAATTCAAACAACTCTTAACTTTCATCAATTGTTTTTATACTAGCTGACCGATGCAAAATTTATAGAAAAAAAAGGTTCTCAAACAGCAGTGCTTTGAAAAGAGAATGATAAAATTTTTACAACTATTTTATTTTACTCAAGAAAAGAAGTCCGTATTTGCTGAAACATAAAATCTTTATTGTCACTTAAATTTGAAATTCGTGGAGAAAACTCTTCATTTCAAGTAATGAAAATTCGGTCCAAAAATTTGCCAATTGTTAAAAAAAAAAATTGTAAAATTTTCAAATTGAGAAGGAAAAAAAAACAACAAAGATAAAATGTTTTGGTTGAAGAAAAATAAAGTTAAAAACAATTTGTGAGATTGTCAGAATATAATTATAAACATTTTTTTTTCCTTTTTTGTCATGTTGACATTTTCAGTCTGTCCCACGTCGATGCAGAAAAAAGTTTACATCCGTTTTGAACTCAGTTGAAAAATGGAGATCTTTAAAATTCCATAAAGGAATTAAAAATCTTCTTCTTAAAATGAAAAAAAAACAAAAAAGTTCTATTTAGATTTGTAAAAATTTGCAAATTAGAAGATAAGAAATTTTAAATTTAAATATTTTTTTGGTTTCTTTATTTTTGTTTAAAAAAAAATTTTTTTCTCCTAGAAACATGTTTTTTTTTGGTTTAAAAATTCTGATCTAACACACACTCAATATCAAAATTACTATGTAGACTAAACTGGAAAATTCGTTAAAAGCAAAAGAAATTAAATTTAACCGCAGAACTCTCTTTTTTTCATATGAACCGTGCTGCATTTTATCCTCATTTCCACGCTATTTTCTTTCACGTAAGTGTGACTCAGCGACTGAAGTTTTTTATATCTTCTCTCCATTTTTTTTCTTCCTTACCCTTTTTAGTTATTCACATGATCTCATTTTTTCAACACATATTTTTTTTTAGTTTATATTTTCATTTCCTTCTTTCTATATAAAATATGTATGATTTTTCTTTTTGCTCAGTTCCAAACTTTTTTTTTTTTATTGAAACGGTTAAAATTTTTTAATAAACCATAAAAAAAAGCTGTGGAAATCTGTACAATTTGATCTGTTTCAATAAAAAATTGTATTTTAGATTGGCAATGTGTTCCTTATTGTTTTCAATTGATGGGGAGAGCAAAATCAATTTGAAACAAGAAAGAAAGGAAGATGTTTTTAATTTACTTTTCGTTTAGTGCGGAGAAAAGTATAGTTTATTTTTAGTTTTGCTTTCTAATTTCTATTTTTTGATAAATTGGAACGAAATATGAGAATATAGTTTATATTTCAGAGTGAAAATTTAGTATCACGTTGAACGCTTGGGTATAATTTAGGAGAGGAAATCGAAAAGCCCTTCTAGGAATAAATTTTCTTTTGAGAAATAAATTTCCAATGTTTAGGGGAATTTGAGAATATATTTTCCTGCCGGATGTTCCGCAAAATTTTTAATGATTCTGAAGTTAAAAAACTTGGGGCTTCAAAATTTGGTTCGAATCGTTCAATTGATGAAGTTTAAAATTCGTTATCCACCTCGAATGATAGCAGATTTTTTCCCTAATCTAAAAACACGTGAATATAAATTTTTTTGCTCCTGATCTTCTTCCTTCTATAACATGCAATCGATTCTAAACTAGTTCATTCCTTGCATTAGTTTTTACACTTTTAAAACAAGGATCAATTATTTTGCGATAAGAGTTGTTTTACAATATCGAGTAAATTTTATCAGTCTGGGAAATTTCCCACTGGGGGTTTCATAGTATCATGATAAAATAGACGAGAAGCAAAAAAAAAAGTGTTAAAACGAAAATATGAGAGGAACATCCAGGCTGATATGGCATCCTCTCTCTCTATATATAGTGCTTTTAGCGGATCAGTGCTTAAAACTACCCTTCTCTTTACCCTGTGTCTTTTACCAATATAAAGCGGTAGAGAAAATGCACTCTCGAGATGGTTGAGATATAAACCACGAATCTTGAGCATGATTCATTGCGGACTCACAAATTTCCATGAAAATGCTGTACGAATTTTTTTTTTTAAAGAGGTTCTTTAAAACCCGTATCCAGATTTGCTTTCGCCTGAGAGAAAAATAGCTTTATTAATAAATCAATCGTTTCACAAGGAAATCTTATGCATATGTTATGAATAAAGTAATTCTTTTCTACTCTGAAGGAGAATTTGGTAACTTGGTTCGTGATTATCATCGATAGGTTCGCAATACAAAGAGTATCTTTTTTAACTGATCAAAAGTATTCAAAAATAGTTTTAAAAAAATAGCACTACCCTTGGTACTAGACAAATTCTTTAGTTTATACCAAAAGAATTTTTTTCCTAACTAAAATTGTCGATAAAGAGGAAAATTTCCAGATGTAG
The DNA here is from genome assembly GCA_032872475.1 of Leptopilina myrica (nomen nudum). Lineage (NCBI taxonomy): Eukaryota > Metazoa > Arthropoda > Insecta > Hymenoptera > Figitidae > Leptopilina > Leptopilina myrica (nomen nudum). The sequence continues at coordinate 40,353,615 of CM065464.1, read as the reverse complement.
ATTTCTGCAGCAACATTTACCGACACTTTTCAGCTCAGACTCAAACCACTCAGCCAAGACTTCTATCCTGCTTTTTTCGAAGCATCAGAGTTTCAATAATTCCTCCCCTTTATTAAATTATCAATGACATTAATTGTAAAATAAAGCATCTTCTATTATGACATGTCGACACTCATAAAAATTGAAAGACAATTCGATAATAATTTAGTGCTAGGGTGAGAATACTCGCGAATCCCATAGCACTAAAGTGCTGACTGTTTATTTGTATTAGGGGAAGTTGAGAATTTTTATGAAGGGCAAATTCGGTAGAGTTGGTTATCTAAACAAATAGAGGTGTTCCCCTTTAATTTAACTCACCCTTAGTCATTAGGCGTGCAGAACACAAGCAGTACTTAAGATTATTTTAATTATGTTTTAAAAAAAAAGAATCAGAATTTTCACAAGCATTATAAATCATATCGTATTCTAATTTACAACTATTCGCAATTAACTTATTTTTCATTAAGTTACTAGATAGCCTAATTTTTTATTTTCATCCACCTAGCTTGATGATGATAACGAACCAAGTCATCGAAACGTCTTTTTTATTTTCTAATACTAAACTCAATAATATGAAAACCGTTCCGTTATTTTTCACCTTTTTAACGATCAAGTGTTTTTCGACATTGAAAAAGTACATTCGGTTTAAAAAATTAATTACACTGGATTTCTAAAGTAAAAATTACCAATTAAAAAACGGATGTAAAACGTTAAAAAACGTATTTTTTTGTTTCTAATGATTAATTTGTTCCTAACGGATTAATCGTTATAAAATATTCTAACTTTTGCTCAGTGATTAAAGAATAATAATAATAACTATTCAGTTCATACAAATATGTTGGACTCCTTGAATGGATTGGTTCTTATGAAAATGCACGAAGAGAATGGAAAATCTATTTGGCTTTTGGAAGAATCTCACAGAAATAAAAAACTCACATCGCTTTTTTAGTTTCTTCTACTCACACACATACACACCCATCCTTAAAAATTTTTTTAGTCATTATAAAATCAAAGTCATCGATTAAAATTTTGAAAAAAAAAATTTCAACCAAGCATCCAAAGCATCTTGTTTTGCCTCTTAAATACTACTAGAAATGCTAATAAAAGACATTTCTAGTTATGTAGAAAAAAAGATAAGAACTATCATTATAGTAGAAAGTATAGTAATTTTTTTTTCGTTTTTTTTTTAATTTTCAGTGAGTCCAAATTGATTTAAGAGAAAATAATGGTTAAGACACACGTGAATGATATTGAAAAGCACATTGGCACGATAATAAATTGAAAAATTTTTTATAGAAATTAGACTTAAGAATAAAGTTCACAGGAAATGGTATAAAAAATGTGCAAATTTAATAGTTATGAATGTTAATTTTATTCTTAATCAGCTTTAATATTTCAGCACCTAGAATTATGATTCTCTTTTAACCCAAAATTATCAAAAGGCTATTTACAGAAGTACTTTTGTGTACTGTTTCTTGTGAACTTGATAATTTAATACTATTCCCATCGCAAATTGTCGTCAAAGGAACGATATTCTTGAAGCAAAATTCACTTTTAAAGAAAAGATACCTTACGTTTTTTTAAACAGACGTAAACGTTCTAAATATGTTTAGATGTCTTAAAAATAAGGCATTTGTTTGTACCCTCTGGGTAAGTATAAAATCTCTTGGCTACATGAGGATTAGGGTACCACCATCAGAATTAAAAGTCCCTGGACTATCATTTACGCATTCCTTTGACAATATTTCTGATTCAATTATTTCTTCTTCTTGTCATCTAACAACTCCACTATTGTACTATTGTAGTCTAACGAGGCAGAAATCATGTTTAGATGACTTGATAGGGAACTGTTTGATGATTTAACAAGGATGTACCCAAGTGGTCCTTTGGTCTACAGGGAAAAGTGTTTTTATCTCTTGTAAATCTGCAAGTCACAACTCTAGTCGTTACTACAATTTTCTGAACGGATCAAGTAATTATCCTTAGCAAACAACCTTTCAACTATTGCAAAAGATAAACGTTTCTGTTAGTATGAATTTTTGCAGAAATTTCCTCCTCCAGGTAGACGAGGTCAAGAGTACAAAAGATATATGATGCCCAATGAAATGAAGAAGCAGTTAGTTACAGTCATACTGACCCCAATAGTACCTCATCAAGACTTAGAAAACTTAGGAGACATAAAAGACTTTAGAGGACCTTAGGGATGTTGTCAGATGGCGTCTTCCTAAAAACTTAGTAAGTAGTCCTCTAGTAAGGAGCACACAATTGCTAAAGCAGAAATAAATAAAGAACACGTATCTCAAGATAAAATGAAAAACCAGATCGTTAAGAAGACAATCTCCCAAAAATCAGAGGCATTATAGCTGGAAATCCGCATGTAGTAGTATCACCTCAATGGTCCATCTCAAAGGGATGAGATTAATGTAAGATTAATATATTCACTAGAGAGAATTAGCCAAATGGACAAGCAACAATTTCGACAAATCGTTGTATCCAGTATACAGATAGATCAAAAAGTGACCCTCTGATATCAGTTAGAGTCCTCTGTTACTGTATTGCAATCCGGAATCATGGCGATATTCTACGGTACTGTTGAGGTCCTAAAAATGTGTCAAAATATTTGTATCCCCTCGGATAGCATGGTAGCGATTTGTGCCTTCAAATGGAGATTTTCATGAAGCACTCGCAGTAGGCTAGCTGGAATTAACTGAGTTACCTTCTTTTGGATCTCTGGCCACAGTGGATTCATTGGAAATGATAGAGCCGATGAACTAGCCAAAGGTAGTTACCAAACAGAAACGTCTGTCTTTCTTATTTTGCAATAATTAAAAGCTTGTTTGCTTGTTTGATAATTACTTGTTTCGTTCAGTTAATTGTTATGATGGTTTACGCTATCATAGACAAAACATAGGGATTGGGGAAGATTCTAAGGGCCGATTTCAACAACACTGATTAAAAGGTAATCAGTGATTAAATCCTGAATTAACCAATCAGAAGCCTTTAAACTGTCTTTATTCTTTAATCATTGATTAACTTTTAATGTCTCTAAATGTCGTAAGTGTAGAGAGAGGCTACACTCAATAGACTAATAGGAAGTAACCGCTTGACTCTTTTTTAGATTCCTGGTGACAGTGGATTCATTGGTAACAATATATTAGACAAACTAGCTAAAACAAGTGCTAGGGAATAATTTACTTAGCCTAAACCTCCAATTGGGTTTTTTGACAAATGTTTGACCCTGGAATTCAAAAAACGGTTGACAGCCTGACACCGAAAGGAAAGACAGACGATTAGCTGCTGCAGGCAAGCTGAAACGCTTAATGGAACCAATATAAATTCCAAAAGAAGGCAAAATTTCGTCATGTAGTGAATTACGTTATCATGGTCATAATATAAAAATTGTAGAGGACCTAAAATCCCGTAGGTGTGCAGAGGAAAATTAAACATCTTTGTAGTGGATAAGAATTTGTGCTCTTGTAAGGGATCGATAACTTCTGTTAGCGAGAACGACATCTACTAGAAAGATGTATTCACTTCTTTCTCGAAGATGTCGTTATCGCTACCAGAAGTCAGGCTAAAATCTTCTTCTGTGCAGGGGATTGCAGATATATCTATACAGGGATAGTATTTTAGGGAACCTAAAGGGATTATCCAAACATTAGTGACTAAGACCAAAATGTTAGCTTTCTTAATAGTAATTTTTTCGATAACTCTGATCAGCATTATTAATCTTCTTGATTACGTAATTTACAGTCTTTTTCAATGTCCCCTGTGTTCAACTCTAAAGTCACTAAGCCAACAGTCGATTCGCAACTGCTATCACCAAAAACCTCAATGTACTGCCTCATCTTCCACTCTCCCACCACAATAATCTGTGGTTCCACTAGAAGTAGGTCACCACCATAAATCACAACGTTAGACCTAAGGCTAGCAGTGAAATTTACAGTTTCCGGATAACTCATACACATTGTACCCCATAATTCAAAATTCATTTTTTAAGTTTCCTCGTTTTTGGTCGGGTGCTAAAATAGTATTTACCTCGAATAATAAACCTAATTTTAAATTATCATTGAACCTAATTTATAAGGACCCGAATAACTCTTTAAGAGATTAGTACCATTACTTTAAATACTACAATAGCTATTCTAATAATACATTTGTATAATATCAAATATTTTACTGTTAAAATATAGAATATCGTTCCTTTGAAATAGTGCTCTAAAATAAGAACGAAACGGTGTGAAAGGAAGTCACGAATGAAAATATTCCGATATTAATCCTAGAATGAACGGAACTCAAAATCCATCATAATTTTGGATCTAAAAGAAAAGAAGGAAAATATTAATTTTTTATAAAATTTACTTTGAAAGATAAATTCTAAAGCTTAAGGAAAGTTATAATTTTTAGAACATAGATCAATTCAAGTATGAATGATGTAAGTTTGTCTTTAGTAAGTGGAATGTCAAGAGTTCAGATGATGAATTAGGGGTTGAATTTGCATGACAGGAGTGATGATTAACAGAAAAGTGATATGTTCCCGAAGGATTATTAGATTGTCAACAATAATTATAAATCGCATACATATATGTGACATGTTATTAATACACATTTTTTCCAAACTATGTCACCTGCAGAAGATGCACGTATACAAGAAAACACTTCAGGCTATGATTTACCCGATTTCGTCAACGACTCCTCACAACTTTGTTACTTGGAGTGCCACTTCTCCCACCTATTGTTACGAGTGTGAAGGATTGCTTTGGGGCATTGCAAGACAAGGCCTGAGATGTATGGAATGTGGTGTCAAATGTCACGAAAAGTGCAAGGATCTTCTTAATGCCGACTGTCTTCAAAGTGAGTACAATTTTTCTATACCATCTTTTTATGTTTCCTTTCTTCAAACAGTGGAATTTGGAAAATAAAAATTCACTTTGTACAATTTTTTTTTAAATGCAGGGAAAGTAAATTTTCGTGTTAGATGAGTTACCATAGCCAGTATAAGCGCATCGAAAAGCGACGAAGCGAGTATAATGTAATCTTCTTAACCGGAGAAAGCCACGAATTTTGGCACAGCTGAATGCAGAGAACCGACCAACGTATTTTGTGGCAAAAACTTTAGCTTTCCTCGCGTGTTTAATTAAATGCGCAAAATTGCAAGCACTGAGTCAAGAAATTGATTAATGTCATTTAAAGTGAAAGAATTAAATGTTGAATCAGCTATTGATATAACAATTATCCTATCAAAATAAATATTCTAATATTGATTTTCTTTTTTTTGGTTCAACTTTGATTTTATCATTTGGTCAAGACGACCTAATTTAGTTTATTTAGTGTTTCCACATCGCTAAATAGTTAAACCCTTCTGGTGCTCCGTATTGAATTGAGTCGGTAACAGGTGGTAGCATCACTTGAAGTTACTGTTTAATAATTTAATTTCAAATTTTGTGACACAACAGAAAGTAAACTAAATAAACATTACGATGTTCTTCCTTTTAATTAAATCGGTTTTATGGAGATTTCTTATCCTTGCCGTCAAAACACAGAGATAACATTAACTGTTTTTTTTTAAATTAATTATGTGTTGAAGTTATCGATCACTCCGAGTCAAGTAAATGGAAAAAATTAAAACGAAAACAAAAAATCAAAACCAAAAGAAATGTCAAGGTAACTCAGACAAGAAAAGAAAATAATCAGAGGAATTTATTTTCTTCTAAAAAGTAAATGTAATGATTATTAAGATCTTGTGTATCATCTTTTTTATTAACTGAATTATTTTGCAAATTAATATGAATCATCTCAGAAATTAGTCGTTTTTTATAATTCGATTCTCTATCAAGTATTAAAAAATTATCCCAGTCAAATGAATGGTTAAGTGAATTGCTATAATTTGTAATAACTCCTGTTTTAGAATTTTTGTGTTCATTAATACGAACACCTATCATTCTCTTAGACTGATCAACGTAAGAAGCAGAACAATTTATACACCTTATTTTGTAAACAGTGTTGACATTATCAGATTTTCTGTTTCTTTCTTTAGTCTTGATGATTAAATTATGGCTCATTTTATTATTCTTGTTAGGAATAGTTAGAATATTAAAATTTCTAAGAAAAGTAGATGTCCTTTCATATAATCCAGGAACATAGGGAAGAAAAACCTTGGGGAACATTCTATATAAATTACCACTTTTTCGATTTTTTGGATTCAATAAAACAAATGCGATGTTTTACATATTTATTTATAAATTCAAAAGGATAATTATTCTTTTATAACGTATCTATAACAAATTCAATATTTTTAGAATGAAATTTTTTATGAGAGAGTTTAATAGCTCTATCAATGAAGTTATAAACTATTGCAACCTTTTGAGTAAAATGATGTTTAGAATAATAATTAATGGTACGTCCAGAAAATGTGAGTTTCTTGTACCAATCTTTAACAATTTTATCATTCTCATTGATGAGAAGCACATCAAGGATACTAATAGAATTATTACTCTGCGTTTCAAAAGTAAATTGCAATCTCTCATCATAACTATTAAAAATATCAACAATTTCATTAATTTTATTCTTTGACATGCAAGTAATAATATCATCTACATATCTATAATAAAATAATGGTTTAAAAGAAAGTTTATCAATACAAGAAGTCTCTAAGTCATCCATGACTATGTCAGAAAATAAACCAGAGATAGATGAACCCATAGGAGTACCATATATCTGTTTAAAGTATTTATTGTCAAATTTAAAGTATATATTGTCAAAAAGGAATTGGCAAGACATAAGTAGATCATCCAAAGAAATATTCAAACGTTGGGAAATAGAAACATAACGTCCGATAAGTGAATCACGAACATGATCAGAGCCAACATTTGTAAACAAAGAGACTGCATCCAAACTAATTAAAATATGATCATCAGGAATAGAAAAAGAATTAATCTTGTTTATAAAATCATAACTGTTACGTATATAAGATTTTGGTTTTTTATAGAATTATTGAGAAGTATAAATAACTGTTTAGATAGAAAATGAGTAAGTGAGCCAATAGTAGAAACAACTGGTCTCAATGGATTGTTATTCTTATGGATTTTGGGTTCGCTCCACATTTGTATCTTCTGGAAACTTATAATATGAACTAGTGTCTAATCTTATACGATGTGATAAGGACGTTTCCTCCATTCATTTCATTCTTTTAAATATGTATTTATAATTTAATTTTTTCGCAATTTTTACGGTAATAATTTAATAAATGTTATTTTATTTTAATATTTAATATTGTAATGAACTAATTGTCTAAATTTATTTAATAAATAAAATATAGTTTCTGAAGAAGGCAGCTTTGCTGTTAAAAACGTTAAAGGAATTGTTTCAATTTTTTCCATTTACTTGACTCGGAGTGATCGATAATTTCAACACATAATTAATTTGAAATCCGAGTGATAGAATCATTATTATATTATTGTTTTTTTTAAACTTTATTAAAGAAAACAATAAACAAATAATCATAATATCAAGCAATAGCAGTGAAATAAAGCAGAATGGGAAAAATTGGATCTTGCTAATGCAAAAGTTCGTTTCCTAAAAAAAGAATAGAAGAAAAAAAACCGGACATGAAACTCTTATCATCAGAAAGGCGAATCGCATTAACGAAAACTGCTAACGGATGAAAAAGAGAAAATATGATAAAATAAAGTGAAAATGTGGAAAATGAGGACTAAACTTCCTTTAGTGTGTTCCTTTTCATCTTTTTAGCAATTGAAACTTTTATGCTTTTAAAACTATAAACTTCTTTTTTTCCTGATTTGCAACAAAATTCTCGTGAACTACAAATGAACATAATATTGTCCATGTGCATACCATTTGCGTGTATAAAATTTTAAGTCCGAATAAAAGCAAACTGCGTTAATGATCATTAAAAGTACTTACAAAATTTATTAAAAAAAACAAGTGAATTGAAATTTAAACCTATCCGGCTAGTATCTTGAATTCTTTCGAAAGGCCAATTTCAAATATACTAATAATTAACATATAGTATTATTTTCAGTATTACTTAAAATTATATTTTCTTTCTTTTTAGGAGCCGCTGAAAAAAGTTCAAAACACGGAGCAGAAGATAAGGCGAACAGCATTATCACCGCCATGAAGGAAAGGATGAAGCAGAGAGAGCGAGAGAAACCGGAAATCTTCGAGCTCATCCGGTAAGTCTGTTTTAATACTTCCGTCAATCCCTCTCTCTCTATTTTTTATTTAAGCAAAGCTCTTCCTAATTTCAATAGGTATCTCGATACATGGTTACTTATCGCAATATCTCATTTCACATGATTTAAAGGATCCAAAAATGAAAACAATTTTTCCAATCTCTTTAATAATAAATATTTGCTTAATTATCTTTGATAATGAATTCAGAAAATAATAGTTGGAACTTGAATAATTAAAGCATAAGGAAAACTTTAAAAGTAGAATAAAATAATATATATATCTTCTTTTTATCGTGAACAAGTTTATTTGTACGATACATAATTATTGGTTTTTGTTTATCGCCATAATAATATAATAACTTTTTTTTTGTTGTAATTTCCAAATCAATAAGAGTTCATCTCGTGGATAACATTATTGGTACCTTATTTATGCATCGTTAAAGTTTGAAAATTAATTAATAGATAAATTTCATCTGAATTTAAAAAAGTGGGTCAAACCATTGTTGCCTACACTTGAATTTTCAACTGTTAGTTTATAGAAGCGCTAAATTAAAAAGGACATTGTTTGCAGCTGGCGAATCAGTCTGAATTTACGGGCAACAAAAACTGATACCCTTTTGTTTTTTTTGCAAAATCTAATTATCGTGTCATTTATGATTTTTTTTAATTGCACATTAGGCGAAACTCGAGTCATACAGTGTTAATGTGGCAATTACTGGCGGTTGGTAATAAAAAATAAAATTTTCAATGACAGTGAATTTAGTACTCAACGTTTGTTTCAATCAAAACTCTTTAAAATTAGTGGATAATTTATTTGCGTAAAGAGATATTAATTCTTGATTTCGAACCTTATTAGTTTGTAATGATATAATTCACTCTTAGGATGAGGTCCGAGAACGTTAATTAATCTTCTATTATTAATATTTGTAACAATTATAAGAGATTTTCAGCTATAAAATCACCAAAAAAAGTAGGCTATATGGAAAAGCTACCTTTAGTGTATTGAAGTCTCTTTCTAGATCTGACATCTGGAGAGTGTTACACATAAAGATGAAGTCCAGGAAGTAATGAAACAATAGCTCATAAAACTTGAAAGCATGAATATCTTTCTGTACCGTAGGACATAACAAGCTTGTCGTTGTTGTATTGAACAATAGGAAGCATAAAAGTTGGAGAAATTGGGTAGCATAAAGATTGGATTTATGAGCTACCCGTTCAAATGAAGAGTAATAGTCGTAATGCCACAAGTGTCTAAGATAAGGCCCTATATGAGAATAGGTTGCAAGTAGGCAGATCGATTAGTTTAAATCCGCCCTTAAGAAAGATGCTGGACTTTTTTTTTGGAAAATCTAAAATCTTAACGAATTTTGGTTCATTGATTATGAACCTAGGGGTCGATTGTGTAATTTCATTTTAAACCACTTTCACATCACTTTCATTCAAAATTTATTGTCACTCCATTTTCACTTCATTTTCACTTCACTTTTACATTCACTCAAAAATTTATTGTCACTACATTTTCACTTCACTTTTACTTTCCCTCAAAATTTATTTTCACTCCATTTTCACTTCACATCCACTTCATTTTCATTCTAAATTTAAATTAACTACATTTTCACACCACTTTCACATTTACTCAAAATTTATATTTACTCAATTTTCACTTCACTTGCACTCCTCTTTTATTTTCATACAACATTTTTTTAATCCATTTTGACTACACTTTCACTAAAAATTTATTTTCACTCTACATTCACTTCACTTTTACTTTCCATCACAATTTTTTTACTTCATTTTCTCTCCACTCTTACCACAAATATTTTTGCATCTACCAAATCTTTTTTATTACACTTTCACTTTACTTTCACTTTAATTAAGAATTTATTTTAACTTCAATTTCATTTTACCTTCACTTCTAGCCAAAATTTATTTTCACTACACTTTCACTTCGTTTTCACTCAAACTTTATTTTTACTCTCTTCTTACTTCACTTTTAGACAACTTTCACCTCCGCATAAATTTCATTTCATTATTCATAAAATGAAAGTAAAATTTGTGTTTAGGTGAAAGTAGTCAAAATGTAAAGCAAAAGTGGAGTGAAAAATTTGTTGAGTGAAAGTGATATGAATTTGAAGTAAAAATAAATTTGTAATCAAAGTGAAAGTGAAGTGTAAGTGTAATAAAAAATAATTTGAGTGAAAGTGAAGTAAAAGTAGTTTAAAATTTATTTTCCTTCTAAGGAAAATAAATTTTAAATGAAAGTGAAGTGAAAGTAGAGTAAAAATGTTGTGAAAAAAATTTTGAATGAAAGAAGAGTGAAAGTTAAGTGAAATTGGTGTAAAAATAAATTTTTAAGTAAAAGTGAAAGTAGAGTAAATGTTAAATGAAAATAGAGTTAAAAAATATTTAAGTGAAAGTGAAATAGGATTGAAAATGAAGGGAAATTAAATTTTGAATGAAAGTGAAGTGATAATAAATTTTAAGTAAGAGTAAAAGTACAGTGAACACTTTCACTGAAAATTTATTTTCACTTCACTTTTACTTTCAATCACAATTTTTTTACTCCATTTTCTCTCTACTTTTACCACAAATATTTTAAACTCCATTTTCACTTCATTCTTACTCCACTTTCATGGAAAATATTTTTAACTCCATTTTCGCTTCTGTTTCACTCTAACTTTCACTGATAATTTCTTTTCACTCCATTTTCATTTCTCTTTCAGTTTCACTCAAAGTTTATTTTCAATTCATTTTCACTTCACTTTCACTCCACTTTAACTCAAAATTTATTTTTATCCTATTTTCATTCAAAATTTATGTTCACTCAAATTTAACATCACTTCCATCTAACATTTTTTGTACTTTATTTTCACTCCACTTTCACACCACTGGAAATTTATTTTTACTACAATTTCACTTCTCTTCCATCAAAAAATTTTTTTATTTTATTTTCACTTAACTGTCACTTCATTTTCACTTCACTTTCACTCAAAATTTATTTTTACTTTATTTTCACTCCCCCTTGACATTCACTAAAAATTAATTTCTACTTCACTTTTTCATCGGTTAGCGTTGTGGAGTTTACCTTGGTATAGGAGAAAAAGAATATTGAAATAAACTTTTGTTGAAGGTGAAAGTAAAGTAAATGTGGAGTAAAAATAATTTTTTGAGTGAATGTGAAAGTAAAATGAAAGTGGAGTTAAAATAAATTTGGAGTTAAAATGAAAATGTAGTGTAAGTGGGATAAAAAAAAGTTTTGAGAGAAAGTTGAGTAAAAGTTAAGTGAAAATGAAGTTTAAAATATTTTTGGTGAAAGTAGAGAGAAAATGGAGTAAAAAAATTGTGAGTAAAAGTGAAGTAAAAGTGAAGTGAAATTACATAATCGATCTCGTATTAGATTTTCAAAATTCAAAATGGCGGATCTAATATGGTGGCCAAAATAATTTTCGTGAGTTTTTTGGGTCTTTGATTACGAATCTAGTAATAGATTATCAAAATCCAAAATGGCGGATCCAATATGGAGGACGAAATTAAAAACTTTATTGGCTTTGTCTTAAATTCTCTACTTTGGATATTTTTAACCAACGACCCCAAATATTCACAAATTCTTTTAATAAAGAAACACTTTTTTGAACCTTAAGTTTGTTTTAACTCTCCAGGTCAGATATATAGTTAAAAAAAATAAAAAAAAGTTTATTTTTTTAAAAGTTTCAACCGTGATTTTCAATCCTCGTGTCTTAAGCAGATTATCGACTTCCGACTGTAAAAAAAATTGACATTATCTAAAAACTTGAAAATTAGATAAATTTCAAAAGTGTAATGAAAGTTTTGATAGTTAAAATATATGAACTGCTTGATAAAAGCTGAGGATATATAACTTTGATATTCGATTATTGTAATTACTTGCTAATTACCTTATAACTTTTAGAATCTAAACTTACTATGCGCTTTGGCAATCTCTCCTATGAAATTCGATTTATTTCAAACATAACAAATTAAAAAGATTATCATGTATATTTTAGGAATAATAAATATTTATACTTATTTACCGTTTAGTGTAAAATTAAATTCTTGTTTGAAAATTACACAAGAGAGCAAATTTAGTTCCAATAATTGTAAATAGTAGTAAATTTTTTTTATACTCGCACTATTAATCTGTTTAATTCATCGTATTTGGAAAGTTATTCCAACAATTATAAATGTCGATGACTATGCAAATGGACATTTGTTTTATCGTTGAACTAATGCCACCGCCCACTCGAGATTCGCAGACGTTAATATAATGAAAATTGCTCTCTGTTAATTTTTAATTCACTATAAAGACTAGTAATTATTAAAATATATAGTTTAAATATCACTTTTCTAAAATTCGAAAAAAATTAATTAAAAATACATGTTTGAAAACTATATATCTTTTTTGGATCCTTGAAAATTAGTGTGAATTGTTTTTTTGCCTTTTAATTACTCTTAAAATCGAAGTAAGTTGTTGGAGGTCACGGGGCCGAGGGAAGAGGTACAGAATGGAGAAATTTGGTACCGTGCCATCAACTAATCGACGTCGTCGTTAACAAGTTGATCGACCAACTGCCGTTAATTACGAAAGGTTGTGTACCTAACGTGTCAACAGTATTTGACAAACTAAAATATGTCCATTCACAAAAGCATAAAAATTCCATTGACTAGCCAACATAATAGAGACAAAGTAGAATTTAATTAAAACATAAAATAACGTTTCAACTACTAACATAATATTACATTTACTTAAAAATTTCAATCTCATAAAATCCTTTCTCTAGATTCCATATATACGAATTAAATTTCCAAAAACTAAAGAGACAGTGCGTTTTATTCGCGATAATGAGTAACACAGAAAACGTACATATTCTCATACTGCGAAAGCAAAAAAAAAACAACCTCAGCATACTTAAAATAAGTCGACAGAACGAAACCAAAATGCAAAAAAACGTTTTCATATAAAAGTAAAAAGAACAGAAAAACCTCGACCCCGTGTACCGGAAACGTATGCAAAAAAAAGTACATTCGGACAGAGAAAAATATACTTCCATGTAATTCTGTGGGTAAAAGAAAAAGTAAAAATATAAATATATGTGTGTCGGATAATGTATAAAAAGTTAGGTGATGCAAAAAAATTTTGGAAGACTTTATGTGAATCTCGTCGGAGTTTAGGTCTGTGTTTGGGGTCGATGAGAAGTCACACATTGGTCACATGTCTTCAGTGAAGCAATCAGTCCTGGATGGTACGAGCAAATGGTCTGCGAAGATCGCCATTACAGGTTTGTCAATAAAAGCAAAAAAAAAAAATGAAATTCGCTGTGCTCTCCAGTTCTGAATGCATTATTAAAATGACGTAATATTCGTAAAGTGTCTCTGTATTTTATATATGTTTGAAGCTTTCTTCAGCGAAAATAACAAAAAAAAAAAAAACATTTATTGCTCAGCGGCTGTTGCTGTTATCCATATATACATATATACTATTACACGTCACAATACAAATTTTTACAAATATTACTTTGATTTTGTGAATTAGGATGTCGTGTTAAAGTTGTTTAGAACGGGTAATTTAATGTTTGCCATAATTCAATGCAATGATTTTAATGTTTTTAATAGTAGACTCTTTTTAAAAGTTTTCCTTATTTATTCTTTTGGTATTGTTGCTGTTTAACTGGTAAATAAATATTCAAATAGCCCACATTAAAAACAAGAAACCTTTATTTGATTCTTCAGAGGGTCGATTATGTAATTTCATTTAACTTTTACTGTACGTTCACTTTCACCCAAAAATTTTTTTTACTCCATTTTCATTTCACTTTTACTGCTCTGTAACTTCTACTCAAAACTAATTGTCACTTCATTTTCATTTCACTTTCACTTCACTTTCACTCAAAATTTATTTTCCTTCCATTTTCACTTCACTTTCACTCACAATTTTTTTAGTCCATTTTCATTCTTCTTTTACTTAAAATTTATCTTTACTCCACTTACACTCCACTTTCACTATCATACAAAATTCATTTTTACTCCATTTTCACTTCACTTTCATTTCGAGTTAAAATTTATTTTCATTTAATTTTCACTTCACTTCCACTTACAATTTATTTCTATCACAATCAAAATTTATATTCACTACAATTTCACATTTACTTAAATATTGTTTTTACTACATTTTCACATCACTTTCATTCAAAATTTATTTTCACTTCACATTTACTCACAATTTTTATCACTTCACTTTCACTCCACTTTTACTTTTACTAAAAATTTATTTTCACTTTATTTTCACTTTACTTTTACTTTCACTCAAAATTTATTTTCACTTCATTTGCACTTCACTTTCATTCAAAATTTATTTTCACTCCATTTTTACACCCCTATTACATTTACTCAAAATTTATATTCACTCAATTTTTACTTCACTTTCACACCTCTTTCAGTTTCACTCAACATTTTTTCAATCCATTTTGAATACACTTTTACTGACAATTTATTTATACTCCACTTTCACTTCACTTTTACTTTCACTCACAATTTTTTTACTCTATTTTCTCTCTACTTTTACCAACAAAATTTTAAACTCCATCTTCACTTCACTTTCACTCAACTTTCATGGTAAATATTTTGAACTCCATTTTCGGTTCTCTTTCATTCTACTTTCACTCTTTCGCTTTCACTAAAAATTTATTTTCAATTCACTTTCACTCAAAATTTATTTTCATCCTATTTTCGCTCCATTTTCATTAAAAATTTATGTTCACTCCAATTTAACTTTACTTTACATCAAACATATTTTACTTAAATATTATTTTCACTTCATTTTAACATCAGTTTAAATCAAAATTAATTTTCATTCCATTATTACCTCACTTTCTACCAAATTTTTTTATTAGACTTTCACTTCACTTTCACTTTAATTAAAAATTTATTTTTACTTCAATTGCATTTCATCTTCACTGCTACCCAAAATTTATTTTCACTACACTTTCACTTCATTTTCACTTAAATTTTAGTTTTACTCTCTTTTTACTTCACTTTTAGACCACTTTCACCTCCGCGTAAATTTTATTTCATTATTCATACAATGAAAGTAAAATTTGTGTTTAGGTGAAAGTAGTCAAAATGTGAAGCAAAAGTGGAGTAAAAAAACTTTTGAGTGAAAGTGAAATGAATTTGAAGAAAAATAAGTTTGTAATCAAAGTGAAAGTGAAGTGTAAGTGTAATTAAAAAAATTTGAATGAAAGTGAAGTAAAAGTAGAAGGAAAATAAATTTTAAGTGAAAGTAAAGTGAAATTAGAGTAAAAATGTGGTGAAAAAAATTTTGAATGAAAGAAAAGTGAAAGTGAAGTGAAATTGGTGTGAAAATAAATTTTAAATAAAAGTGAAAGTTGACTGAAATTCAAGTAAAAATAGAGTTAAAAAATTTTCGAATGAAAGTAAAAGAGGATTAAAAATGGTGTGATAAAAATTGTGAGTAAATGTGAAGTGGAAATAAATTTTGAATGAAAGTTAAGTCAAAGTTAAGTGAAATTGGTGGGAAAATAAATTTTAAGTAAGATTTATGGTGAAGTGAAAATGTAATGAAAAATTGTGAGTGAAAGTGAAGTGTAATTAAATTTGGAATGAAAGTAAAGTGAAATTGGTGTAGAAATAAATGTTAAGTGAGAGTGAAAGTGGAGTGAAAATGAAGTAAATATGAAGTGAAAAAACATTTTGAGTGAAAGTAAAAGAGGATTAAAAATGGAGTGATAAAAATTGTGAGTAAATGTGAAGTGAAAATAATTTTTGAATGAAAGTGAAGTGAAATTAAATTTTGAATGATAGTAAAGTGAAATTGGTTTGAAAATAAATTTTAAGTAAGAGTGAGAGTGGAGTGAAAGTGAAAATAAATTTTGAATAAAAGTGAAGTGAAAATAAATTTTAAGCGAATGTCAAAGTGGTGTAAAAATAAATTATAATTAAGAATGAAAGTGAAATGATAATTAAGTGAGAATAAATTTTGAATGAAAGTGAAGTGAAAATAAATTTTGAGCGAATGTGAAAGTGTTGTGAAAAGAAATTATAAGTAAGAGTGAAAGTGGAGTGATAGTCAAGTGACAATTAAGTGAAAATAAATTTTGAATGAAAGTGAAGTGAAAATAAATTTTGAGCGAATGTGAAAGTGGTGTGAAAATAAATTAAAAGTAAGAGTGAAAGTGAAAATAAATTTTGCGTGAAAGTGGACTGAAAATGAACTGAAATTACATAATCGATCCCCGGGTAAAACAGTATAAAAAATTATAGCTAGAATTTACCTAAATTTGAAAAACGTAGACCAATTTTTATTGAAATATCACGTCCACGGAATACAAAAATACCATTTTAAAAAAATATTTTTTAAGTTTTCAAGAAAAAGGCCTTGTTAAAAATCCTAAACTTTCTCGGAATTATCGATTCCAGGGCCATGATATAAGTCCTCCAACGACTCGCCAAAGTCCAATATTCCACATTGTTGCACTGTCTGCGAAGGATTCTTTCCTCTCGTGTAGCAAGTTACGCTCTGCCTTTGGCTTGTGAGTTATTCGTCTTTCAATTTTCTTGAAATCGATTCGAAACTTCGAAAGAAGATTTCTGAGATGCTATCCTTACTCTTTCACGTGTCGTAAGTTCAAATATTTTGACTCTACGTGAAAATGAAGATCCAATACACAAGGAAAATTTATTCTTTGACAACCACATCCGAACCCATTATATACCAATTACTTATTTTATATTTATATAATTATTTATCAAGTAAACAGCAACAAATTAAACTTAATTAAAAACAAAATAAAAAGACATTTTTTCCCATGAATTTTTGTGTTTTTTTTTTTTTAAATAAAAAGTTAGATAAATTGATTATGAACAATAAATTTCTATTCTAAACAACAATGCGTCCACCTTTTTTGTGTTTGGGTGTTGATGAAAAGAGTTTTTTTTAACATACAGTGGATCAAGGTACAAAAAGTATGTTTTGTATCATGATTCGCAATTAATGTTTCTTTTGAAGATTGACTTTTCGTGCATCCCGACAATTTTTCCTGTTGATATTTTCCAGGCTGTTTTTATTGTGTATCGATGTTTCCTAAAGTTGCAGCTACATACATGCGTCGAACTGTGCATTTTGGGTTAAATTCCTAGGGACTAAAAAAAGTGCACCGAACTATTTTGGTCTACGGTCAATTGAGATACAGAAGCGTTTTTTCTTTCCTTTTCATTTATATAACAAATGAATAGAAATAAATTTCAAAATATGATAGTGAATGATGAGATTGTTGGTAAATTTTTCCCTGTTAATTTAGGGATCACCTCGAGACAAGTTAGAAAACAGACTGAGGGGAATTAAAGAATTGATCGAAATATATAGGGGGGTGGGGCTAAAGAGCGAGTGGTGGGGGCGAGACATGCGCGACTTGCATGCGCAGTCGGTCGCAGTTTGTAATTTTTTACTAAAATTGCTATAAATAGTTTACTTTATAAAAAAAAGAGAAAAAAATACTTTTGTACCTCACCTGAAATATATTAGAAAGCCACCATGATTTTTTTGTTACCAAACCTTCGGGATTTAATGCAAAACACACAGTTCGACGCGCGTATGTAACTTCAACCTAATTATTCCACAAGTTTTTCGATATATGTTTATCTAAGTGTCGTCGATTTGTTTGCATTTTGTATCTTGATATTGAAGGTAGCTGGTTTTGTTTTTTTTAATGTGGTTTTGTGTGTTATGTGTCTATACTTTTCCGAAAATGAAATTTACTTACAAGGTTGGTATACTTTTTTGTGTAAACTCACATAAACCAGTGAAGTATACTTTTACTGCTGCTATTCCAAGCGTAGAAAGCTAATTTCAGCTTCAAATTATTAATTCACAATATTTTTACATGAAAAACATTTTTAAAAAAATATTTTTAAAAAGCTATTGTTCGAAACAGAAAAAAATATTCCAATTCGCAATTACTTTAATATTCTGAAAATGTGGTAAACATTTTAAAATAGAAGGTAAAATTTATCTGTATGATTTATTTTTATCATAAAAAGCACTCGATATCTCAATCCGACTAGAGAAAAATTCTTTTTTAAAGTAGAAGCGTTCATGCAAAGAAGAGTCTTGCAAAAAAATTGCATTTTACGCTTCTGCTCGAATTTCTATTATCCTCCTTTACACCGTTGAAATGATATTCTAAATTTTAGAATATGCATTTATTTTTTCTATCGTTTTTTTTTATAATAAAAAATTTTGTCTCAATTCAAGGGTATATTTGTGTATTAAATACGTGTCTGTGAAGCAAAATTTATTACACAATTTTAATATTTCCAAATTATTTCTCTCTCTATTCGTCGCTTTTATGCGTTAGCTTCTTCTAAATGGTTTTAAATTACCCACCAAAAAGAGCTGTGAGTTTGCATTTATTATGTAACTGAAAAATGCAAATAACCCTTTTTATGAATAAACGACTTTCATTTCACTTCGATCAATAAGTGAACCTTTCTCTCTAGAGAAATTATACTCTACCTTCTTTTATAAAGCAATTCACTCATTCAAACTGTCTTTACAGAAAGTCGAAAAGATTTCCTAAAAATCATTTTCTCCTAATTAATTCTTCAATGGACTTTTAATCCTATCGCCATTCACCCAATAATAAGGGGGAGAAGATTTTAATTACAGTTATTAAAATTTTAAAATTACATACGAATTATAATACACACAGAAGTCTAAGAAAAAGTGTTAAAATTCTAAAATTAATTATTCCTAGAATTTTAATTTTTCTGGTAATTTCTGGACTGGGAGTCAATTATGTAATTTCACTTCACTTTAACTTTCCTTTCATTTTCACTCAAAATTTATTTTCACTTCATTTTCACTTTACTTTCTTTTTCATTTCATTTTCACTCCACTTTCATTTTTATTAAAAATTTATTTTCACTCGATTTTTACTTCATTTTCACTCAAAATTTATTGTCACTCCATTTTCACTTCACTTTTATTGTCACTGAAAATTTATTTTTACTCAATTTTCACTTCACTTTCTTTTATTCTCAAAATTTATTTTCACTTCATTTTCACTCCACTTTAACCAAATCTTTTTTACTCTATTTTCACTTCACTTCCACTCAAATTTTATTTCTACTTACCCTCACTCAAAATTCATTTTCATTCCATTTTCACTCAAAATTGTTTCATTTTTTTCACTACACTTTCACTTAAACTATTTTTTCACTCCATTTTCACTTCACTTTCACTTAAATTTTATTGTTACTTAATTTTCACTTCACTCTGTTGTTAATCAGCGGTGTGGACTTTATCTTAGTACTGGAGAAAAAGAATAATAAAATAAAATTTGATTAAAGGTGAAAGCAGTCTGAATGTGAACTTAAAGTAAAGTAAAAATAAATTTTGTGTGAAATTGAAGTGAATGTGGATGAAAATATTTTTCGAATGAAAGTGAAAGTAAAATGAAAATAGAGTTAAAATAAATTTTAAGTCACAGTGAATTATAATATATATTTTTTAAGTGAAAGTGGAGTGAAAGTGAAGTGAAAATGGAATTAAAATAAATTTAGAGTGAAAAGGGAAGGAACAAAAATTGTGAGTGAATGTGAAGTGAAATGGAGTGAAAATATATTTTATATGAAACTGAAAGTGGAATTAAAAAAATTTTGATTGAAAGTGAAGTGAAAATAGGGGAAAAATTCTTTTTTAATTGTGAAAAAAGTGGAATTTAAGTGAGAAGGGAGTGAAGAAAAATTGGGAGTGAAAGTGAAGTGAAAACGGAGTGAAAAAATATTTTGTATGAAAGTGGAGTGAAAAAAATTTTTGACTGAAAATGAAGTGAAAATAGAGGGGAAAAATTTTCTGTAAAAGTGAAAATGGAGTGAGAGGGAAGTGACAAATGAGTGAAAATAAATCTGGAGTGAAACAAGGCGCGAAAATAAATTTTGAGTGGAAGTGGGGTAAAAATAAATTTTGTGTGAAAGTGAAGTGAAATAACATAATTGACCCCTTGGAGTCGAAGAAGACACTTCGTGACAATTCACCACTACTAAACATTTTGACTGTTCCTGGACTGACAAATTCAGCAGAAGTGGCACCTTTTATATTATTCCTTCTAAAGGGACCTACTTTATCATCAAAATAAATATCTAGACATAGAAAAAATTACTATTTTTTTACATTAATTAATGAAAGGACAGTAAGAAAATTAATTACTTCCAGTGCATTTATTATTATTGATATTTTATCAATGATTGGGTTAGCCTACATCTCACGGATGGGAATTGAATCGAAAGTCCATTAAGGTCACGTGACAACTTGTTGTGGCTTATGTATAGTGTGCCTATTGTCAAAGGTAAACGGCTACAGCAGGATGTAAGCTAGATTGGCCATCCTGCGAAAGCAATCTGCCAACCACCTGTAATCTATGGTGGTTCTATCATCACCTTTGCCTCATATCCATAGGCTTGCTTGAATTTGCTGCGAAAATGGAACAAGAAATGCAAGATGTATATATATCTAGGTGAATCGATTCTCCATTATCATAGAGACCTATATACACACACATATATATATATATATGCCTATGTATTCTTGTCTTCGATGCAATCCCTAGATTTTATCTGCTGATTCCACCTGTGGCATATTCTCAAGAAACCTCACATTATTCATTTGAAAATTTTCGATTTATATCAAAATTTAAAGGGAATAAACAATTCAGTGCAGTGTTGTATTTATTCAACATTCTCTTCGAAATGAGAAGAAGAAAATAAAGTGAATCAACTAACGTTAAATTTGGAAAATCGTTCAAAAAATGCATTCTTGTTGAATATATTTTGCCAGTAGAATTAAAGTATTAATATTCTTAATAAGAATATTCCTCTTTGCGTATTTTTAATTTTGCTTTATTGGATGCAAGTTAAAAAAGCATAGAAAGAACACTTCGTCTAACTCAAAGGCTATTTGACTGAGTTCTCTATTCCATCAACGCATTTTGGAACGTCAAAAGAGCTTTGAAAGATGCGAAAGTAATTGCAACATGCCCGAGGAAAGTTTAAAGATACGGGGCAGAAAAATAGCAAGGTGTTTTGTCTTTCTAAAGGGGTTAAGAAGTTCTCAACCTCTAGCATAGTCGTTAAAACTCGCAAATTAAAATTTTTTTTCATAAAGTCTTATTGCTCCGGAATGTGTAATAATTATTTGCAACAAAAAAGCAGAGTATTAGAATTAATACTGATAAAAATTGTTTAAATTACTTTCTATAATCGTGTACTCTATTATTAGATTAAATCAGTTTTTCTATATACATTTTTTTTAATATGTATGAATTTTATAATTAAGTAAAGAGTCTGCCCAGAAATTCAAGCTAGGTAGATATCTGGAATATTCCCGGGTCGAGCTTTTGTTCTGGCCGACCCAATAAAAACCACACCCTTCAGGTGGGTGATTCTTTTTTCCTTATAAAAAGAATTCTTTTTAGGGTTCTTCTTAGGTAAGGTATTCCAAATCAACGATATCAGGATTGAATCGTTGATTAATGACTGTACCTTCTCTACGTTTCCAACTGCTATCATGACATCAGTAATAAAAGTCTTTATCTCCTCTCAAGCTGGGTCCAGAATGCAAGAGGATGCGCAAAGATGTTTTTAGCTATAGTTGTAGTATACCTATAGCAATGAACATCAGTGCGCACCGTATCTTATGGTGGACTCAGCTTGAGCAGCCGGGGTCTCCATTTCACTTTAGCTTCTCCTGACTGAACGCTTCAGTCACTTTTCATAGTGTATCCAAATGTCGAAGAGTGATTTTGTTTACAGCTTCACTATCAATGTAAGGTAGAATCAGAATTATCCTGCTGATAAAACTTGAATAAATAAATATGCTTTATTCTCTTTTATGATAATTTTGGGATCCAATCCTTTCAGGATTACCACCAACAATGCAAGAAATTGAGCGTCCCAACAATCTTGGGATCCAATCCTTTCAGGATTATCACCAACAATGCAAGAAATTGAGCGCCCGAACAATCCGTGCTTCTTTACGCACTAGTCATAACACCAGTGGAGAGATTTACCGTTTCCGTCCAGATCACATGGACGCAAACATCCTCCAATTTCTATAAAAGTCTATAATCCATTTTTTATTGCTGTTCATACGTTTATTGCTAACTTGTCTAAATGTCTATAATTCATTTTTTATTGCTGTTCATAAGGTTATTCATAATTTTTCTAAATGTCAATAATCCATTTTTTATTGCTGTTCAGATACCCCTTAACGGAAAACCCGTCCCTAAGACTAGGCCAATCAAGAATTTTTCTTATTTTTAACATTAGATATTCATTAGCAGGAACTACCGTCAAGAAAGTAGTTTTTTCACTATGTCATAAATTTAATTAGTATATAAAGTTTTTATCTAGCTAAAATAGGGATATTTTCACAAAACGTAAAAATTCCCATCGATCGATACTACAGTCTGCAGAAAACTCGAACCACCCTTTTCTGAAAGGGAAAGAAACATTTTTTTTTCATTCAGGCCACTAGCATAAGTCTTGGCGGTGTGCCACAAAATCATCAATGCAACAAGTCCTCTTTATTCTATAGTTTCAGTCTAGAGACATATAGTTCTTAGTTTTTTTTGTAATTATTCATCGAACAGGTTGTCTGTCGTGTTCTAAATAGAAGAAAAGTAACAACCCTATCTTGAAATATTAATTATAGTTTTTCTTTTTCGAGCAGCAATATTCGCACATCAAAGATATTTGTTTGTTGAGTGGATTTTTTAATTAACCTACAAATATTATGCCTATCTTCAAAGCAGATAATTATGTGTCCGTCGATGAGATTTACAGTTTATAAGAAAAAAGAAATTCGTCCCTTTAGTTCTTGTGAAACTGGAAATATTTATACCCATACACAAAAACGAAATATTTTTGAAAACTGATTTTTTTCGGAGGTTTAAAGTTAAAAATTCGTAATTGAAAACTTTCTGTAAAACAATGCTTTTATGAGGAAGCAGTACACTTGTAAAGAAGACTAACTGACAGTTAAATTCACCGAACTCTGAATTCTCCGAACACTTATATTGATTTTTCACCCAGTGCCGTCTGTATGGCCTAGTAGATCCGAGCTTACCAGTAGGATTACTTTTTATTATTTAAATTATAACGAAAATGAATAATTAAATTGAACTTGAATTCAAAATGATCACAAATTGTACAAAATTTATACTATTACTTAAGAAAAACTATATATTATTTACAATGTAACCAAATTGGATGTCAAGGAAAGGGTACTATTTCTGATAATTTCTTCTATTCATGGAATATGGATATGTAATTAATTGTATGCATAAATAGGCGAACTATGTGCAATTGCTTTTGTATCTATTCCGACAATTTCGTGTAGTTTGTGGTTTGGACCTTCTTTTGAACTATTCTGCAGGTTAATTAGCCAATTGATGAGTTTCCAGGCGGACAGATATAATTGTTTGCTTTCTTCCTTTTTAAATTAATATTGTGACCTAGTTAGTTAAATGATACCTTACGTCAAAAATCAAGTTCCATTTACAAAGTAAAAGCCAAAAATTAAAAACCACGAGTCCCGATGTCGATCAAGATTAAAATTGATGTACTACTCTTTAGATTTTGAATATCAAAGATGATTTATTCGAGGTTATATTAATGATTCTCCAAACAGCAATTCGGGCATCATAAAGTACCCTGAGAACTTTTTTAGAAGCAATTCTATAGGTAAGAAATTTAAAAAAGACAATAAAAGGGAACGAATGTCTTGAACGATTCAAAGTAAGCGTGCGTAGTGGCTCTATACTTTGGAACGTCCGTCGGAAATTGTTGTTTCATTGTATACCGTTTTCTGAGAATTCCTAAATCCCAAATCATGGTCAGCATAAAATTTTATTACCTAAAGACAGTTTTTGGTTTTGTGATAGACCAAATTGGAAGCTTAGATTCCTAACCAGGTTACTGGGGTCGCATTTATGGAGAACGATTTTTAGGGATTTCATATACCAGAATTGATGACTTCTTAAACTCAAGATATAACTCAATTATTTAAATTACTTTATTGATGACTTTTTGAGTTACTACATATCTGTGTAAGATTTTCAAATGTATTTCAACTATTTAAGACACTGCAAACATGTAGATAGATGAAGTTATGAGCTCCAGTTACATATGTCGATTAGAATTATTGATACCTATGAATACATTTTCTTCGGATCGAATGGAAATTGGTTGTCATCAGTTAAAATTATGAATTTAACAAGGTTTCTAACTACAGTAATATTACTAATAAATTACTTGGGGGGTAGCAACAAAAAATACACATATTTACACAATCTGAAGGAAAATAAATTTTTCATTTAGTCATTCTTTTTTTAAATTTAATACAAAATGGAAAAAATATTTTCCCTCTAATATATAAATCTCTGCAATATTCGCATATACCCTTTACCTGACAGCAAAGTCCTTTTAAGCTATATGTCGATGGTGGCTGCAAATTGAACGATGTAAATCAATGGGCAATTAAAACATACAATTCTAATGAATATAAAACTATATTTATACATATGCTGTACGCATGGCACGTTTCTGTTAATCATCTCCTCAGTATCCTCGTGTTTTATTATAAATGAACAAAAAAGCACATCAAAAGAGGAACACTACTTTTATCATAAAAATTTGGACAAAATAGAAAAATAGGAGATAGAAAGAAAATTGTCTATATGGTGAAAAAAATGTTCCTGAGGACACTGAGGTGATGGTATTATTGTCTTCTTTTCAGCACTACGTTTTCAGTCGACCCGGACACTCATATTGACAGCCTCGAGCAGGCCGAACAGATGGTCCTTGAGGGTACAAGCAAGTGGTCCTGCAAAATCGCCATCACAGGTGACATATTAGACTCTCAAAAAAAATTTTTTTTCACAACCTAATCTTTCACAATTATACAATAAAAACTCAAATTAACAATCACAATATATTTTTCAATTATAAAGCACGCACTAATGAGAAAACTTAATTAGAAAAAAATAATTCTTTTTATCAATATACAATAAATTTTAGAAGAATAATTCTTGCTAAGTAGAGAGAGACAAAGAACTACTTGAACTAAAATAAAAATGTACGGAAGTAAGGATGATTAAGAGGAAAGTTCGTTCATCTTCTTTATGCGGTTACAGTGCAGTGGGTTTTTTTTATTTATGCTATAAAGTAAAGCTCGGTATTATCTACAATGAACCCTGTACTTGATGGTAAAAATGTAAATCGGTTGAAAAGAAAAAAAAACATTATTCAAGCATTTTATTCTAATAAAGGATAAAATTTTTCTAAAAAAAGTATTTATTAGTTATTTCTACGGCGAGGAAGGGAAAAATTTTGTACCACAAACTTTACTCCTTCCGGCAGAACTATGACGTCTGGTGATCATCATTCCGTGAATGTAGTTCGTCTAAAATGCAAAAATGAAATTGATGTACATTAAAGTTTCAACTTACTTTTTTGTCCAGAGGAGACTCTCAGTGTTTCGTGTTTCATGTTCAGAGTTAAAATAAGATTTCCTATTCAAGTCCTCCCCACTTTCTCGAAAATCTTTGGGATATAAAAACTGGATCCCAAAATGACGAAGAGTATTTATTTTTCACTGGATCAAATTAGAAATTTACAGACCCACTTCTGGTCATAAGACCAGTGGAAGTAGTTACCGTTTGCGTCCAGATCATATGGACGGATTGGATCATCCAATTTCTCTAAATGTCTATAATCCATTTTTTATTGCTGTTCATATGTTTATTCCTAATTTCTCTAAACATCTATAATCCATTTTTTATTGCTGTTCATATGTTTATTCCTAACTTCTCTAAATGTCTATAATCCATTTTTTATTGCTGTTCATATGTTTATTCCTAATTGCTAAATGTCTAGAATCTATAAACAGTTCTATAGCCTAATTCCTAATTTTGGTGTAGTTCGTTGGTCAGGGTCTTGTGTCTATTTTTTCTCGTGCCCCTTTCTTTGGATGATTTGTCATCTGTTTTATGAGAGGGAAATGTTACATGGTTTTTTGGGACCCTTTCCCTTCTTTCTAATAGGTATCGTTTAAATTCGACAAGGAAGGATTCATAGGAAAAATCATAAGGTGTGATCAATCGAGTTGGTTGAGTTTGAGTAAAGGTTTGTCAATTTTTTTTATTTTACCAGCATTTAGAAAGAAGCGTCTCTACTGAATATAATCTAAAACTATTTCCTGTTAGCCGGAGAAACACCTCGAGGCATGGCGGAAGACGAACTTAGGGAAAAGTCCATGCGAACGTTGTATATTTCTTCGCTTCTGACTAGTGAGTGGTAGGAGAAAAGAGGGGCGCGGCATTAGGCGCCTTTAGTATTCTCTCTCTATGCATACTTACTTCAAATGTCGACTAAATCTCAATCTTTATAACTTTAAACAACTTATGTATTTTGCTTTTTTTATTGACAGAACAAAAGTCATTTCAAAGTTTCAACACTTATTAATTCCTCTAATTAAATTTATTCACAATTAATTCACTACAATGTATCAATTGGAATATTGTGCAGAAATGATAAGAGTTGAAAATAGAAGTCAAAAAATAGAATCAAAGTGCTCTCTTGAAATGCAAGAGCTGCATTAATCGTGTACGTTCTCTTGTATTATTCGACGAGACGCACGATAATGGAAGATGTTCGCTTAGTAGAAAGCTTTGATCTAGTGTTTCGAATATATATACGATATGGTACGATCCGGTTGTATTGATTCGATATAAAGAAGCTTTCTCAACAATCGCCTTGCACCTGATCCGGATTTCCGGTTGCACTAGTGCGAAACTTGCATGACACGAAAATCGAGAGACCTGGTGGTCGACATGTATGAAAGCGAGATCGATAGTTCAACGAACAAGGAGAGCCACCCTCTGTCCGCCCCTTTTTCCTACCATCCCCACCGAAAGCCCAGATTCATCGTTTCGTAGCCGACTCCCAATACACACAAACCCAACTTTTCATACCTTTGCTATGTATACTTTTCTTCGACTATGACCGCGTCCTTTTTTTAATCTTTGCAACCTTCACATTCCGACTGATATTTACGATTATATTCGTTTCGCTATTCTCTCTTCGTAGAATTTTTTTTCTTTTAGTCTGGATTATATACTCGAACCGAGATGATGAATTGGAAAGCATGGAAAATACGCTATGGTTTCTTTTTCTGTTGTTCGAAAAGTTATTATTGATAGCTGTTGAATATTAATTAAGTCTAGCGGATATTTGTTTGTGTGTCCTGCAATTTTAGTTACGAAAATGGTTGGGAAGAAAGGACGCAGCGGATCTACCAGTTGCATAATTATTCCTTTCTGTGTTCCTAATTAGAGGTCTAATAAAAGAAGCCTATTGAAAACCTTAGGACGTACCGAGACTATCATGATCCAATTGTCATCATAACGATTGGACACTTGTTAAAGGACCTTGTCCTAAAAACGTCTCAAGCACATCCGTAGAATTTCTTAAAAGCGTTTCAAATACGGTCTTAAAATATATTAAGAATGTCCGAAAGACGTCATCGAGACATTTTAAAAAAACCCCTTTGAATCAGGCATCAAATATTATACGGATCGCTCATGGTCGACTTTTTCATAACCTAAGGATATTTAGAGGTACCCTAAACAGTTTAGAACATTTTTAGGATATATTAAAGACATCCTAAAGCTGTTTGCACCTTGACGAAAACCCCAAAAATTTTGCAAACTCTATTCCCTTGGCTAAAAACCAACTAGGGAATCTATTTTTATTGGACTCTTAAGAGGGACAATCTAAATGTTCATCTACATTATTAAAAGCGTTAACAACCTGATACTTTTCTTTTCGATCATTAATGAAATTAGTTGACGACTTCTTAACTAAGGACATGTTGAATCATCTAACGGTAACCCATCTACCTTTTTTAGGACTCAGAACTAATGTTTCAAGGTACATTCCGAATAGTTGTCCCTTCTAATTCCAGTGTTCTGGTAAATTTATTCTAATCAAACCAATTGTGCGTAGAAGTAGTTCACCTCTTGCTTTGCTTCTTCATGCTCCATTATCAAGCTTAATTGAAAGCTGGACCCTTTCTGCCTGGATGAGCAAAGGAGTCTTTAATTCACCGTTTACACTAAAGAGTACGGTGTACAAGGAGATCACTAGGGTACGAATTCGTAGCATATTCAACTCTCTCAATCCGCTTCACTAAAATTTGTCAAGACAAATAAGGGATTTGTTTATGTTTTAGCCGATCCACTAACTTATTTGTCATATGAATTTCAAATTTTTGTGAGTTGTCCCTCTTTTCTAATTGTTCGCCACCATCATTAATAGGAAACAAAACAAGGAATTACTTTGTTAGGATGTTTTTCTAACAAGCCTATTTTTCGTAGATATGACTCGATGGACCTGTAGAAGAATTGATTTATTTACCCAAAAATCGAAGGAGTAAATCTGAACATTCTTCGCTAGTGTCTCCTTTATGACTTTATTTTTGGGTCCTTCACCTATAATTGTCATTAGACGTACCGTTTATTTTATAGAATCACCTAAAGTATTTTAGGATGGGCCATTACTTGACGAAAAGATTAATGGAACCATAAAATTGAATAAATAAATCTACCATGTTTAAATCTTTCTGATATATTCATTTTTAAGGGAATGTGGCAACTAAAATTTGAAACATAAGAAAAATTCATAAAATACACAAGAAGGTGTGAAGAGAAAGAGAGAGATGAAAGGATACAAGAATAACAGTTGGCGCGATTTCTACTTCCGCTCCAGTAATAAAATCTTTTGATTCAGTGAACTCGAATTCAAATAACCTTCTCTAATTTGGCAGAAGAGTCAGCTGCAGTAATCGAAACCTTTTATGAAATTCCTGACACGCTCTGTTCGTTATTAAATGTAAATGAGTTCCATACGCATTTCTCCAACTCACATTCGCTGTATTCAATCACTTTAATAGTCGCTTTTGATTTTGGGATGTTTAAATTCATTATTAGTTTTACCTTCGATTTGTTGACAAATAACTGATGGAAGGATAAATAATTTTAATCAACATTCCAACTGAAAATCGTAGAACAACTATTCTACGACATCATCAGGGTTTTTGAGAGAACTTCTAATCTAAATGTGGTTTTTTAGACTACTCTACTGGCACTTTGGGTGGTTTTTTCTTAATTCTTCTGCTTCGATTATTTTTGGACTACCTTTGGACTAGAAGGTTTTACTCTTTAGAACTTTCTTTACAGCTCTTCTAATCTGAAGCTGACTTGTACGTTCTTAAACCATTTCTGATTTGCCTCTTCATCATCTATAGCAATTTGTGTCTTTTGGGTCTTAACAGAACTCCTAAAGATTTTTACCCCGTCTTCCATTGACAAATTATCTTTCTTTTGGATGTCGCAAGACCTAATCATCTTTGCAATTTTTTCTCCAGTCTTTTGAAGACAATCTGCTTCTGTTTTTCACAACTTGGCGCAGGATGATACCAAAACTATTAGGATATACAAACATAGCATAATTTATTCTCGATAATTTCTTAATATTCCTTCAAACCCCTTTTACAATGCAAAATTATTTTTCCAACCACAACGAATATCCTTTCAACACGATGATCGAAAGGAATTGTTCTTGAAAGTTATGCAAAAAAATACCATGTGTTTAATCAAAACTTTAATATAAGTAATATAATGAAAAATCAATTTATCTCCCGGAAGAGACGGTATGTCGATAATAATCGAAAGAGTACACGTCGAGGACAATGAAGATGACAATACAAAAGGTGCATACAGTAGAAAAATCAATGGAAGCATTGGCCGAGTATTATAATGTCACGCACATGTCCATATATATGCAATTACACAAATTGGAATCATTACTCGACAATATTATCACAAACACAATTATCCTTCAAATAATATATATATATATAAACACAAATACCATAAACGTAACATATATCTACAATAAGTGGAATTCATACGGAATTGGATTAAGGATTTTTTCGAAGCCAAGGAAGAAACTCCCATCTAAGGCCCAAATAATAAGAGTTTGTAGCATGGGCATGAGTGTGTCTATCCGTCGCTATTCGTTTTTAATGTGTTTTTTACCATCATGCAAACAATATTATATATTACCCTCAAATAAAAATATAATCATAAATTGTAAATATTTTACGAAACATTAACGTATGTTACGTATTTTATACGCAGGTAATAAAAATAATATTATCAGGAAAAGTAATAGGCAAAAATCCCTCTTGAAAATACTGGAAAATCATGTTGAATCAATTGTTAATTGTTAATTAAGAATTAATAATTAATAATCAAAAATTAATCATTAATAATTAATATTTAATATTGAATTAATTAATTAATCATTATTAATAATTAATAATAAAATTAATATAATTAATATAATTAATATAATTAACATAATTAATAATAATCATTATAATTAATATAATTAACATAATTAATAATAATCATTATTAATAATTAATTACTGTCCAAATTCACCAGAAACTTTAAACAAAATTATAATTTTCAAACCTCTGGAGAATTCGGCAGAGTTTTGAAAAAATATTTTCACGTTGGATTTTGTAAGTTTTTGTTTGTTTTGTAATTGTAAATACATGTTATACACAAAACATGCCTAGCTTATGTGCACGCTTTTTAAAAAGGGCTGAAACACTGTTGAAAAAAAAGGTGTTGGTGTAAAAATCGGTGTAAATCAATGTTCCACCTTTTAGAGGAAATGCATGTCATCCATTATTTTTCGTTATTGAAAATTGTGGCGTTGACTGAATATTCAGTGTTGATCTCGGATGCAATTTTTTTTCATCTTTATATACTTTTCAAAATTATATTCAATTTTATGTTTCGTTATTTTCAGTATATACAATTATCACAGTTAAACAAGGTGTTTAAACTTTAACTCTATTTCTGTAATATTGCTAAAAATAAGAGCAACAAAAGTGGCATCAGGAAATGATTCCTTATTATTTTTCCACAGGAATTAACAATTAAGTACTTTCTAAAAATTCATTTTTTAATAATGTTTTCAATTTTAATATTCTCTGAAATTTTAACTGAAACTCATTTTTAAATTAATTTTTATTAAAAAATTCTCCCCGAATTCAATCATTTATATTTACTTATAAAAACAAATATTTTAGTGTATAACTAAATGTTTCTCAAAATTAAATTTTTATAAAAAATTTTATAATACAATTTTTAAGTAATTTCATTCTTTTGACGAATTTTGATAAAATTTTTAGAATTATTACATTTCTTGAGGTATTTAATTAAATTTGTACTTTAAATAATTGGAATTCTGCAACAAATTTTATTGTCTATAATAAAAATAATTGATTTTTTGCCAAGGAATTTATAAGAAATGTCTAAATAATTTTTTTTTGAAAGTTTGATTAAAAAAGTAAATAAGGAAAAAAATTTTAAATATTCGAGAAAAATGTTACTATTTATAAAGCTAATTAAAATATTGATGAGAATTTTTTTAAATTGTAACTTTTTTAATATTATTTTCATCATTTCAATTCAATTATTGTTTTTTTTAGAATTTTTCACTGAAATTAGTCTGTAAATCTATTATTTTTAATACTATTTAAAAAAATTTTTAGAGAATTTTCAAATACATTCAATTATTTAAATACAAAAGCAAATAATTTATTGAAAAATTAATTGTTTTTTAAATTTTCATTCTTACGGAGAATTTTATTAACAAATTTTTAAATAATTAAATTCTCTTGACCAGTTTTAATCAAATTTTTAAGAACAATTGTATTTGTCAAGGAATTAGAATTAGTACAATTATAATCATTATAGTACTAAAAATAATTAAAATTCTGCAATGTGCTTTATTGTTTATGAAAAAATTGAATTCCTAAAACATATTCATTTTGGTAAAAGAAATTGAAATCATAAAACAAATTTATTATTTATAAAATTAATTGAATTATTGAGAAGAAATTTATTAAAAAATGTGTTAATAATTAAATACCTGTGTAAGTTTTATTACTTGTCAAAATAATTTGTAAATGTTTGATTACAATTTTATTAAAAAATAATGTATTTACAGAAAAATTTTAATTAAAAATATTTTAAAAAATTGAATTTTTGAGAAGTTACAAATGAATGCAGAAATTCAATTATTTTTAAATGTAATAAAATTCTACTTGAAAAGTTCAATAATTTTCAAAATTTAATAAAATATTCTCGTCAAAATTACAATTATTTTTATTAATAAGAAAATTCTTCTCCAAAATTCAATTACTTTCAAAAATTTTTCTCATTTCAATGATTTTCAATATCTAATATTTTAATAAATTTTCCGAAAGAAAGAATTTTATATAATAATAAGAAATAATTTTTCTAAAATTATTTAATAAAAAATTTAATAAAATTGTACTCAAACATTTAATTATTTTCATAAATAATAAATTTTTTTTATGAAATCGATTTATTATTTTTATAAATTAAAAAAGCTTATCACAGAATTTTAATTATTTTGAGTACAATTTTAATCGAAAATTCCTGGAAAAATATAATTATTCATAATATCTTTATTAATATTTGTCAAACAATTGAACTATTTAAAAATTTTTCCAAATTTTCTGAAATTTTCTTAAATTTTTATAAAGAAATTGTCCTTAACATTTAAGAAATTGTTTTCCAATACTGGAATTTTTTCTACATTATTTCATGGTAATGTTTCTGAGTTTATAGAAAGTTTTCGATAATTTGTTTGGAAAAATAATTGAACTTTTGTAAGAACAATTTTATTACTTTTGAAAATAATTAAATGTCCCTAATCATTTGTAGCCTCTCCAAAATTTAATATTATAAAAAGCTTTTAATTAAAATTTTTCTATAAATCCATTATTTTTAATAATTAATTGAACATTTATTAACAAATTTAACTAATCAGAAAAAGAATTGGAATTATTAACATTTTTCAAAAATCTGTCTCTTTTTAAATTTCTAACTAAATTCATTAAAAATTAAAATTTTATAAAATTTTAAAGCAATGGAAGAGTTTGACAAAATTTTTAGCTATTGCCAAAACTTTGTCAGATTCTTTCCATTCTTCGGGAAAGTTAATAAACACGAATAGAAATAGAATAAATAAAAGTAACTCCCATGTTTTTCTGTGACAATAATGAAAAATAATTTTTGATACATATTCTCAATTTTTACTTTCTGTTTAGAAAAATCAATGCTATCGTGAAATATAAAAGAATTATTATTAAATCCATAGGGAAATTTTTCTCTGTATAATTTAAAAGTCTCGTGGAAAGAAAATTGAATTTTCAGAAAGGTCACAATTTGAAACTATTCATCTCAAAACAAGCACAAAGCAAGAGGAGGAGGAGGAGGAATAGGAGTGATGTAGAATTTTACAAACATGCATAAATATATTTATATGTGCGTGTGTGTATCTCCACAAGCCATAACCCCTTTCGTAAATACAACTGTTTGTTAAGTCAAAATATTGCATTTGAATTCAAATGTATAAACCTGAAAATAGCATTGTGTGGTAACGTCAAAGCAGGATGACGACCTCACAGGGGTCTCAAACAACCGACCAGCTTTCAAGTTTTATTGCATCGTCGTTGCACTCAAATCCAGAGGTACAGCTTCAAAACTCGTAATTCCCTGCTTGCTAATCAAATTGTCCCCTAACTGAAAGATAACAATGCTATACATTTGTTTTCGAATTTTTATTACCCTCCTTCTTTTACACCGGAAGGTGAAAATTTATTACCTAAATAAAAATTACAATACATTTAGTAATTGAGAATAATTTTTTTCATTTCCCCATCTTGCTTTGTGTGTGATATTTGAGAAAATTTTTCATTTTTTCATTTTCATCAACAAAAAAAAATTTTTTTCTATAATTTCTTCTAAATTCCAATTTCACAGTGATTTGCGCCCAAGGATTAATTGCCAAGGACAAGAGTGGAACATCTGATCCCTACGTCACAGTTCAAGTCGGAAAAGTGAAGAAACGAACGAAAACCATGCCACAAGAATTGAATCCCGTTTGGAACGAGAAATTTTATTTGTGAGTTTTTTTTTTTAATTAGTTTGGTGAATGAAATTTCGAAAATTGAAAAAATTTTAACTATCCCTTTTTGCAAAATTTGTGTCTAACAAGATTTTTCGTTAATTCCATTTTTTTTATTCATGTGAAATGACAACATTTTTTCGAAATCAAATGGATCGTGAAATATTTAAAGAGAATGGCTTTCGAACATTTCGAATCATCCAACTAAAATGTAAAATCTCTTTATGAATACTGAATCCGAAAAAATTCCAGGAATTCTTATAACATAAATACGCTTTTACATTTCAATTTGCTTCTACAATTGAATAAAAAAAGTCGATAAAGAATATTGATGTAATTAAAGGTCAGGATTTAATTAAAACAAGAAATTCGGGACATTAAACAGGAGATAGATTCTAATGTTATTTAATTTATTTAATTTTGTTCCATCTTTCATGTTTACTTAAGCTTTCAATTTTTGATATTTTCATTTAATTTTCCACCTTTGTGGATTATTTCTTTGATTTTTTATTCGTGCTCATTTTGATTTTTACTTTTACAGATTTAAATTTTCTATTTTTCCTTGATATAGGTTTTGCTTTTCGTTTTTAATTTTTACTTTCATATTTA
This sequence comes from Leptopilina myrica (nomen nudum), assembly GCA_032872475.1. Classification (NCBI taxonomy): domain Eukaryota; kingdom Metazoa; phylum Arthropoda; class Insecta; order Hymenoptera; family Figitidae; genus Leptopilina; species Leptopilina myrica (nomen nudum). Next base: position 40,318,603 of record CM065464.1, on the reverse strand, counting down.
TTTTCACTTTTACATAAATGGATGTTCATTTTCACTTTCACTTTCATTGATTTTCACTTCTATTTAATATAAATATTTTTTTCACTTTCATAAATATCAATGTTACTTTCATAAATATTTATTTTTATTTTTAGAGATTTTCACTGTCACTTACACTTTGATGAATTTTTTTAATAAATGAAATTGCATAATTAAATCCTCAGGAGATTAGGTTCAACTTTCAGTGTTACTGTTTTTATTTAATTTCCGTTTTCATTTCTTACTTTTATTTTCACTATCACTTTCATTTACTATTTACTTTCACATTGATTTTTCTTTTCATTTTTTCTTTTACTTAAACTTTCATTTTCATTTTTCCTTCACTTGTAGAATTTTTTTAACTCTTTAACTCTCAGAAACGATGATTTTCTTTTCATTTTCCCTTTTATTTGCATTTTTATTATCATTTTTCCTTTCACTTGTAGAAATAGTTTTTAACTCCTTAACTCTCAGAAATGTTGATTTTTCATTAATTTTTAATTTCATCCTGACTTTTAGTTTAATTTTGTATTTTTCTCTCAATTTTCACTTTCACTATCACAATTTTCATTTTCCCTTTCATTAATATTAATTTTTGCTTTCATTACTATTTATTTTTACATCCAAAAATATTATTCTTTTCATTTATTAGTTTTATTTTTACTATCACTTTTATTTACTATTTACTTTCACATTGATTTTTCTTTTCATTTTTCCTTCACTTGTAGAATTTTTTTTAACTCTTTAACTCTCAGAAATGATAATTTTCTTTTTATTTTCCCTTTTATTTAAATTTTTATTTTTCTTTTCACTTGTAAAAATCTTTTTTAACTCCTTAACTCTCAGAAATGTTGATTTTTCATTCATTTTTAATTTTATCCTGACTTTTCATTTAATTTTCTATTTTTACTCTCAATTTTCACTTTCACTTTCACAATTTTCATTTTCCCTTTCATTACTATTCATTTTTGCTTTTATGAACTATTTATTTTTACATCCATAAATATTAATCTTTTCATTTATTAGTTTTATTTTTACTATCACTTTCATTTACTATTTACTTTCACATTGATTTTTCTTTTCATTTCTTCTTTTACTTAAACTTCCATTTTCATTTTTCCTTTACTTGTAGAATTTTTTTTAACTCTCAGAAATGATGATTTTTCTTTTTATTTTCCCTTTTATTTAAATTTCCATTTTCATTTTTCCTTTCACTTGTAGAAATAGTTTTTAACTCCTTAACTCTCAGAAATGTTGATTTTTCATTCATTTTTATTTTCATCCTGACTTTTCATTTAATTTTCTATTTTTACATCCATAAATATTAATCTTCTCTTTCAGAGATTTTCATTAATACATTCACTTTTCCCAATCTTTTTCAATTTTTATTTTTACTTTGACATTTTTTTTTCATTTTCAATCAGGAAACAGATTTTTTAAAATTTAGTTTTCATTTGGGAAAAATAAAAAATTAAAAGGGGGAAAGTAAAATATTACAAAAATAAACCTCCTGAAATAAATTCTTTAATTTAAAATCCCCCTAAACTACAAATAAAATTCCATTCACTTTGTGCTAACAAAAAAAATTTTTTTTTTCTGAAAGAAAATTTCAATTTTTCCAAAAGAACAAACAAAAATTCTCATAATGTTTTTAAAAACAAAAAAAAACAAAAATGCCAAATTACTATTTTCCAGCGAGTGTCACAATTCGTCAGATCGAATAAAAGTTCGAGTGTGGGACGAGGACAATGACCTAAAATCAAAATTGAGGCAAAAGCTAACTAGGGAAAGTGACGATTTCCTGGGTCAAACAATCATTGAAGTACGAACGTTGAGCGGTGAAATGGACGTGTGGTATAATTTGGAAAAACGAACTGACAAAAGTGCAGTCTCAGGTGCAATCAGACTTCACATAAGCGTTGAAATTAAGGGCGAAGAAAAAGTGGCACCTTATCACGTTCAATATACATGCCTTCATGAGAATCTCTTTCACAGTCTATGCGAGGGAAACAGTGGAATGGTCACATTACCCCAGGCAAGGGGCGACGACGCATGGAAAGTGTATTTTGATCCACCTGGCGAGGAACTTGTCGATGAATTTGCAATGCGATATGGAATTGAAAGCATTTATCAAGCAATGACGTAAGTTTTAGTTTTTTTTTCATGAAAAAAAAATTTTTCAAGTAGAAAAATATATTTAAAAAAATAAATTAGGAATAAAAAAAATAACTCATCAACTTTTCGTATTTTTTCCTCTCTTGACTAATTAATTCACTTATTCAATTGGTCTTTAATTCAGTATTCGACTAAATGGATTTAGAAATTGGATTTAGCTTAATATTCACTTTTTTGTTGTTAAAAAAAGAAAAAAAAAGAAAATTATAAATTATTTAAGTAATCTTTAACGTCCGAGATCCTTTATAAATTAAGGCAAATTAAACGAAAACATTCGGACAATGAATACAATATTTATTTACTCCAACGTTTCGAAATCTAAATGATTTCCTCTTCAGGGATAGTCTTTCCAAAAAAATATACAAAATTAAAATAATAAATAAATTATATAAGAAAAAATAATAAAAGAAAATATAAAATTAGTTTAACAATAAATAAATAAATAATTATCTTACCAAAAATTAATAATTAAAATAGACGAAGACTTAAATTTCTATGCCCTGACGATGGAGTAGAGTCTGGAGTCATAAATTATAAAAGAACTTAATATTTAAATAATAATAATCACCAATAACATTAGTAACAAGTGAATACAAATTTAAATATTAATTCAATAAAAATAATCATTTTTGAATAAAAAATAGATAATAAATAGTAGACATTAATAAATGGTAAATAATAATCAGTAAAATAAAGAGAAAAAAAATTATAAAATGAAAAAATAATAAATAAATAATAAACAAATTAAAGAATAAACATACCATAAATAAATAAATAATCTATCCTTGTATAAAAACAATATTGATATGTTTATTCTTTAATTTGTTTATTATTTATTTATTTATTATTTTTTCATATTATATTTTTTTTTCTCTTTATTTTACTGATTATTATTTCCATTTATTAATTTTCTACTACTTATTATCTATTTTTTATTCTAAAATTACTATTTTTATTGAAATAATATTTAAATTTGTATTCACTTGTTAATAATGTTATTGGTGATTATTTTCACAATTTTTAATAATTTTTGTCATTTATGTGTTAAAATTTTTTAAATTATTATTATTTATTTTTTTTGAATTATTTTAAATATTAAGTTCCTTTATAATTTTATGACTCCAGATTCTACTCCATCGTCAGGGAATTAGAAATTTAAGTCTTCGTCTATTTTAATTATTAATTTTTGGTAAGATAATTATTTATTTATTGTTAAACTAATTGTATATTTTCTTTTATTATTTTGTTTCTTATATAATTTATTTATTATTTTAATTTTTGTATATTTTTTTTTGATAGACTCCCTGAAGAGAAAATCATTTAGATTTCGAAACGTTGGAGTAAATAAATATTTTATTCATTGTCCGAATGTTTTCGTTTAATTTGCCTTAATTTGAAAATTATAAAGTTAATAAAAATGTAAATTTTTTTCCAGTCACTTTCATTGTCTTTCAACAAAGTACCTTTGTCCGGGAGTACCGGCAGTGATGTCAACACTTTTAGCAAACATTAATGCCTACTATGCTCATACAACAGCAAGTTCTGCCGTCTCAGCCAGTGATAGATTTGCCGCCAGTAACTTTGGGGTGAGTTTATGTTTATACACAGAATATGGTCAAAGCATTGCGCAACAGAGAAACGTTTCTGCAATTTCCTCAAAAGCTAAATAGCCATTTGTTATCCGGAAATATACGAATGTTTCAACTTTTTTCACATTTTTCAACAAAAAAAAAACTTTTAGAAATATCAAATTTATTTATGGGAATAATTTCTCTTTTATTATTGACAGATCCAGTAAATTCTGATTATACACCTCAATGTCACGATTTTTATGCATTTTTAAAAATTTTTGATTCTTGTAAATCATCAATTTTTCTGACATTCATTAATCATTCGCACATTTCCTTTTTTTCTTTTTTTAAAAGGACATTTTTTGCGAAATTTTTGTGAAATAATGGTAAATGAATAATTGAGAGGTAAATCACAAATGTTAACAGAGGGTGAAGAATTATTTGCATTAAAATTAACTATAATTAACAATAATAATCGAGAATTCAATAATTCTTTTTGTCTACATCTGAAGTTTGACTTTTTTTTCGATTTAGAAAATATTCAGAAAATATTGTTTGAAAAATCGAAAATATGCAGGTATTTTTGAAAATTTATAATAAAATAATATTTGAAATTGCAAAATTAGAAAATAAAAAAAAATATTACGATTAAGAAATAAATTTTATTTTTTATACGCTTTTTATAACAAATTTCGTTTGACTGATCTAAATTCGGCAAATTTTTTTGCTTTTTATTTATAAAAAAGATATTAGAAAATTGTTAATCGTTAAATAATTTTTAATTCAAAAATATGAAATATAATAATTTATATTAATAATTATATTAAAAATTAATAATTTATATTTAAAAAATAATTTTTATTTCTCAATAACAATATTGATCATCAAACTAATTCTTTTAGATAAAAATACAATTTGCAATATTTTTTCTATTTCTTAATTATAATTACTTTTATAGAATTCATATTTTTTTTAATAAAAGAAGAAAATGTTTATAAATTCTATTTGTCAATTGCAAATTTGATTTGAAAATAAAAAAGAAATTTTTCTTATTTTTAGAAAATAAATTAAAAAATGTTACTCAAAATTCTGTTCTGTTACATTTATTTACGAATGTAAATTCAATGCTACTTCAAATTATTAAAAAAAAAAGAATTTCCAAAAAAAAGTTAATTCTTGAAAATTGTCAGTTAAAAGTATAGAAAATTCAAGTTTTCATAAATATTTATTTGAAGCCCATTAAAAATTAATTAATTATTTAAAAACAAATGTTAATAATTTACTAAATAATTGAATATTTTTTAAAATTTAATTCTAGTATAGAATTTTATCTACAAATTTTTAAATAATTGAATTCTTTTGACGATTTTTAATAAAATGTTTAAGAATAATTAAGTTTTTCAAAGAACTTTTTTAAAATTGTACTAAAATTAATAAAAATTTTGCAACGAGATTTATTATTTATGAAAATAATTAAATTAAAAAAAAATTTTATTTGTAAAAAAAATGTATAAAAAAATGTATTATTTATGAAATTTATTCAATTTTTTTCAAAAATTTTATAAAAATATTAGAATTAAAAATCATTAAAATGAGACAAAATTTTTAAAATAATTAAATTTTTGAGAAAAATTTTTCTTAAAATTTTGAACACAATTGAAGTTTTGTAAGTAGAATTTTATCACTTTTGAAAATAATAAATTGATTTTCTGCATTCATTAGTAGCTTATGCAAAATTAAATTTTTAAAAATGTTTTTAACTAAAATTTTTCCATAAATCCATTATTTTTTTTAATCAATATTTAATTAATTGACAAATTTAATTAATTCAAGGAAGAATTTTAATTATTTACATTTTGCCAGAACTTAAGTTTTTTAAAATTCCCAACTAAATTAATTAATAATTGAAATTTTATCAAAGTTCAAATCAGTTTTTTTGAAGTTCATGTATTTATGAAAAAAAACTCAATTCTTTTAAAAGTCAATTAATAATGAAATATTTAAGTAAAATTATTCGTTAAATAATTTGTAAGTAATAATTGTATGATCGTTAACTTCAACATTTAATTAATTTGGAAACCAAGTGATAGAATTATTATTATTAATTGCATAATAGTTTTTCAAGCATAAAGTTACTTATAAAGAAATTACTGTCATAAATAGAAAAATTTGAATTTTTTATAGGTATTAGAAGTCGTGGTGATTTCTTAACAAAAAATACACAAACTTTTAGAATTTTCTAATAAATTCTAAAAAAAAATTTTCTTTTTAGTACTTTTAATAAAAATGTCTGACTTTTTCTTGAATCCTCTGTCTCACATTATATGATTATTGTGATTATAATAATAACTATCGACGTTCCAATTCATATTTTATTTTTATTAAAAAAAGAATTACAATAAAAGATTGTTTAATTTTATTTTAAAAAAGTATTTAATAAATTACACGCGCGAACAGTTGCTAGTTGGATTAAAAATACAAAGAGAAATTCATTTTTTAAATTTCTATTTTAACAGTCTGTTATTAAATTTTTACTTAAAAAAACTTGTATATATCTGAGCTGGGTTATAAAATCACTCACTCTCCGGTGTAATCCTTATTAAGTTAGTAACAAGGATCGATATAAAATTATATAGTCGAGAATATAATGCGAAGATGATTCAGGTCCACAATATTCATGTTACACGCAAGATCACAAGCCCATAGAGTATAAATTTTCCCGATTGTATATCATCAATTTTCAATATTATTCTCTGTGTATACTTCGTTAATCATTTCTTTTTATGTCTAGTGAATTGATAATTACATGAATTGATATTTAATTATCAATTCACTTTATTTAATTTACTTAAATTCATTTTATTTTAGAATCATTTTCAGTAAAAAGAGGTCAGTTACTGAAATTTTAAAAATCATTTTACAATTCGCGAATTTCAATTGTGATGATTGAAATTAATCTTTCTTTTTAGTAACAATTTCACTTGTAAATCCTCAAGAAATAATAAAAAAAAGAGTATAAAATACGTCTAGCTTTGAAATATCTTCTCCATTCTCATTTGCAAAAGTCGAGATGAGTCTTTCATTTTACAATATTATTCACCTTTTTTATTCCTCGCGCCTTCGGGTACATTTGCATTTTATAATATTAAAAGTGGCAGTGTGAAATTAAAACATGGATTTCACGCTTTAAACTACGAGCACATATATATATAAAGACGGAGACTTTGTATAAATTTTTTATTGAGATAACCTCACGTTACTGATCTTTATCCACTTATTCGAATCTAGTGTCTTGCACGTGAACTAATAATGTTACATTTTTAACGACAGAATACAATATCGCGTGTACGTTCGGAAAAATAGTGGCTGTTCGTGAATAGAAATACAATTGTCCGATCATGTGTCCCATGAATTATTATTATTGACTTCGTTGTAGATATTCGAATTCTCGAATTCATAATGACGTGAAATATAGTTATGCGTCAAAAAGAATCATTTATGATTAATTAAGACTTTAAAAAATTAAGAATTTAAAAAAATTATGTAAAATTTGCAAGCAGCAACTCTTATGGCCTTTAAGTAGAACTTTTTGATAAATGAAACGAATTTCTAAAAAAAATGTCCGCCATATTGCATCCGCCATTTTGAATTTTACATTTTGAAAAACAGACCTCGATTTTGTAATCTGCAACTGCAAATACTTTTTTAAGTTGAAGCAAAAATTTGTGGCAAACTTGATGAATTTTTATCAAATTTACCCTCCATATTGTTCCGCCATTTTGATTTTTTAAAAACCAACATAAGATTAGTAATGAGAAACGCTAAAAATCAAACTATCATCCGATTTGCAATTAATAACTTCAAAAATGCCCAAGTAATAATTCTCATCTACTGTAATCAATTTTCTTGAAATTTCTCCGCCATTTTGGATCCGCCATTTTGAATTTCGAAAAGCAGATCTCGATAGCAAAATCCTTGAAGAAATAATTTTCCCACGATGTTGGGTTTGCTTTTTTGAATTTCGAAAAACAATTTTCGAATTGAGTAATCACCAACAGGGAAAACCTTAAACTAAGAAATTTCCCTTCATGTTTGATTCAACATTTTAAGTTTCAAAAAACTAACATCGATTTCGTAATCAACAACCGAAAAAACCTCGTGAGAAGCAAAAATTTCTAGCAAACTTGATGAATTTTTATAAAATTTACCCTCCATATTATATCCGCCATTTTGATTTTTTAAAATCAACATGAGATTCGTTCTCAGAAATGCTTAAAACTAAATTATTATCGAATTTTCAATCAGCAACTTTTTAAACATCCAAGTAAAAATTTTTTTTCTCATGTAATCAATTCTCCTAAAATTTGTCCGCCATATTGGACCCGCCATTTTGAATTACATACTTCAAATTCATGATCGGCTATAACAAAAATCCTTGAGTAATAATTTTTCCATCGTGTTGGATTCGCTAATTTAAGATTTAAAACTACTCCAAAAAAATGATATAAATCTTCCATAAAATTATTTTTATAGTAATTTTTAAACAGAAAATCAACAGTCAGAAAATAAAATCGATAAGAAAAAAATGTTGACCTATTTTGAATTTTTATTTTTCTTAAAAACTGATAGATTTTTAAATCTATCCGTAATGTTGTAGGAAATATGTTTTTTTGTTGCCAAAAAAATTGTCGAATGATAGAAACTTTTTTTTATTACTTTTGAATCATTAAAAAACATTACTTTAGGTTAAAAATTCTGAAGAAAATTCATATTGTTTTTCTATTTTTGTACATTTAAATTCACTGTTCATTCATATAACTTATTTCAAACGATAATATCTTAAAATAAGAAGTTTAAAATGCAAAAAAATTCTTATAAAATTATATGCTAAAATATAATTATATGTTATCAAATTATATGTTAAAATATGTTAAATTATGTTAAATAAATTAGTTAGTAAAATAAACAAATGAATTTCCATATAAAATATTCAATGACAATAATTTTTTAATCATTTTCAACCCAAAAAACAATGTTTCAAAAAGAATTAATCAAAATTACAAAAAAAATTTTTTTTGTCAATATAAAAATAGTAGTAGATATCAAAAATATTAATATTATTAATATTAATAGATATTAAAAATAGTAGTAGATATTAAAAAATATTTTAATATCTACCAATTTAAGAAAAAATAAAAAACCCAAAAAGTGACAGAATATTTTTTGACCGATTTTATTTTCTGCCAATTGATTTCCTTTATAAAAATTACTATAAAAATAATTTTCGTCTATAAAAATTACTATAGAAATAATTTTATGGAAGATTGAAATCATTTTCTTGACATAGTTGAAAATGTAGTGGAATTCTCTTCTTAAGAGACTATAAAACCCCCTCCTCTAAATTAGACAAATTCCAAGTGAAACCAATAAGTTTTCTAAGAAATTGTCCGCCATATTGGATCCGCCATTTTGATTTTTGAGAAACAGTCATTAAATTCGTAGTTGACGACTCAAGAAATATCAGGGTACCGAATTTCACACGATTGTGATCAATTATTAAAATTTTACCTTCCTTTTTGAATACACATTTCGGAATAGCAAAAATTAAGTATAAATTGTCAAATAAACATTTTTCTGACAACATTTTTTCTTATTTTGTATTTTTCAGAAAGAGAAATTTGTCAAACTACTGGATCAATTGCACACATCATTGAGAATCGATCTGTCAATGTATCGTAACAATTTCCCAGCGTCGAGTCAAGAGAAATTAATGGATTTAAAAAGTTCAGTGGACCTTCTAACAAGTATCACATTCTTCCGAATGAAAGTACAAGAACTCACGAGTCCACCACGTGCAAGTACAGTTGTAAAGGATTGTGTCAAGGCGTGTCTTCGTTCAACATACGAATTTCTCTATGGAAATTGTTACGAGCTTTATGCACGTGAATTTCAAGTCGATCCAAGTGAGGCGAAACGTGATCCCGAGGAACGTGGTCCTGGCGTTGAATCACTTGATTTTTGGCATAAATTAATTGCCCTCATTGTCTCAGTAATTGAGGAAGATCGCACGAGTTATGCACCTGTTTTGAATCAATTCCCACAGGAATTGAATATTGGACAATTGTCAGCAGCAACAGTTTGGTCATTGTTTGCAATGGACATGAAGGGTTCATTGGATGAGCATGAGCAAGTGAGAAAGTGCAAGTCATCGGCGTATATGAATCTACATTTCAAGGTGAAATGGTTGTATACGAATTATGTTCTCGATGTGCCTCCCTTTAAAGACGCTGTACCAGAATATCCAGCTTGGTTCGAACCATTCGTTATGCAGTGGCTCAATGAGAATGATGACGTTTCTTTGGAATACCTTTACGGGGCCTTTAGTAGAGACAAAAAAGATGGGGTAAGTCTATTGCTTCTGTAATTTTGTAGAATATTAATGCTAATCGAATTATTTTTTCCAGTTCCAAAAAAGCAGCGAGCATGCACTTTTCAGCGTTTCTGTGGTTGACGTCTTCACACAATTGACGCAGTGCTTTGACGTCGTGTCCAAATTAGAATGTCCGGATCCCGAAATCTGGAAGAGATACATGAAAAGATTCGCCAAAACAATTGTCAAAGTTTTAGAAGCGTACGCAACAATTGTCAAACAAGAATTTCCTAGTCATCTCAAAGACGAGCGAATTGTATGTTCATGAATTTAGCAAAACAAAAAATGAAGTATTTGTTTGATAAGGATAGAAATAATTATGTCTCTCTAATTACAGGCTTGCATTCTGATGAACAATATTCAACAACTGAGGGTACAATTAGAGAAGATGTTTGAGTCAATGGGTGGAGAGAAATTGGAGCAAGATGCATCAGATATACTGAAGGACTTGCAACAACAATTAAATGGAGCCTTGGATGATCTCGCTGTACTCTTTGCAAAGAGTCTTGAACCAAGAATAACAGTATCCGTCCGAGAACTTGGAGACTTACTGCTATCAATAAAGGGTGGTGGACAATTAAATCAAGCAAATCAGAGGAATAATATTGGTAACGTTAGCGTCGAGGCTGACGAAGTATTGAGACCATTAATGGATCTACTCGACGGAAGTTTGTCACTTTACGCCCAGTCCTGTGAGAAGACTGTTCTCAAGAGATTGCTCAAGGAATTATGGAAGATCGTTATGAGAATTCTTGAAAAAACTGTCGTCCTCCCGCCAATGACTGACAAGAGTGTAAGTATTCATCCACATCCAATAAAAAGTTAGAACTAGAATCAGAATCAAATCTTAATAATTAAAACCTAAATACTTTAATAGATGATGCTCAAGAATTTAACCGACAATGCAAAGAATTTAGCGGCGAATGCAAAGATCGAGGATATGTCGAGGCTATTCAAGAATCACATGGCAGGCAAGCCAGACGTGAAAGGAGCATTCAGTGGTGTCATGGTTTGTTAATTTTTCATTATACAAAGGTCTGGAAATTTTTGATTCTCGTCGTTGACAATTTTCAGGATATCTCAAAGGAGGTGGAAAAGAATTTATCGCCGAAACAGTGTGCAGTCCTGGATGTCGCTTTGGATACAATTAAAAATTACTTCCACGCTGCTGGCAATGGCCTGAAGAAGACGTATCTGGAAAAATCACCCGAACTACAAAGTCTTCGATATGCCTTGAGTTTGTACACACAAACAACGGACACACTCATTAAAACCTTCGTCACAACACAAATCCTTCAGGGTAAGTTTGTTTTTTCAAAAATAATTTACAAGCTAATAATAATCATCAAACCCAAAGGCACTCAAACAATAGATCTTCAATCACTTTTCTTAGTTTTCAATAAGGTAGATAGTTGCTTTAAAAAAATCATTTAAATATTATGAACACTACTTTCTCTATTGTTTCAATTTACTCACAAAGCAACATTTTTTTGGAAATATTAAAAATAAAGAATTAGGAGCAAAAAAAAACAAATTTTTGTGCTAATAAGTAGTAAAGGCGGTAAATATTACAACATATAATGTGAAATTGTTAGTGCCTCTGAACGATGCGACAACAATGAATCAACGTCAGCGCTCGATGAGCAGTGAAAGGGGTGACGAAGGAGAGGGACTCGAGGGTATGGAAAGCCTCGAGGAACCTCTTCGCCAGAGCAAGCCCCCTCTCCGTCGGGAGAGTCGTCAAGGTACCAGAATAGTTTTGAGTGAAACTGATAAGAATCGAGCTCTGCTCTCTTATTCTGAACTTAGATATACATATACTACTATAGGACGTAGTTGACTGTTTGTTGCATTTTATCGAGACGTCTTTTTTGTTTGGTTTTTGCAGATTTGTAAGCACAACTACAATTACAACTGCTTTATGATAATTGTAATTTATTTAATAACGACAACAAAAATTACTGACATGACTGACAACTACAAAGAATCAGAATTTTAAGGAACTAGTCTAAAGACGTCTCGATATGCGATAGTCATTCTAGGTGCTGCTGCTATATTGTCGCTAATGATGCTATTGCTGCTATATCGAATAACCTTTGCTGATCCACGCAATATATATTAACATCCAGTTTTATGAGAACAAGTTTTAATGTTTGAATCCACAGACACCCCCTCAAAAGAAACACTAGCAAGTTTGTTAAAAGTCTGTCCATTTTACACAATTGCAAGTCTATCACTTTTATGGTGAATAATATTTTCAGCATCCATTGTGTGTGTCTCACTAATTTTAAATACATTTTGTAAATTATCTAATATACGATAACCAGAAACCTAAAACAGAAATTCAATTCCTGTGGGCACGAGGAGATTGTCTTTAGGACATTCATGTCCCAAAGAGGTCTTATTCTAGGACCTCTTTTTTGGTATGGTATGGATTACAAATTTAATTTTCATAACTTTCCCGCTGTTACTTACATGGATGAATCAAAATGTAGTTCGGCAGAAAGAATAAACGAACGTAAAAACAAAAAGATTGGGACTGTAGTTGTACACGAACAACAGTCTGTACATAATCATTCTTTAAATTTCAATGACGTTAAGATTTTGAATTAAGAGTTCACTTTTGTTTAAAATACTTCCCAAAGACTACATGGGACAGAAAGTTGTCTTTAGGGGAGAGAATCTTAAAATGCTCGGAATTACTATCATTATGCGAAAGAAAGTTTTATGCAAGTCAGATCTAAGATGTTTGTAGGACACCTTTTAGAAGCTGTCCTAAAGATTTCATAAAGAACTCATATTCCCACAGACAATAAACATGTTCTAGTGAAAATCATCTTAATCCAAAAAGTCCCCAGAGATAAAGGATCATCTCCATTGTTTTCTTGCTTCAGATAGTAGAGTAAATAGAGGAATGGAGAAAATTACAGACCCAGTACTTTTTATATCTTATCAGAGAATTGCTTACATTGAAAACGTCTTTTTAAGATCCAGAAGAGTATTCTAGAATTTCAGATTATTTCCTCTCAGCCCAAGAAGCACTTCGAGTTAAGGCTGGCTATTTTATTTTAACAGCCAGGCCTCGACTGAAAAATTTTTTCTTGGCAAATAATGTGCTTAAGTCCTGTTGCCAGAGCATGTGCGCTTTGATAATATAATTACTAAGGGGAATTCTCATAACCATAGAGATGCTTCTGTATACTATAGTAAATCTCCACAAAGCAGTTGGCTTCACGTAGACTAACCCGTGTTAAGATAGCTAGACTATCCTTGATCCCGAAATAAATCACTCCACTCCCAAAATTGCATACGCTTTTGAGATAATTTCGCAGAAGGTTAAAGTCTTAGATTAGATTACTGAGGGAACACTTGTATTGAAATTACCCAAACAAAAAGCAAAGATTACTATTCCTTAAAGAGGGCATAGTAAAATCTACATATCTCAAGAAATGGAGGATCATGTCAGGTTTAGGAGTTGGTTAGCACGGTAATTCAATTTACAAAATCATATAGAATTTACCCATCTTTTCTAAACATTTAACTACTCCTATCAGTACAGTTTGAATAATTAACAGGCCTTCCGTTGCAGTCTAAATCCTAAAATAATCCTATTTAGACTATTTTACACAATAATTCTATTATTAACGCATGTAGTCTACTTTAGCACTACTTTGAGCCGAAATCGTAGAACAATTTATTAGAGTATTTCTTTCTAGTTTATAGTTCTAGAAGATGGTACATTGAAAACTACAAATGCAAAGTTGAAGTACAAAATGAATTTTTTGTAATTTTCTAAACAAAATTTCTATATTTGCAGATACGGCTGGTTCTGATGAAGGTTCCGTGGGTGAAGTGAGCATTCAAGTGGATCTTTTCACACAACCTGGTACAGGAGAACAGAAAGTTAGCGTAAAAGGTAATTCTTCAAAGTTCTTTTAATTATTAATACCCCATGAATATTTAATTAGAAAACTATTTTTGACGGTGATAATTTCATTCTATCGATAATTTTACAGTTGTTGCTGCGAATGATCTAAAATGGCCCGAAGCAGGTGGAATGTTTAGGCCATTTGTTGAGGTGAACTTGATTGGTCCACATCTAGCAGACAAGAAGAGAAAGCACGCCACCAAGTCTAAGAGCAATAACCTGTCACCGAAGTTTAACGAAACCTTCCACTTGTAAGTACTATAAGTTTCATAATCGTCTCAAGTGAATAATGAATCGTGACCTTCACCAACTTTGATACTATAATTCAAAGTACTGTTTAGCCATTCATGTTGCGATCCTACCTTCGGGAATCATTTCTACTACAACTACACTTCTTGTTCTTATTGTTCGAAACTAAAGCGGTAATATTGACCAGAATAAATTAACTCTTGAATTAGTTTTTCAATAATTACAAAATGATAATATTACGTCTAAATTTGTTTGATTTCTAATCATCTCTAATGGCTCATTTTAAATCATTTTTTAACTAAAGTTAATGATCGTATGACCCCAACTAGAAAATCTGATATTAGCCATTCTTGGGCATTCAGATAATTTGTTTCATTACACGTCTCACACAATCTGCATAAAGGTGAAACTTGTTTAGCTATTTCGTGCTGATGGTAATTCAGTACCCCGTGACCTGTGAGTAGACGAATTATGGTTCTAACTTTGATCTTATCGAGTTTCAGGAGATGGCTTTCTCGCCTTCTGTTGAGTATTAATCTGAACAGAGACTTTGCTTACCTTTCTACTCCAATTAGTTTCATGTTCCTTTTAACCCCATCTATCAATGGCTCCGTTAACCAAGCACTGTATTATTGTCGAACGTAGTTGTTGGCATTGTCCTCCCAGTCCCTGCAATACCTCTAAAAACCATTGCTTGAAGTTGATCCAGTTTCTCTTTTACAGTTATAAGTTGAGTTCTAGATCACGAAAAAACAAATTTGGGTTTTAAAATCATCTGATGGAGCATCATAGTCTTGCTCCAAACTCCCTCTAAAGTCTGGAAAGGTTATTCCTGTCAGATACTTTAGGCACTACTTTTTGTCTTCAACAAATTGACCGTTTGAGAATTTAATGTAAGTTTATTTGACGATTGGAGCTTTAGCTAGAAATGTATGGAGTCTTGTTGCTTCTGGCACTCTTTTGAATCCCTCGCAGAAACTTCTGCTGTGGATACCTCGTACTACCTATATCTCCTTTTTAGAAGAATTACGAGCAGGATGAAATGCATTCCACATTTGCTAATTCTAACGTTTCTTGACATCATTGAAAAGCTTTCTTACTGTTTGCCTATGTTCTTCCAAACAAGGGTTCCATCATTTAATTTCCTTATTAGAGTCAAATTTTTTGGCCTCGCCGTTTATTTCATAGATACCCCGCATAGGTATTCAGCTGAGGGTTCTAGCTCCTCCTCCGTTTCATAACAGGTGAGATAGTTAATGATGGAAGCCTTGAGGTCCTCAATATGATACCTAATCAGTACTCCTAAGATTATCACCCTATATTATATTCCTCATCGTTTGACTCCATTCTGAATGTAATAAATCTGTGGTCCGAAATAAAATCTTCATCAGACAGGTCCATCACAATCATCATCGTACCTTAATCGGCAATTGAATTCCAAGCAAAACCCCAGTCATTACAACACAGAAACAGGAAACTAACAATCGTTGTTTATTTGCAGCATAATTGGAAGCGATCAGACTCTGTTGGGCTATCTGGAATTGCACATATGCGTGAAGGATTATTGCTTCGCACGAGATGATCGTCTAGTGGGTGTAGCAGTGATGCAATTAAAAGACATCATGGAACAAGGATCGTGTGCTTGTTGGTTGTCACTAGGCAGGCGAATTCAAATGGACGAGACGGGTTGGACAATTCTGCGAATTCTCTCTCAAAGAAACAATGACGACGTCGCTAAAGAGTTTGTCAAGCTGAAAAGTGACATTCGACAAGAAAATCCACTCCCTAATCCAACTTGAAGCGGTGAAGCAACAGACGAAGTAATTTAACAGCAGTACAACTGAATCCTTCGAGCTTCGAAAGAGCCTGAAGGTGTGAAAATAAAAGGGAAGAGGCTTTGTCCAAGTCCCTGAAGATGACTACTGGACCCGAAAGGACTGGGGGTCCTTCCAAATGCACAAAGCCTTGCCAAAGAAGACTGATAAGATCCGCACTTCGAGCATCATCTTAAAAGAAAAAAACATGTCAGCAAAACTCGGAACTCCTTAATTCCAATGTTTTTCTTCGACAAATATTTTCTACTTAAAAAAAAAACATATAAAGGATCTTGTCCATTGACTAGTTCTTCCCACTTTTTCTACTGAGATCTTCAAATCCAACCTTTTTGAAAAACAAAAGGCGCGAATCATCAAAAAGATGAAAGAAAAAGAATTTAGTCATGACAAAATAAAAATGGAGCTTCGAATTATTCTTCGTCGAGGCGCATTTTGAAGAACAAATAGTGTCTCACATAATACGTACACACGGAAGGGTGAAAATACTGCTGCCAGTACGCAATATTTTTAAGGTAAAAAAAAAGTGAATCTATGATCGATATAAATATAGATGATTTAAGTGCGTTGAAAATTTAATGGAGGGACATGTAATTTTCGCCACTTTCGCGAATAGTGGCGAGTGACTCGAAAACAATATAAGTAGATAATTTTAAGTAATATTAATAATAATGGGTCTTCGTGACGACTCGTTTCAAGGCACACTTATTAAAAATTTAAGTATGCATCTTTTATGGATGACGATGTAATAAAATAAGGAAGTTGACGCTGAGTGTAGAATACGTTTTTGCTCATCTCTACGACCACTTCCTTGTATTAAGAAAGAATGTGTCTAATGTAGATATATGATGATAATGATGATGATGATATGCGTTGTTGACGAAGAATTTTTTCTAATACAGACTAAGGTAGCATTGCGTACGACCAAATAGGCGCATCTTGGCGACACTCATGATGCGCCGCTAGTTATAATAGACATTAACAATGTAAAGAATGTTCTTATCCGTAAATAAAAAAAAAAGTATCAAGTCGAAAAGTGTGTCTGCCGCGATGAATGCGAATAACGATTTCGGATTTTTCTTTCTCTCGTACGAACGTCGCTAATAATAAAATGCAATATTCCTATGAGTTGGTAAAGGACAGTAATATATGTTTGTCCTCTTTCTCCTCTGTCGGTAACATTGACGTCGATTGTCGCAACCAGTGGCGCTGTTTACACACTGGATCATTACTAATTCAACTCCATTGGATAATAGATAGAAAATTTTAATTTATTTCATTTTAATAATGATCCAGTAAAAAACAATGTGAATGATTTGAAAGAAACGAATAATTTACTATTACCATTTAATAGTTTTTTACTACACTAAAAATATGATTAAGAATTTCATTTGCGATAATTCAGTACATGCACAAAAATTGTTTTATGTTTTTGATTTGGAATTGTAATTAAATTTTCATTACAAATATTTTACTCTGTTGTGTTATATTTTGAAATATGTTTATATATTTTTAAATCATTTATTCAACTGTAAAATCTTTTCTCATTCCCTGCACACTAAGCTTCTTTATTGGCCTTGAATAGCCAGCGCCACCGGTGGCGATATTCAACTATCAGTCGAATTTAATCACGCGGAGATTAAATATGAGCCAACTCACATTGAAAATAGTTTACATGAGAGAAAAAAGAATGGGTATATACGCTATCCTTTTCCATCTAATGAAAAGTTTTCTAATGCTTTGCCCTTTTTTTAAATGTATATTCAAAGAAAAAAAGGGAAAATTTCTAGAAAAATATTTTACTTCAATTTTTAAATTTACAGGAAAATATTTTTTTCTAAACAAACAAAAGTTCGTACGAGACAAAGACAAAAACAAAATTCACTAAATCCGAGAAATAAATGCACTATTAATTCGATTGAATTTCATCGTTCCATCAACAATATTCCAAAAATCTTTTTTATCTCAACTGAGACAAAAGATTCTTATGACTCAATCCAATTTCTACTCTGTAGTATAAAAAAAATAATTGTGTCTAGCATTTATCGTTAACGTATAAATTATACGAGTCCAGCGCGGAGTATATCATTACAGACTTTACAGAACTAATACGAGCTATATCGAACATTAAAAATTATTAGGTTTCCTCATTTTTCACTAAATTTCTAAAACTAATTTTATTCTTGTAAATATTTCTCCCTAAGAATCTTCTCCCGAAAACAAAAAAATTCATTCCAATCTTTATCATTATAATAATTTTTCTTTTGTCGTGTAAATTTTTCCTCTGCCTAAATTATGGATATAGAGATATGAAAAAGGCTGCATTTAATGTCGATTTTCTCTCAACATTCGAATGTAAATAAAATAATAATTTGAAGAAAAAAATTCTCTAATTTGTAAATTATATTATCGATTTTACGTATTTTCTAATTATGTTTGCATTTGAATGATGACAATTATCGATTTAAATTTTCTTCTTACTCTCAGCTTGGATTCTTATCTTGTAAGCTATAAAACAAAATATCTCGTGTATTCTGTGATAATTACCCCTTAAATATACACGTTACATTCTTTGTATGTATACACATCATTCTAAAAAAAATACATGACACTGTACACTCACTTTGTACATTTGACATTAAAAAAAAAAAAAAACATTTCCATCCCAGTAGTAGGAGTATTTTTCTCTTTTAGAAAAAAAACAACATTTTGAATCCTATATTCTATACGTATATCACCCATGATGCGATAAGAGAATGAAAACACATGGCAATGATTGAAAATTCTCCGGAGGATTTAATGAAGTTTTTCTTTTCCATAATTCATTAATTAAAAAGTTTTCTTTTCTGAATTATACCTTTTGACAAATAGCCTCAAAAAAGTTTTCCAACACTTTGTAACTAAATATACTCATCGAGTTTCAATTCTATGAACTGTAGGTAATGCAGAAAAAATATCGCGGGAAATTCAAATCTCTATTTTACAATTCGGACAAAATTGATGATTTTATCGAAATTTAAAAATCGAATTTGCAAAAAGTTTCTACTTTCCGAATTTTAAAATCCTCTGGAGTAATAAAAAGCAAAATAAAATAAAGAATTCTGCGAAAATAGTCGGGAAAAAAGAAATTGATTATTACCCATAAAAATATACACAATTGTTGACAATACTATGCTTGAAAATCATATGGCGCGTATGTACTGTACCTAATATAAAAAAATAATTAAAAAAAAAACAAGAGAATGCTTGTGTTTTTCGTAAATAAACTGTGACTGCGTGTTTATTATTAGGTATAATTAAAATGCGTACTTTGATTTTTTGTCGCTCATGGTGAGTGTTATACTATTTGTTATATTTAAAAAAAAAGAACAAATTTTTGTTTGAAAAATAAAATCATTGTCATTATACACACTTTCGAAATCTATAATAGAAATACCCGCAGTGTAATTGTTATCCCATACCAAACACGCACATTCAATGTACATTAACATTCATTACAAACTTAAAAAAAAAAAAAATTCGGTTTCTTTCATTCGTTCACTTGCTCTAGAATGCTCTTTCCATTAAATTGACCCTATAAATTTTTTTAAAAGCAGAAAAAAAATTTATTCAATAAAAAAACATAGAATTCATTTTTAAAAATTTGTACACTTCTTTTTAATAAGTACTATTAATCGAAAGGAAATTTAAATATATTTTGTATATTCTTTTTGTCCTTATAATCAAACGATAATACATATCTGTGAAAAAAATATTTAATATTTTAATCTAAAATTGAAAAAATTTCTATCTCTATTGTATAAATTTGTAGTTTTAAATTTTTCACAATTTCAATTAAATGCGCCTAGTTTGAAATTTTCATTGAATAAAATAAACAAATAGGTAAACGTCAAATTTTTTTTTTTAAACGTGAAATTAAAAATTCGTAAAAAGACATTTTTTTAAATAGTATTATTATTTTTCTATGCACAATTTTCAAATGAGCATGTACGAGCCAATTCGCTTCTATGTATAGTTGACGGAATGTGAATTTAATTATGATAAAATCGTAATAAATTTCATCAGATTCAAATTTTTATTTCGTTACATGTACATTAGGGGTACTTAAAAATTTTATTAGTTCTATTAAATATATTTTTCTTAATTTTGAAATTTGAAAACATTAAAAAAATTTTTTTTTTAAGTCTTCGTCCAAAATGGAGGATTTAAAATTATTTAAAAATAAAAATTCATAAAAATTCAATTTAATGTTATAGTAATAAATTTTTCTACTTTTTGAATTTCAAGAAGGAGTTTTAAAGTACTTTTTTAGTTTTCAAAAGTTTTAACTATGTTTAAAAACATGTTTTCTAAAAATTCTGAGGACATTTTGATTTTAGAAATTGAAATTGGAAGAAAATGAAATTTACAAATTAAGTGAAACTGCGAATTTTTGTGGTTTATATTTAACCCTAGTGTACATTTAATACGGAATATTTGGGCAATAAAAGTGTAAAAAAATTTGAATTCACAAACTTTCGAAAAGTAATATACGACATATAGGACATTCATAAAATAGCAGCAAAGACTAGGAAAAAAAAGGACAATTTTGCTACGTCATTCGTACACATTTACTTAGATAATCGAGACTAGAAATTAGCCAAAAAAATGTGTTAAAAAAATAAAACGAGTGTGAGTGATCGAAGGAAAAAAAAAGAGAAAACCAATTGTTAAGCCCCTTTAAGAATTGCAAAGAATAGAAAAATCCTCGAAGGAAATATAAATTTGCGAATATTTATTGAATTTTCTGCACTTTCTTGGTTCAATGATTAAATTTTTTTTTTAAATTTATCGTAACGAAATATTTTATAAATATTCATAAATTTCTTGCCGTACAAAGTGAAAAAAATGTTTCATTTCCTTTTAGGATGATTTTCGCTTGTACGGGAAAGGGAAAAAGAACCTTAAAGCAAATGTCAGTGCTTTTATATTCAGCACAGTGTTTTACTATTAGAATTGAAATATTGAAACTATGAATGTAGCTATACAGGGATTTTTTTTAATTTCACACAAACTGTGAGCTACCTTCGTGGTTGCAATTTCAGGAAAGAAAAAGAGAAAAGACTTTAAAAAAGATGTATTAAAGAATTGTGAGAATTGAAATTGTATGTGAGAAAGAAAGAAAGAAAGAAAGAAAGAAAGAAAAAAGTTGTGTGAGTAAAAAAGTATATTGCCGTTAATCATTATACTGTGCCGTGTTCCATATCATTACATCTTATGAGAAGAGAAAAAGAGATTAAATTATTACTCCTAAAAATAAGTCTAGCTAAATAAAATATTAATTTTTCTTTTTCGTATTTTTTCTTAAATCCAACTTTAAAGTGAATGAAACTAAATAGTGAATAAGGTTGCTTGGAAAAAAAATTGTATTAGCCCAGCGCAAAAAGAATCCGACGACAATTTGAAAACAAATATAATTTTTTTGTGAGAAAGCAAATAAAAAAAAACTGTATAACTCGCTACAACCCCAAGATCTCTCCTTATAGATAAATAATTGATAAATCTTCCCCCGACTAACTACTGTTTGCAAAACTTCTCTTTGTTCCTCTCTTTATGGAAATATTGATCATCCTTTATATCAGTAGCTTTCAGTAGTTGTTTAGATTTTAGAAGAGAGACCTTGGGATTGGGACTCGAAGCAAAAATAATTCAAATCACATAAAAACGAGACCACATCTCACAAAAACAATTATTTTAAAAATCGTCATTCTTTCTTTTTCACAAAACAAAAACCCCTTGTGTATTATTTCTAAGCAACACTTTGACAACATCCGAAAGTGTAAAATAACCCAGAGAAAAAATCCTCAATTCGTATAACCGCATAATTTGCACATACAAATGCACATATTATACATATTAAAAAAAAATATAACTTGTACAGAAGAAGCGATTGTAACAACTCGATATTTTCCATCCTTTCTCAAAGTTACGTTTTTGTAAAAAAAATTCTATCTCAAACTTCTTTTTTCTTCTCCCTTTGGAGAAAGCACCTTGAATATCGAGTTCGTAACATCGTCTACGATTCCTTGTTTTATTCAATTCAACCGTCTTATCAAGTGCACTATTACAAAAAATAAATATATATATATATATATTAAAATCTTGAATGACATAAAAAAAAACTGAGCATTTTTTTCGATACAAGGAAGAGAGAAAAGAAAATATTGTAATTTCAAATTCAAAAGCACGCCACCACCTGTTCTTCCAAAAAAAATAAGTCAAGATTTATTATTAAAAAAAGGGAAAAAAAAATTTTTTTGTAAATAAATGCGTGATCTTCTTTGGTCCAGCTTGATCCGATATAGGTAATATGTAGCACACGCAATACAAGAAAGAAAAAGAAAACATTCTACCACTCGTCGTTAATTATTCTTCAAAACATTTATCCGTACTAAAAAAAAACTCTCCTCTATATTTATCCCCCCCCCACGACAAAAAAAATGAAAATACCGCATATCGGCTGGGTACGGTGTGAATGAAACTAATAATGTTTTACAGTCGTTCTCGTAATTATTAATTTAAAACCAAGAAGAACAAAAGTTATAAAAAAAAAAATGATACGTTCTTATGAGCAATTTATAAATTGTCGAAAAACTATGTACATGCATTCCATTTTATTTTATAACCCACATGTCTACATTTTATTTTCGAATTTAATTTAAATCTAGAATCTAAAATTTGGAAGATAAGAGTGACTGCATTAAGAAACTAATTTTTTCAGGTATTTTTAGTTTTTGAAAAAATTTATATTTCGTTTATTTTACGGTCCTAGCAAGAGCGATAAACTTTTAAATTATTTAATTAAAATAGATTTTGAAGCTAATTAAATTATATGTATTCGGTTTTAATATTTGATAAATTTTTAATTTCATTGAACTCTACACAACACTTTGAGGTAAGTACTTCTAAATTTAAAAAAATTATAAAGTTTTGTTTTCCAACAGACAAATTTTTGTCTTACACACCGACCAAAAATATGTCATTTCTTATATATGCTTCTTATCAAGAAGATTTAAAAAAATTCTTAATATACAATTTTTTCAAATGCGTTTTTCTCAAGAAACAGGATTTTTAAATTAAATTTTTTAAATTAACGACAATGTCTTAATGTAATAACAATTTATTCTTTGAAATTTAATAACTCAAGGACAAATAAAAAGGACATTCTGTCAATTTTTCATGACGATAGAAAAAAAAATCTTAACTTTCGTTTGTAATAATTTATTTTCAAATAAAACGGACCGTACTATAAAAGCCCCAAATTTAGACACGATTGTAAAAAAAATTTTTTACCTTGATCACTTGACATGGAATCGCTCATGCAAAGTTTTAAAGCAATAAAAAAATACACGTAATAATAAAGATTACATATTTTTTCAAATATTTATTTCGCTATCAGTAAGAGAAAATGATTAAATTTATGCGTTTTCACTATTTTATTATTTACATTGTTATTTAACAAAGTTTGGAAACATTTGAAAAATACAAATTTTTTATGTTTTTAAAATTTTTTAAATAAAATTCAATATTTTTTCTACTTTTTTCATATTAGTACAATAATTATAAGGGAATATAAAACTTTTGCAAACATTTATATAAGGCAATCAAATGATAAATATTTTCCAATTTGTAATGATGAAACCTTCATCAAATATTTATTTTTATTCTTAAATATATTTGACTGAAAAGAAGTCTAAAAAAATTTTCCATTGTTTAATTGCTTGTAATGAAGATCTTTCACTTTTTTTTAGAAAATTTCAAATGATCGTTTATTTAAAAACGATTTTTTTTTAATTTCGCTGGTAACTTAAGAACAACTGATTTTTAGAAAAAATCAAGCTAATAATTATTCCTTCTGAATTTTTAAATAAAAACCGCTGCCAAGTTATACATTTTTGTTATAATTTTGGTGCTCATTTTATTTGTTTTCGTAAATATTATTGTGTTTATTTCATGAACACTTTGCTTCCTCATAGAGATAATTTATTCACAATAAAATTCAACTATTATTCTAAGAAAAAAATTTAAAATCTCTAAAATTTAATTATTGGTTGGAATTTTATGAATTTTTCTAAAAAATTAATTTTAAACTTTATAAATATCTTCTAAAATATAAACAAATAATTTTTGCGATAAACTTTTAATTCAAATAAAATTATTCAAATAAAATAGATTTTGAAGGTAATTAAATTATGTGTATTCGGTTTTAACACTTGATAAATTTTTAATTTCATTGAACTCTACACAAGACTTTGAGGTAAGTACTTCTAAATTAAAAAAATTTAGGGTTCAAATCCCCCGACAGACAATTTTTTGTTAACAAATCCACCGAAAGTGGATTCTTCTCAAGAAACAGGATTTTTAAATTGAATTTTTTAAATAAACAGCAATGTCTTATTGTAATAACAATTTATTCTTTGAAATTTAATAACTCAAGGATAAAGAAAAAGGACATTCTGCCAATTTTTCATGCCTATAAGAAAAAAATCTCAACTTTCGTTTGCAATAATTTATTTTCAAATAATAATAATAATAAATAAATTCAGTAAGAGAAAATGATTACATTTATGCGTTTCTACTACTTCATTATTTACATTGTTATTTAACAAAATTTGGAAACATTTGACAAATACAAATTTTTTATGTTTTTAAAATTTTTAACATAAAATTTCATATTTTATCTACTTTTTCATATGAGTACAATAATTATAAAGAAATATGAAAATTTTGTAAACATTTATATAAGGCAAAATAATGATAAATATTTTTCAATTTATAATGATGAAACCTTCATTAAATATTCATTTTTATTCTCAAATATATTTGACTGAAAAGAAGCCTAAAAAAATTTTTCCATAGTTTAATTATACTTTTAATCAAAATCTTTCACTTTTTTCAGAAAATTTCAAATTGATTCAATTTTTTGATGAAGTCATCACATTTTCATTTTGAAAATTGCATTTTAAAGCATATTTTATCAAAAATGAAACAAATTTTTTGAAATATTCAACGATAATTTGTTGGGAAGATATGATAGTTTGTTTAAAAACGATTTTTTTAAATTTCGTTGGTAACTTAAGAACAACTGATTTTCAGAAAAAATTTAGTTAAAAATTACCTTTTTTAAAAATTTAAATAAATATAATTAATTAATATTTAAATAAATTTATTCAACAAAATTATAAATTTTGAATAATTATTAATAAAATTATAAAACGAAATTTGATTTTGTCTATAAAAAGTATAATAATTGTTAATTTAGCAAAGTTTAACAGAAAATATCCCAATGTGATAATAACCCCAAAATTATAACAAAAATGTCTAACTTGGTAGCGGTTTTTTTTTATTTTTAAATGTTGAACGGTAATTTTTTGGGGAGATATGATGATTTGTTTAAAAAAGATTTTTTTTTTAATTTCGTTAGTAACTTAAGGGTACTGATTTTTTTAAAAAATTGAGTTAATAATTACCCTTTCTAATATTTAAATAAATAAATAAATGTGTTGTATAAATATTCAATTAAATAAACTTTTAAATATACAAATGTATTGAATAAATATTTAGTTAAATAAATATTTAAATAAATAAGTGTATTGAATAAATATTCAATTTAATAAATATTTAAATAAATATTTAAATAACGAACCGTAGGATTTAACCAGCGTTGTTGCCATGTTTACGAATTCGCCTCTCACTTACAGCAAATGTTTCAATAATATTTTAAGTTTGATATTAAATATCTTTTAAAGGGAACGGTAAAAAATTTTTATGTTTTTTATAAAAGTTCATTTTAGTTTAATAAAAAACATTTTAGTTTTTTTTCAAAATCTGACGATTTGTATAAGTTCAAAAATTAAAAATCTGTAATAAATTCATGCTTTCTCTCTAAATCTGAATGTGTGAAAATTCACTTATTTCTAAGTTATAAATCGTCTTTTCGATCTATAAGTGCATATACACTTGTAATAAGTAAAATTTCACTCAAAATAAGTAAAAAAATTCACTTATTTATAAGTGTATATGCACTTATTGATTGAGAAAACGACTTATACGGCCAGTGCCGTATATTCTGTATCTAAATAACAAATTTATTTGTCGAAATATTTTTTATTTGTCTTCGTAAAATAGGGTATTAGTATTAACTAATTCATTATTCGTATATTAAATAATTTAGTTAAATAGAATTGATAATTATATATTGGGTTAAATATATTTTTTTTGCAGCAAATATACGAAGTATTTGAGTGAAATAAATAAAAGAATCGTTTCAAGTAATTCATTATTTGTATTAAACAAATTCATTTATTCAATATTCAATTAATTATTGAATTGAATCAAATACAATTTATTTGATTTAAATCAGTGTGACTCAAGTAATTCAAGTTATTTGAATTAAATAATTTTTTTTCAGTTTAGTATAAAAGAGGAGATTGTAAGATTTTTTTTTACATTTCAACTAATTGTTAGAAACAAAATAATTTAATTCGTATAATAGAATTTTTCAAAACGATTCGAAAATTAAAGTAAACTATCAGTTTTGATAAATTTTTCCGCTTGAAAAAAAAGGAATAAAATTTAACAATCCTGAATCAGTGTTCAACTGTTTTTGTATTTGTAGCAATAAAATATGTGAAATATCATAAGGTTATGTAATCTCAAGTTTCAGTATAAATACTAGTTCGACTTCATCTGATATATCACTTGAAAACATTTTAAATTGGAAAATATAAAACGTTTATTCTTTTGAAAACAAATAAACCCATTCTTTAGAATTTTTTACAAATATTGAAAATGAACCTTATAAAATTTTCCTTTTTTTTAATTTTTCTTATTTCATGCGTCTTAATCAGTTCTGATTGCAAATTTGTAGGTAATTTTCCTTGTGACCAATAATACTACACGATTTATTAATAGTACCTTTGCAGTCAAAAATTTGCAAAATTTTCAAAATAAATTAAATTATTTAATCATGTAAATTGTGTGTAATGTTGAAAGAATTTGTTTTCTATTGTTCATATGTTTATTTAGATGCCTTTATTAACAAAAATCATTAACATTTATGTTTATTTCCTTTATTTTCATTATAGCAAAATTTTTAATTTATATTTTTTTATTTTTCTAAATTTCCAAAAATTTTCGAAATTTTGGATTTGTAAAAGTATATCTATTTTCAATAGCTTATATGTTTGAAAGTATTGGGTTTAGAAAAACACTTGTGCCAATATTAAATAAAATTTGTTATTAAGACAATTAAATTACTTTTGTGGATTTTTCTTTTTTCGATTTTACGTTAGTTGCTCCTGAAGATTCAAAGGAATTCAATCATAACCAGACTTTCTCCGAATTTAAAGAAGCTATGGGTAATTTTACACCGTTTCTTACAATAGTATCTTATATAGATTGCAAAACATTTTATTTAATACTCCATTAATTTTCTATGAAACTTTGAGAATCCTTAATAATAGTCAAATCGTAAATTAATTCATCCGTAAAAATATTCAAATTTTTAAAAAACTAATAGTTGTGAAATTAAATTCTTTATTAATTTCAGAAAAGTGTATTAAAATGAGATTGATGGTTCCAAGAGATATCTCTACTACCAACGTAGCGCACATATATTATATCTGTGGAGGGAATAATTTTATTTCTTCAAATGTAGAACATGCTCTTCGTAAGTAAATATCTTTGTAAAATATCGTAATTTGCAATTTTTGTTTCATCAAAAAATTTAATTTTTTCAATTTTAGGTGCTTGTATTCGACAAAATGATGAAAATCAATACTTTTGCGCAAAGGAATTTTCTATATCATTTTGACATGTATAATGTTGTAACATTTACAAAAATTTGTGTATGAATAAATAAAATACTTATTATCAGATACATAAATTTTTTTTTTTAATTACTAATTCTGAGAAGTAGGTTTAGTAGTTATTTCTGTAATTCACAAAATAGGTATAATTTATTAACAATAACGTTCAACTATTATTCTGAGAAAAAAATGTTTAATCTTGAAAAATTAATTATTGGTTGGAATTTTATGATTTTCTCAAAAAAGTATTTTTCAACTTTACAAATATCTTCTAAAATATAAACAAATAATTTTTCATTGTAACTGTATAATTTATATTTTTTATACATAAAATTATTCACTGTAGTGCAGTTAACTGAATGTAAATATAATATTTACAAAATTAAAATCGTACTAAATTTCATCATATTCAATTCTCTGTTTCGTAACATGTTAATTAGTGACACTTAAAATTATTCATTCTTATTAATTTGTTAATTTATTTTAAGTTTTCATCCAAAGTGTAGGATTTATAAACTAAAATTAAATTTAAAAATTAATGTTTTTTATAAAACTACTTTTTTAATTTTAAAAATTAAAAACTATCAAGTTTTCAAAAATATTAACTGTGTTTCAAAATATGTTTCCGAGAAATATTTTTTTGCTATTAAATTCACGTTAACCTCACAGATAGTCTACTGCAACGGATTTTCAAAAAATGTTAATTGTGTTAAAAAGGTTTGGACAATATTTTCGAAAAATACAGTCACAATAATTTAAAATTAGCGACATATACCTCCCTCGGTAACGCTCGCTCGGTTGAAATTTAACTTATTTGTTTTTAATTATTTATTTGCATTTTAACGTCAGTATTCGTATTTTATTATTTTTTTTATTTTAATATATTATTTTTTCTGTATTTTGTTATTACTATTATTTTTATTATTATTATGTATTATTATTATCAATAAAAAGTATGAAAATCATAAGATATATTCTTCTATTATTTAAATTAGTTTTTGAAATTGATTATAGAAGTACAGGTTACTTAAAATATATAAAAACAGTTAGTGTTATAGATTAAAAAAATTTTTAAATGAGGTAAATTTATTAGTTCTTCTTCGTGGAGAAAGCTTTGTAGGCAATTAATTTACAAAATTTTTAAAAATCCTTGAAACAAATATTCTCCATATAGGACTATGTTATTTAAGTCCCTAAGCAATTGTCTGGATGTATGTAATTTTTTATACGGGTGTGTGTAGATCTCGTTTTTGTGAACACGATATCTTTAAGACATTTCAACGAATTTATTTAAATATTGCTAGATATATTTATCATAATAATATTTAAAAATGAATTGATAAAGTTTAAAAAATCCTCAAAAGAAAAATTGGTATATATTAATTTTACATTGCATTTGAATTTATAGAATTAATCTCAATAAAGAAAAATTTTTAAAAAAATTTAATTTTTATTAAAAATCATTTTCTTTCTTATAATTATGTTGTTGGTAGGGGGTCACTATTCTTAAACTCATTTTCCCACAGTAGATTTTTCCCAAAAAATCCTATTCCCAAAGAAGTATCATTCCCAAAGTCATATTTTCCCAAAATAAAATTGTTCATTAGTTATAATGTCAATTATTTTTTTTAATATGTCCAGTGTATAAATATAAATAAAACAATTATAAAATAATAACGAACAAATATAATTTCAATAAAATAATATAAAATTGTGAATATAAGAAAAATTTAGAATTGCATGTTGTAACCAATAATTTGCAAAAATCTAGTCATATCATTTCTATTTTAAGAAAATTTCACAAAACAATTCAATTATTCAAAAACATTTTTTTTTAAATTTGTCTTAAGAATTTAATTATTTTCAAAAGTAATATAAATTCTTAGCAAAAATCCATAATTATTAAAAAAAAAATTTACGAAAATTGGCGTCAAAATTTCAATTATCTTTATAAATAATAAAAAAATTTCTCCGAAATTTAATTATACTTTCGAAAATTTTCTTCAATTTAATGATTTTTAATATCTACTATTTTAATATGATTGTCCAAAAAAATTAATTTTTTTTAAATTTAATAAAATTCTATGCAAACATTTAATAATTTTTATAAAATAAAATTTGCAAAGGAACATCAATTATTTACAAATTTTTGACAAATTTTTTAGCAATCCTTCAATTGCTTTCATAAATAATAAAACTCATTGCAGAGTTTCAATTATTTGTAATAAAATTTTAACAGAATTCTTTGTCAAAATTTGAATTATCTTTATAAATAATATAATATTTTTCTCCGAAATTAATTTATTTTCAAAACTTGTAATACAATTCTTGGCAGAATTTCAATTACTTTAAGTACACGTACAATTTTTTTTCAATTTCTCCAAAAATGGAAATTATTCTTATAAATTTTATTAAAATTTGTCAATGGAACTAAATACTTGCACAAGTATGTATTAATTTGGGAAAATCTGATTTTGTTAAGAATGTCCTTTGGAAACCATTATAGTCTGGGAAATTTGATTTTGGGAAAAATATCCTCTGGGAAATCGTATTTTGGGAAAA
This sequence comes from Leptopilina myrica (nomen nudum), assembly GCA_032872475.1. NCBI lineage: Eukaryota > Metazoa > Arthropoda > Insecta > Hymenoptera > Figitidae > Leptopilina > Leptopilina myrica (nomen nudum). The sequence continues at coordinate 40,287,989 of CM065464.1, read as the reverse complement.
ATGTACTACAATCATGTTTTTGTTTAATTAAATATTAATTTTCTTAAAGCTAAAATAAAAAAATGTGATTGTAAATTGTTGTTTAAAAGCTTTATTTCATCGTTTTTCATAAAACAGTCACAAGAATGTGTAAAGTAATCATTTTACGCACTGAAAATCACTTTACACACTGGAATTCACTTTACGCACTGCTAGCGGTGTGTATAGTAATACTTTATGCACCGCTATAAAAAGAAGTACTTTACACACTGTTTATAGTGTGTACAATTTAATTTTACAGGTTAGTGTTGCAAAAATTATTTTTCTATTATATCTTGAGATAAAAAAACTTAAGTTAATCGTGAAAAACTATTTTTTAAGTACAAAATGAGAAAATATTTTTGTTAACATGTTATTTAAACTTTTACTAATTATCATTAACATATGTAAGAACCAAATACCTAGAATAAATAATAAATGAATCAGAACGAAAATACGAAAGGTCTGCATTTGGCAATATATATGTTTCTCTTATTAATTTGAGACAAGAAAATAATTGCAAATATTTTTTTACGTGTTAAATAGCCTTGATTTTTGTAATCAAAAAAAATTAGCAATCTGAAATTTTCACATTACTATAACTAATAACCCGGAGGTGCCAACGGGATCCTTGGTACGCATCGCCGCACTCCAAAAAATACCATTTTTATTAATAACTATGAACAATAGTTCAAAAATATATATAAATTCAATAACTACACAAAATTCTACTCCAAATAGTTCAGAAATAAAAACAAATAGTTATTATTTTACTATTATTTTCTTTCATTTTGTCGAAATGGGCACTTTCAACCCCGTTAACCCTTAATATAATCCGTTATTTTGGATTTGACATTTTGAATTTTCAAATTTTAATATTTTTATTTAACAATATTAAATGCATAAGTATTTTGATTTGTAGTATTAAATATTTAGCTATTTTTAGGAAATTCGAAATAATTGAGTCAAATGAATGGAATAATTGGATCTAATAAATATTGGGTCAGACTTTGTGAAATTTTCACTAAAATTAAAAAGTATATTTTTTAAATCTAAATTTTAAAAAGACATTTCTATTTGGCCTTAGGAACATGTTTACCAAAAAACAGACATAAAAATATTTTTTATCAAAGTTACGGGAAAATGAATTTTTTTGCAACTTTTGATACAAAATTTTATTTCTTTCTCAAACAGGCATATAAAAGACATAAAATATACTCTTGTTTGGAATTTTAATTTTAATTATAAAATTTAATAAACTTTAATTTCTTTAAAATTTTAATAATTTAAATTCATTTGAAATTAATTAAATCTTTGTAACACACATTTAATGAATTGAGCCTCCCAATTCAAAAACTCGACAAACGCCGCGTATTCATAACAGCGTCGAGCTAGTTATTGAATCGGGAGGCTCAATTTAAGAAAATAATTGATATATAGAAGAATTTTAGTTAAAAACACTAAAAAGTTGAATTTTGGAGAAACAAGACAAGTTTTAAAGCAGTAAATTTTTTTAGATAAATCGCAATAGTTTTTTTTTAAAAAGCATATTTTTAAAAAACTTTCAACTCGTGATGCACCTTGGTATATATCAAAACAGATGTTTTAGCAATGACCTTTTTTTTATTAAAAAATAAATTATAGTTCTTTATTATTTACAAATTGTAAATCTATTGATAATTCCTGTACTGAATTTCATTTTTCTTAAAAATTATTAAATTATAAACTCCATGCGTAGGAAAAACAGGTTTTAGAATCCACAAAAATACTACCAAATAAAAAAATTAATTTTCACAATTTTTGAAGCATCTTTTTTTCTTGAAACCTTCGTTATTTTTAAGCTGAAAATGCAATAATTGCAATAATTCATTTTCAAATAAAACGAACCGAATTTTGAGTAATTAAAAATTGAATATTAATTATTTAAAATTAGGGTCAATTTTTAAAATATTAAAAAATAAAATTCACCTTTTAAAACTTATTTTTTACAAAATTATATGCATAAATTATAAACTCCATGAAAATGTTTAAGAAAAATAAAATTTCATGTAAGATTAAAATATTATGAGACCTAATTGAATAAATGCAATTAGAAATTTTAAAGAACTCAGATTTTCAAAAAATTTTAATATTTCAAAATGTTTTCAGATCTTTTCGAATAAATGCAATTGTAAATTTTAAAGAACTCAGAGTTTTCAAAAATTTTAATAATTTAAATTCTTCAGAAATTAGTTAAATTTTTTAAGGAAATAGGAAATTTGCACTATTGTAACGTCAAAGTTTGAAACATATGCTTTGCAGAAACTGTGACGTAATAATGGTTCGAATACTCTTAATACATATTTCACTAATTATTAAACATAATTTATTTCTCGAAGAATTTTAGTTAAAAAGAGTAAAAAAATTGAATTTCGGAGAAGTTACAAATGAAAACAAAGTTTTAAAGTAGTAAATTTTGTTAGATAAATCGCAATAGTTTTTTTTTAAAAAAGCGCATTTTTAAATATACTTCAACCCATGATGCACCTTGAAAAGTATCAAAACACATGTATTAGCAATAAAGTTTTTAATAACAAAAAAAAATAATTTACATATTATATATGTAAATTTTTTGTTTGATATTTGTTAAAAATGGGCTAATTTACTTGTCTAAATAGATTAATATGTACACAACCAGAATAAGAGTTAAATATTGATTTTAAAACTTATGTAACAAAGCATAAATAATGTGCTGCCTTTTATTTTATAATAGAGGTGTAAAAAATTCTACCGGTAATATTGAGTCTTTCAGGATTTTCCATGATTTGAATACCTTATATCTTATCATATGCAAAACGAAATAATCTAATTAATATTTAATATTTAAGTTTGACATTCTTTAACATCCCATCAAATTTTTTGCTATAGAGAACGAGTTGTTTTTTAGTTTTACTCTGGTTTAAAAAATCTGCTTTCAAAAATGTATTTGTTGGTTAAAATGCAAGGAAAGTCTTAATACACTTGCATTTTAACCAACAAATACATTTTTGGAAGCAAATTTTTTAAACCAGAATAGTTGACAGTTCAAGCTTTAATTAAAGCCTAATTAAAGACTTGTAGCATGTCGGCATCATTCTCTACACGTGGTGAAAATACCAAAAACAGGGTTTTTTTAAAACTTTGTGTCCATTTTTCTTAAAATTTTGACGTGATGGGCACTTTTGGAGTTCATATTCGTGTTCACCGAAGAAAATCCTATGAGAATTAATATCTTTGTCCGATATTTGAATCATTTTTCGTTTCCACCAGTGTAATCTATATAAACTTTTAACAAATAAAAATATTAATATTATTATCTAATAAATTATTTCCATGCGTTTTTATTTATCTTCACAGTTGTCAAATTAACCTTTTCAAAAAATTTTTACCAAAAAACAATTTTATTAAATATTATCAAGAATTTTGTTAAAAGACAATACAATATCAAGATTTGAATTGAAAGTCAAGATAAATTCTTGTGCTCGACATTTTCACGCTTAATCTCGCTTGAATGCATCTCTACAGGTTAATATGGTTAAAAATATTGCTTCCTTTTTAATATTACGAAATATTTATTAAATTTCGCTGAAAAATGTTATGTCTCGTTAGAAATAGTTTAATTCCTTATATAATTTTTAACAATTTAAATATTACAATTAACCTAAACTTTGAAGACAGAAAATTAATTTTAATAGAATTTTTTAAAAATAGATGTCAGATTGTAACATCTTTTATTCATTGAATCTTAATCTTAGAATTAAGGTCAAATTTCTTTTAACCTATACACTGCAAAATTAAGGATCTTATTTTGAGATGTTTTGTGCCCATATTTGAAACACATAGATGTCTTGTGTCCACATATTTGAAACAGATATGTGTCTCATTTTAAGAGGTTTCACACTGTAAAAAATTTAGGGAGTTAACGAACTCGGGAGTTAGGATTGAAATTTTTCGAGTTAAAAATCAACTCCAAAAGAGAGTTAATTTACTAACTCCCTTCATCAACACCCGTGCGAGTTATTTTTCCATGGGAAGTTAGCATTTGGGTGTTAAATTTTAACTCTCTTTATTTAACTTCTCTGGCAGCAACTCCTCAATGGGTGCGACTTTTATAGAATCCCCTGGGGAGTTAAAATTTAACTCCCTTTTTTTACAGTGCATTTTGAGACACGTTATGTGTTTCGAGTAACCGTCTCTCGGTAAGAAGACGTTTTGTGTCTTATACGCACTGAGTGAAAAAATATTTTTACCAAAAATTACTGTCTATTAGTACTGTAAAACAGGCAAATTTTAGGCAAGATAGGAAAAAAAAAATTTTTTGCAACACTAACCTGTAAAATTGAATTTTACACACTAAAAACAGGGTGTAAAGTACTTCTTTTTATAGCGGTGTGTAAAGTATTACTTTACACACCGCTAGCAGTGCGTAAAGTGAATTCCAGTGTGTAAAGTGATTTTCATTGCGTAACATGATTACTTTACACATTCTTGTACCTGTTTGATGAGAAACGATGAAATAATGCTTTTAAACAACAATTTACAATCACATTTTTTTATTTTAGCTTTAAGAGAATTTCATATAACAGTTCCCTTACTACACATAAACTTACAGTAATATTGGCAATAGTGCTGCAAGTTTAGTTGTTCTAGTGTTGCAAAAAATGTTGTATGACACTTGTGCATAAAATTGATTATACTCGTGTGATTTGCATCACTCGCCTTCAGCTCGTGCTGCAAATGTCACACTCGTAAAATCACTCATTTTACGCACTCGTATCATAAATAACTATTTTTACCTTGATCACTTGACATGGATTCGCTCATATATATCGCAAAGTTTAAAAGCAGTAAAAAAATACACGTAATAGCAAAGATTGAATATTTTTTTTCAAATATTTATTTCGCTATCAGTAAGAGAAGATGATTAAATTTATGCGTTTCCAATATTTCATTATTTACATTGGTATTTAACAAAGTTTGAAAATATTTAAAAAATACAAACTTTTATGTTTTTAAAAATTTAAACATAAAAAACCTTATTTCGTCTACTTTTTCATATAAGTACAATAATTATAAAGAAATATGAAAATTTTGTAAACATTTATATAAGGCAAAATAATGATAAATGTTTTCCAATTTGTCAAGATGAAATCTTCATCAAACATTTATTTTTATTCTTAAATATATTTTACTTAAAAGAAGCCTAAAAAAATTTTCCATAGTTTAAGGGCATGTGGAATCAGACAACTTCAATTAATACATGTATTAATATTCCTACCGGTTTTCTTAAAACATATAAAATAAATTTTTAACATTATCATACAAATTAATATATATATTCAGTATTAAAAAGGAGATTGTAAGGTTATTATAAACATTTTAGCTAATTATTAGAAACAGAATAATTTAATTCGTATAATAGAATTGAAAAAAAAATTCAAAAACTAAAGTAAAAAAATCGTAATTTGCAATTTTTGTTTCATCAAAAAATTTAATTTTTTCAATTTTAGGTGCTTGTATTCGACAAAATGATGAAAATCAATACTTTTGCACAATGGAAGTTGCATTTTAGCATGTATAATGTTCTAACATTTACAAAAATTTGTGTATGAATAAATAAAATATTTATTATCAGATACCTGAAAATTTATTTTTAATTACTAATTCTGAGAAGTAGGTTTAGTAGTTATTTCTGTAATTTACAAAATAGGTACTTAGCTCTAAATTTACGAAATTAAAATCGTAATAAATTTCATCATATTCAAATCTTTTTTTCGTAAATCGTAACATGTTAATTTTATTAGTGATACTTAAAATTAGTCATTCTTATCAATTTGTTAATTTATTTCAATAAATAAATAAACTAAAATTAAATTTCAAAATTCATGTTTTATATAAAACTATGTACTTTTTTAATTTTTAGAATTGAAAACTAGTAAGTTTTCAAAAATATTAACTGTGTTTCAAAATGTTTCCGAGAAATATATTTTTGCTAATAAAATCACGTTAACCTCACAGATAGTCCAGTTCAACGGATTTTCAAAAAATGTTAATTGTGTTAAAAAGTTGTGGACAATTTTCGAAAAATACCGTCACAATAATTAAAAATTCTCAGAAATGGGTATACAAGGATTTTTTCATTTTATACACAAAACAAGTAAAAACTTAAAATTATTCCATTTATCTTATTATAATAATTCTTAATATTGCTGACAAAAATACTCTGATACAAATAACTCAATTAAATAAAAATTATAAAATTCATAGAAGTTACTATTTATATGTAAATAATTAAGGTTTTCTCATAAATTATTATTTTTTTCCCACCTTTCTTACCTGTAGAAGATTAGCATTTTTTAAAAAGATTGGAAGATTTTTTATTTTAATATATTATTCATATTTATTTAAATTAAATATTAATATGTTAATTTTTGTTTGTAAAGTTAAAAATACTTTACTTCATAACATTAAACTGATAGAACGATTCTTTGAAAATATTACAGTATTGCTACTAAAAACTAAATGTTCAAATTCGGTATATTTGTGTACGTTTTTAAAAAAATTTCCAAACCCTTATTGGTTTATTTTGAAATGAACACAATTCACCCCTTTCTCTCGTAAAAAAAGGGATAGATATATTAAAAAAAAAGGGTTCCCAATAGTCTTTAGGGGAGTTTTAAGAATCGATGATTCAAAACCTTCCTATGCTATGTGGAGATACATTTCGATTTTATTCTTGTTTCATAAAAAATTTATGTTTACAAAAAAAAAATTATTTTCTCTCTCTATAAATAATATTTTACAATTTTTATCCCCTTTGGAATTTTTTTTGAAATTAAAAAAATAAAAAATACGAAAAATTAATAATTTTCAAATTTGGTAAGAATTTTTGATTCAGCTAGAAATACTTAAAAAAGAAAATTTTTTTTTCAACTCTTTTGATGAAAAACAAATGAAGAGGGTGTTACTTTTCTCCTCACAGCCAACGGCAATAGAGCTTTTAAACTTATATTTCTTTTCGACCACCCCAATGAAGCAGGTTCTCTTCGGGATTGGTGGACTCTGGAATTCTATTGGACAGAATTGAGGTCTCTACATACACGGAAAAACATTTTCAAGGAAAAGGTGCTTCAGTCCACTGAAGACCATCGTTTAATTTACATCAATTTATGTAGAATAATAATATTTTTCTTGTGTCCGAATTTTTCCATCTAAAAGTTTTTTCTAATGAAAATAAATTTAAAAAAATTAATCCAAATTGGAAAACTAGTTGGTTATTTTCAAAAAATTTACAAGAGAAAATTATTTTTACCATTTTTAAAATAATTCTCTGTCAATTCGAATAGAGAAAAAGAGTTATAGTAAAAAAAAAGTTTAGAACCCTCATATAAAAAATTGAATCTGTGCTCCCCTCTCGTGTGCCGCTTTTCTATTTACCCCTTTTTCTATTTCACCCCTTTCACGAGAATCACACTTTTTTTACTATGTCCCCCGATCAGAGGAAAGAGCTTAGAAAAAATTGTCAATGATGCTAATTTTATTTTCTACTTTTCAATCCTTTTTTGGCAAAAATTTAAAAAATGGACTGAAAAAAAATTTTTTTGTACTTTTGACCGAATCACCATTTTTGGTGTGGAGGTTATTATCACTTTTTGATACCGATTGATTTCTATTAAAAATTTTTTTTTTCTATTAGCTTGACAATTATTTTTCTTTTCGATGCCAGCGAATGGGTTGTAGATAAAAAACAGTTCACCCTTTACATCCCCTGTTTTAGAATTCTCTCGCGAAGGGGTGGAGCTTCTGTTCCCTACCACTTTGCATCCTCTGGTGAATAGAGGACGAAATCTTGGCAGTCTTAAAAAACCCGTCGTGGGTGTTGTGTGTTTAAATTTCAACCTACCTGTTAAATTAAAAAAAAATAAATTTTCTTTTGTGAAATTAATAAAAAAAATTACTTATCACCAACTCACGGTACTAAACATAAAACTCTATAATTACAAAAAGTTCTTGTTAAAATTAAAAATTTTAAATTGTATAAATTTTTTATGAACATAATTTGATTGAAATTCATATTTAGGATTTAATTTTGTTTTCAATTTCTACTGAGAATAAAATATGAAAACGAATTTTCAAAATTGAAGTAGTAATTTTTGTTATTAAATTAAAATTGAATCTTTTTTACAAAACGATTGTTTACATTTTAAAGAATTACTTTTTCAAGCGAAAAACACTGTTTCTGTAGAAATTATTTTTTATTACAACTATTTAATTATTTATTATTTCATTTTTATTTCCAAGTTTAAATCGATGGGTGTTATGAAAAAATACACAATCAAGATTTGGGTGTGAAAAAACACTTAGCTGAAAAAAATATAACCAAAAATACGGTTTTCATTTTATGTTTCTGGAGAAATCAAAGAGTTTTTCGAATTTTCTCTTTCGTATTGTAATATTTGTTTAAAAATGTAATATAACGAAATTAGTTTTTGAAACTAAATTTTTATTTTTTAATTTAAAAATCGGGAGTGTTAGTTTTATTCCAAAAAAATCTTAAGAATGCTATTGTTTGTAATGCCAGTCGAAATAATTTCGTTTTTCTTAATATTAAAATTTTATTCAAAGGGAGTGAATTTATCATTCAGTAATTAAATATGAAATAAATAAAATATAAAATATTTTAATTTCTTAACAAATTTTTTGCATTCTCTGGCTAATTTTTCAGAAAAGAAATATTTTTGTGTTTCAAACTTCAAAAATATTGTCAATTGAAATATTGTTTCGGCTCTAATTTATTTTGTCATTAAAACTGATTTATATACCCAACAATAAAATACTTACTACAAAAATCTGATCTTTAATTTTTTCTGTCTTCAAATATAGGTTTTTAGAAGCAGAAAAGTGAGTGATGTGATACAAAGTTCCAATTCTTGATAATGGATTAGAAATTAGAAGAGGATTTAAAATACATTGAATAATGGTAAGAAATCATTTTCTACTGGAGAAATTAAATTTATCGTAAAAGAACAATGAGGTATTTCCTTTTCCGACGGTATAGAAAATAGAATAGTAAAGTTAAATATGCGTTTCTTCATTTAAAATTTTTCAATTTAAATTGCTTACAAAACATTTAAAGAACTGTTTGATATTTGTATTATTTGTAAATACTATCTATTACCTAAAATTCTTACAATTTAATATGTTTTTACGAGTTATACGACAATTTAGCTTTCTATCAGAAATTATCTTCTGTTATGGAATTAAAAATTATTATAAGTTAAAATATTTTCTAGATAAGTTTGAACACAATAGCTTAATATTTACAACGACGCTAGTATTTATAAAAGAAAATTTAATGACTCATTTGTTAAACTTTAATGAATTCAAAAAAGTAACTAAATTTAAGAAGTAGCTGCCGACGGATCATCCTCTTAAAGCTTTCTAAACTCCTTGTTGTGTTTGTTAATATTAACATGAAATAATTTTAAGTTTTTCTAATTAATTTATATTGCTTGAATCAGTTTAATATTTTATTACATAGGATTTGAAAAACTAAACTGAAATTATATTTAATTGAATCAATAAGTATATTACGAATATACAACAAGGTTAGTAAAATAAAGGAAGCAACTTGGATTTAGCAAATGTTTTATTTTTTAAAATAGGTCAAATTTTTACGAACCAGATATGTTTACAAAAAAAATTTCTTATTCGTTAAGAAAATTGGCAAATATACAAGGAAATCTAAAGCAATTTTTTTAATTAACACTGTTTAAAAGGTTTCAATTAATATTTTTTTCAAATTCTTTTAGGTGATGTTGTTGCTTAATATGACACAAAACTATTAAAACAATCATGTTTATTAATAAAGAATTTTTATTCGTTATAAAAATTAGTAAATAAAAAAGTAAGAATACTACAATAGTCGGACATCTAAATCGACATTAGTCGTCCACCATCAAAAACCGTTGCAAATATTTTTTTTCCAATTATAAAAGCATATGTTTTTTAATGATTATCTTAGAAATTATTAATAAGAAACAAATTGTTCCCATCTTATTCGACTAACGTGTATTCTTAACAAAATGTTTTAGAGAATGATACTAAGTTATTTATTTGTTCAAAGCTGAAAGCAAGTGATTAACCTTCTTGAATTAATATTTCTTTTAGGTTCTTTAATTTTATGTATCGATAGTACAACTGTCCTTCTACAGAAATCTGTTTTTTAAAAAATACTTTCGAAATTTATTAATAATTTATAAATTATCAACGAGTTCAGAAAAATGCACTCTTACCTAAAATGTTCGCAAGATTCTTGGAGGATATTCTTTCAGTGTTTCTGCTGAGGAACATCCTGCAAACGATTTTTCAGCTTGGACCATATGTATTTTTTGACTAACCAAATAAAGAGTGAATGCAGTTTAGATTAAGGATAGTTCACATTTAGAAGATAGATAAGAAGATATTTTAAATAAAATAGTTTCTGATGATAATGATGACGATGATAATAATAAAATCACCTGGCATTGGATATCAATGCTTCGAGAATGCTATAATGTTTATGTTACCAACGGAAACGGTTTAGGGCTCTTATTGGTCCGAAGGTGGTACTTTGTTAATTAATGCTTTTACTAATTACACTGCTTACTGCAATAGTGATCGAGACGAATCTATAAAGCTATGGGAGAAGAAAAAAGCTTGCATTCAAAAAATAAGAACAGGTTCACCAAATAGTTGACAAGCATGATAGCTGACTTAGGTCAGGTACAGATCGTTAACCGGACAACTACTTTCAAGATCCACGATCTAGATTGTTTTACAGAACTAGAAGACTCAGAATAGGGTTTAGCAATATCAGTTGATATTATCAACCAGAAAATTACAATCCTGGGACCTATTAAGCAAGGTGCAAAATTCGCTATTGTTGTAAGCACACAGCAAGATGTAGATAAGCTGGAAAATCTCGACTGTGACTTATACTGGAAGATGGAGATAGAAATATACCAGAAGAAGATGGTATTTCTCTATGTCTTCAAATGATGGATGAAACGGAAAAGTATTTAGATGATTTGCAAATTATATGAAGGTCAATTGATAATAATTGGTCGTTCAGTAATCAATTTCGAACAAAGTAATGTTACTGCAGATAATAAAATTTATGCAGCAATTAAAGATTTACTTGCACTTTTATTTAGAAAACAGCCAGAGTATAATTGTAATATCAACTAATGCTTAACAGATATCTCTGTTAGGAATGAAAAGATTAAAAAAAAATACTTATATAACAGTATTAAACACAGATGTAAAGTATGACCTCAAAATCATCTAAAACTTGTCGAATGTTTTAAAGGGTTGCATCCTACGAGTCGGACTTTGAATTTGCATGCATTCTAAGTGGTGTGCTCTTTAACCGTAAAAATCAGAAGGAGGAAAGAAGATGTCACTTTAGGACTACTGAGAGGAAGAATAAGGAAACACGTGAGATGACTAAAGATGCCAAGAAGTTGGTAAATGTTTTTGAAACGTATAAAGGTTGACATTATAATTAGGCGGAACCTAATGGTGACTTGACATAATCGGTGCCTTGATTGCGAGCACAAGAGATTACAAAACGGTTGACAGATCGTCTGCGTGCTTCAAGTGCGGAAGTTTGCAAACTGTTAAAGAAACCAAAACTGTTTTCTTTGCAAGCTCAGCCGTAAATCATTAAAAATTCTTTAGTGCAACGCTTTTATAGATCTTAATCGAAATAGTATGTTTTATAATAAACTTTGGAAATGGTATTGTTTATAATGAATTTTGGAAATGGTACAGTTTTCCACCAAGCCGACGCACTGTTAAAAATCAAACTCCAACTTTACACCGAACGATTTTAAATTATATATACTTTCAATCTCAAACAGTGTGAATACTTCCATTTGATTTAAATCACTAAAAACTTTAAACCAACGAAATACAAACGTTCGCACTTTGCGAGATTGAAATAACAGCATTTAAATTTTTTTATGGAAAGTTAGTCAAAATTTTAACAGTGTATCCAACATATTCGGACATCAGTTTAAAAGCGAAGAAACTTCAAGTCGTGGTCCTTCCGATATTTTTTTAAGTAATAATTGCTAAAGAAATGTGTTGCAGGAGCAACACATGAAGCTAATTTGTTTATTTGGTGAAGCCTCAAAGAATGCAGTTGGTAACACAGTAAAACGTAATGTGTTAAAATAACACCAGAATGAATTAAAATAATCTGGAACAGTTTAATCCCCCTAAGATTTAATTAACACCAGAAAGGATTAAAATAATCTATTTTTGTGTTATTTTTAATTATGAATGAAATTTTATTTTAAATAAATCACCAAAGTCGACGATTTGGAAAAATTCAACGAATTTAGCTTCTACAGGAAGCATAGTTAGTTCCTTACTAACTTAGTAATATCGTTACTAAATTCAATTGTGTTCCAAAATTTTTAAAAATTCTCCTAAAAATTTCAATTCTCTTTAGAAATAATAAATTTCTTCTCTGATATTCAATTATTTTAAAAAATTTTAATTAAATTTTTGTCAAAATTTCAATTATTTTCAAAAATTTTTTTAAATTCTATAATTTTCAATATCTACTATTTCATTAAAATTTTCCAAAAGAATTCCATTATTTAAAAAAATTTGAATTTAATTCTACGCAAACATTCAATTATTTTCATAAATAATAAAAATTTTTACAGGAATTCAATTATTTACAAATTTTTTTATCAATTTTCTTCGCAACAATTCAATTATTTTCATAAATAATAACATTTCTACAGGGATTGAATTATTTTTAAAAATAATAAAATTCTTTTAGGAATTCAATTATTTTCATTAATAATAAAACTCATTACAGAATTTTAATTATTTTTTATGCAATTTCAATCAAATCCCTCGAAAAATGTAATTATTCTCAAAAATCTTATTAAAATTCGTCCAAAGAATTTAATGATTTAAAAAATTTGTTCATAACATTTTTTATGAGAATTTAATTTCAAGAAACATGAAATTAATAAATAAATTATTTTTGTATTTAAATAATTGAATTCTCGTCGAATTTACTAATAAAAATGGTTTTAAAAATGAATTTCAGTTAAAATTTTAGATTATACTTAATTAAAAGCATTATAACACGAATTGTTAAAAATAATTTGAAAAACTTTCAAACTAAAATCATTGAAATTCTTAATTTTCCATATTTTGACAAAAAATTCTGTTGAATTAATTATTTTTTAAAGTTTAATAGAATTTTTATTGAAACTATTTCGAGTTTTTATTTTTTAATATATATTTAATTGCAGAATTTCCGAATAATTGAAATTTTGTAAAATTAAATTGGAAACGAATAAATTTGAAAATTATAAAACTCATCGCAGCGTTTCAATTATTTTTCATACGATTATAATTGAATTCCTTGTGAAAAGTAATTATGTTCATGCAAGTTTTAATAAAATTCGACAAAAGAATTGAATTCTTAAAAAATTGTTACTAAAATTGTTTATGAGAACAGAATTTTGAGAAACATTCAATTATTCAATAAATTATTCACTTTTGCATTTAAATAATTAAATTCTTGTAGAATTTTCTAATAAAAATTGATTTTCATTCCATAAAAATGAATTTCAGTTAAAATTTTAGATTATAATTGAATATTAAATGAAATATAGACTGAACTTTTTGGAAATAATTGAATTTTGAAATTAATATTTTTGAAAAAGTTTAATTGAATTTTTTGAATATTATTTCAAGTTTTTATTTTATAATATGGATTTAATTAAAGAATTCAGGAATAATTGAAATTACGTGAAATTGATTAATTAATTATTATTAAAAATAATAGATATAAAGTAAATTTGTAGTTAAAAAATTTTTGAAAATAATAATTGAATTGAAATAATGAAAATAATTTTGAAGAAGTATAATATTCTTAGAATATAAAATAATTATTTTATTACTTGGTTATCTTTAATTATTATAAAATATGGAGAAACTGATCACTCCGCGAGTCGAAAACTCGGAGTTATCGACATCTTCATATTTTATAGTTATAAAAAAATTTAATAAACTAAAATTTCATTGATTGTAAAAAATAACACCAAAATTGATTATTTAAATCTTTTTTGGTGTTAATTTAATCTACAACACTTTTTAATACCTCACGATTTACTGTGAAAAGAGTTACCCAAAGCATCAAGAAAAAATCATTAATATTAAAAAAAATTCTCCAAAGAAATTATTTTTACATTTTTTGAAAATTTCCAGCTAGATTGGAAAGGGAAGAATGGTTGTAGTAAAAAACAGTAGAACCTTCATACAAAAAATTGAGTCTTTTCTCCCCTCTCGTGTAAAAAATAGGATCAAAAAGTGATTTTTTTTGTAATTTTACCAAATCACCTGACCTGTTAAATTTCCAAAACAAAAATCTCTTTTCTGTAGTATTTATCAATAATTCACTGTACCAGAAATAAAATATTTGGATTTTCCAAAAAGAATTGTTCTTCATCGATGACAATATTAGTAACAGAAGTGCAAATTAAATCAAATAACAAAATAAGAAGCTCTTAAAACATTTTCCTATGCAATTGAAATGTGTACCGTACAATTTTTAATATTTTTATTCTCCGCAGTTTTATTAACAGGAATCACAATTTTTTTCCCACTCATAAGAAAAGGCAAAGCTGGAGATAGATTTATTAAATAATATGCACAATGGTTTCAAAAATGCAACATAACATTAAAAAAATTAAAATTTATTTTTAATTTGTTATTTATTTTAACTTTATTTTTAGGTCAAAAAACTTGTTTCTTAAAATGCTTATTTCCAATCGAAAGAGCATGAAAAAATCTTTCGAAATTTTACTTTGCCAAATTTTTTTATTTAATTGTTTAAGAGTAAAAAATTATTAGAATAAACATTACACCGTAAGACCCCTTTGATCACTCAATGTCTATGAGTATAATTAATAATAAAAATATATCGAACGATAAAAATGAAACCATAAAATGTAAATGTTAAAAATGAGAATAATTTATTGTTAAATGTTTGTAAAAAAGTTTCAGTAAATAGAATGTAGACAATAAACCCTAAATAACTGCAACCCAATATACACATAAGTGAAAGTCGAGGTAAAAGTTGATGTTCGTCTTGCACAAGTGTATAGCGGGTTGCCTCGTAATCGTATTGTAAAAGTTCTAAATTTCCAAAAAAGATATAAAAAATGATTAGATTTTTTTTTGTAAATAATTATTGAAACTTAGCATTAGTCAAAATATACAAATAATGAGGTAATTAGTTATGTTTCTAATGGGACATTTTTCGGTAATTTTAAGTGGTTAATAATCATTTCCCAAACAAATAATTAATCTACAAATTAAACCAATACAAAAATATAAATCTTTAATTACCACTGAAAAATATAAATTGTTACAATTACAAAAAGCTAAAAAGTAACATGCAAATTGCTTTAGATTTCCACAATGTTGTCCGCCATGTTGAATCTACCATTTAAAATTTTCAAAAAGTAACATCAAATTAGCAATCAGTGACACCAAAAACTCAATCTAATTAAATTAAATTAAAAAGTTTTATTCGCCATATTAGATCCGCCATTTTGGATTTTGAAAAACTGACAGGTAGAGGGGGTTGAAGGGTTAAATACAAAAATCAAGGATACTTACTTATAATTTAGAATTAGAATTTTAAAAATGTAGGAGTTTTACCAACAAATAAAGAGAGAAGAGGAGAAGGTTCTCCGAAAAATAATTAATTTAAAATTAAACAAATACAGAAATTTTAATAAATAAACTTTCAAATAAATGTTTTTCTAAATATTGAGAAATAAAAATGTTTTCTATACTAGTACTTCTAGAGATTTTATTATTGTGAACTCAATTCTCTAGCTGTTGGTATAGAAGAAATTTGTACCCTAAACTAAATTAAAAGTAAAAAACTTCCTTATTTTATTTATAAAAATAATTTAATTTATTAGAAAGATGAACTTCTTTTCAGTTGATATAATTTTCAAAAAACAATTTTTTTGGAAAAATTTTTAATTTTGTTTCATTGTTGGTAAATGCTCCACAACTGGTAATAACTCTCTCGTTAATAGAAGATTCGTCTTCTTTCTTGGAGATGGCACTCTAGTTCTCTTTCCAAAAATTGCTTCACTTCTTTTAAAAAATTAGGAGAATTTTTTAATTATTTTAATTTTTTTTAAGTTTAAAAGTTCAAGTTTGCATTTTTGAGTTTTTGTTTAAATTTTAATTTTAATAAATAAAAATTAATGTTAAGATTTCAAAAATATTTGGGATTTAAATAATAAAAGTTAAAGTGGAGTGGTTTTTCGATATTTTAATTTGAAAGTGCCAAATGAATTAAATAATTGTGAATAAGCATTGCTTAAAAAATTTGAATTCTTTTGCAACTTTTTTGCAATTAAAAAATTATATCACTGTTCTTAAAAAGTTCATAATCTCGAAAACTATTATTCTTGGAAAAGAATTTTTATAACTAAAATTTATACACTGAAAGAAAATGTTTATTAAATTTTCTAAAAGTATTTTACAATTTTAGGAAAAGGCACAATAAACAAAATTTTGATATAAAAAATACTAAACATTAAAAAAAAAAAATTATGTGGAATTTAGTAATTTTACATTGAAATTGAATTAACATTCTTGATATTTAATATAATTATACTAAATTCTACATAATTTTTTTTAATGTTTAGTATTTTTTATATCAAAATTTCGGTTTGTTGCACTTTTTCCCCAAATTGTAAAATAGTTTTACAAAATTGAATATAAATTTTCTCACACTGTAGAGAATATATTAAATTTCAAAAACGTTTCATGAAGGAAGCTTATTGATAAAAGTAAACAAAAATTTATTTTATGCAGAATATATATTTCTGTTCATTAATTATTGAAAAATTTTTGTAAAATTAACTTTCTTATGTCATGAGAATATGGTAAATGTATAAAAAAATAAATTTTGAAATAAAAAATAAAAAAAAATGTTAAATATAATTATAATTATAAAGTATTAAAAATTACCATTTAAAGAAAGTTCGTTTTTTACTTTTTTTAATAGAAAAAAAAATTGACAACGATTTCTCAACATTTAATTATTATTTCGGTTTGCAGGAGCTTGAAAATTTTCTTCAGATTTGCCTTCAGATTTTTAAATGTCAAACCTATTTTTCTCCACTCAATATTTTTGAATACATTTTCTTTATGCGAAACTTTCGAACTGAATTAATACTTTTTAAAACTGTTTTTTAAATAAAAGTTCTAAATACAAAAAATATAGAAATTAATAAATATTAATATTTATTAATATTTATTAATAAATATTATTAATAAATATTAAAGTATATACTTTAATACTTTAATATAAATTTAATTTATACTAAAAAATGAATATTAAAGTAAAGTAAGAAATATAAATATTAAATAAATATTAAAAATAAAAAAATGTAAAACAAAATTTTTATTTATTTATTTATTAATAATTATTAATTACCAGCCATCTGATTATAAAATGTTTAACAAAAAGCAAATATTTAATCGTATTTTTTATTTTGATTAAAGACAATCCTAACTTTTGTCCCTTGGGGAACAAATGTCCTCTCCAAGTTAACTGTATTTTTTTTTTCTAAGAGTAAACAATTTTATTAAATGACAGACATTATTCTATCACTGTAGACGCTTTATGTACCTCTTTTTTTCGCAGTATCTTTTTTTTCTCTGGATTTGTGCTAAAATGTTTACCCGATTTCAAAGCAAGCTTGAATATAGTCGCGAGCTTCAAGTTTGCTTTGCGTTCAACTCTGGCGAGGGTCAAAATCCTCAAAGGGACGATTTATTCGAAGGACCTTTCTTCGATTTTCTCCATCTCACTTGTACTTATTTTCTCCACTCAATTCTCCTTTTGCTTCTTGCTTTTCTCCATTACGCAACGACGTGTTTGCATTTCCATCCCAAGGGGCGGACGCCGTGTAATTTCCGAAAGCCGATTTCAATTTCGTGTCCTTTTCAGAAGAAAATCTCGAGAGCCTTTGGGTCCGGTTCATCTCATCTTCAGGAGATGCCTACACTACAGGATTACGGGAAGCTGTCAAAGCTGAGAAAAAATTCAAGAGCTTTTGGAATCGATGATCAACATTTGATCTCACATACCTCTCGAAAATATCGGTAAGTTTTTTTCTTTTTTGCTAAAAACAAAAACAAATTTACATTTTTTTTAAATTATTGAAAATATCATTGAATAAGTTACGATGAGAAATATAATAACAATTTTGGAAATTGTGATAAATTTTCGTGAATTTCTTTTTTTAAAAAAATGTTATATATATCTGACTGAAAGTTTTTTATCTATAAAAGCAGAGAATCTAAAAGTGATTTGTGAATCGTCACAAAGCAAACGTCGACTTTTCTTGGATATAGGATAGAAAAAGAATAGATTGGATGTTGGGGAAGGGAAGAATGGATTTGACGGGGCGAAAATCATGAAGGTCGGAACCGGAAACGAAGCTCACTGCGATGTGACGTCATACACAAAAGAACACCTTCTTGAATTTCATGATAGTAAATTTTCCTTTTTTGCAAAAAGTTTTCTAAAAATAATTATTCTAATAAAGGATATTGAAAAATAATTCTAATTATTCCAATGTCGATGCTATCGATCACGTAACAATTCCATCTTTCAATTCATTCTTTTTATCTTCTTATCTTTTTTTTTAATTTTGAAATTAACAGTATAAAAAAGAGAATTTAAAAATTTTTAATTCGAATTTTTTTTTTCATTAACATAAAATATGAATTGGAATATAAATTACATATAGATATACTCAAAGACAAGGGATTGAAATAGAAGTCAGACAAAGTATAGGAAAAAATTAATTTTTTAGAATCCATAAGAAAAATCAGAATTGTTATTTCTTTTCCATTTTTAAAAAATAAAATAAAAATATAAAATAAAAAAAATAAAATAAAATAAAATATGAAATCATTACGAATTCTAATATATAAAAACAAAAAACTCTCAATTTTTCCTATTTCTAACAATAATTTTTTTTAACAACTTAACTTTTAAAGAATTATCATAAAATTATTGCATATAAATTATTTAATGAGTAATTTTACCTAAATATATCAAATTTACTTCCACTTTAAAAGAGTTAGGTTTGAAAGTTTTATAAATAGATGAACTTTAAAAGGTTTCAATTTAAAATTTTGGAAAATTTAAATTTTCTATCAATTTAGTTAGAAATTTTTAAAAAACTTAGATTTTTGCAAAATGTTAATAATTCACATTTTTCTTGAATTTAGTTAAATTTGTCAAAATATTTTTTTTTTATAATTTTGTTAAAAATAATGGAAGTATAGAAAATTTCAGTTAAAACATTTTTAAAAAATGTTACATACTTTTGAGATGATTCAAAATTATTGTAGAAATTCAATTATTTTGAAAAGTAATAAAATTCTTCGTACAAAAGTTCAATTATGTTCGAAGTATAAAAAAAATTCTGGTCAAAAGTACAATTACTCTTATTAATAACAAAATTCTTTTCCAAAATTTAATTCATTTCAAAAATTTTCAGTTACTTTCAGGATTTTCAATATCCAATATTTTAACAAATTTTTTTAAAAGAATTCAAATATTTAATAAAAAATTTAATAAATTTGTTCTCAAACATTTAATTGTTTTTAAAAATAATAATTTTTTTTATGAATTTAATTTATTATTTTTATAAATAATAAACATATTTTAGGCTTTAAATGATTTTCTTAAATAATAAATTTGTTTTAGGATTTAAATAATTTTTTTAAATAATGAAACTTATCGTAGAATTTTAATTTTTTTAGTACTGTTTTAATCGAATATCTGGAAAAATATAATTATTTTTAAAATTTTAATTAAAATTCGTCAAAAGAATTCAATTATTTCAAAATTTGTTTATAAAATTCTTTATAAGGATTAAATTGTAAAAAACATTCAAATATTTAGTAAATTAATAATTTTTTCATTTAATTTTAAATAAAGCTGAAAAGTTTTGAAAAGATTTCAAAATTAAAATATTTGAAAATTGATGTTTTCTATTACTTTTAACAAAACAATTTTCAAAAATTATTTTTTTTAAGTTTAATTTTATTTTCTTAAATAATTTAAAGTTACATAGAAATTATTCTAAATATGAGAAGTTTTCCAAACTATTTGAAATTTTCCTAAATTTTTATAAGAAAATTTTTCCCAATTTTGGGATTTTTCCTACATTCATTGATGAAAATATTTGTGAATTTATAAAAAGTTTTCGATTATTTTTTAGAAAAATTTCCATATCTATGTTAATAAATTTTTCTTACATTGTGTATTTAATTGAAGAATTTTCGAATAATCGAAATTTCATAAATTTGAATTTTAAACAAATATATATTTGAAAAATTTCGAAGAACTTTTTCAGAAATTATTAAAAATAGTTGATTTCGAGAAGAATCATAGTTCAAAATTCAAGAAAATCTTAATTGAATTGAAATAATGAAAATAATTTTTTAAAGAATTACAATAATAATATTCTTAATATAAGAAAATTATAATAATTTTATAGACTGATTAATTTTAAAAAAATTTAAATTTGAAATTTTTGAAAATCTTAATTCCTGTGGAAAAACAAGAATAATTAAATATTTATTTAAAAAAGAAGTCGTTGTTGTCGTTGGATAATTTTGCGATTAAATAAATTTGTAAATAAATGTAACAGAACATTTTTTCGAGTAAAATAGAAATGATGCAAATTATTTCCTTATGAAAATTGAGAATTTTTTACAAATAAATGTTAAGAAAAGAGAATCATTCAAATTTTTTTCTCCAAAAAAAAATCAGTTTGTTCCTATTTCTTAATCATAATTTTTAAACAATTAACAATTTAATAATATTTTTAATAAATAAAAAAGAAAAAAATTTGCATAATTTAGAAAAGACAAAAACTAACTTCAGAATGTGAGGGACAGAAAAAATGATTTGAATGAATGAATACGAAGATTATTATAGTTAATTGAATGCATAAGCACCTAATTTTATATCAAACCCAAGATTTAATGGTTTCTAAACCAGACATACTTGATTAGCATTAAAGTTTAACAAAATTTTTAAAAATAATTTTAAAAGAAGGAAGAATATTTTTAATGATGATTTTCATATAAACCAAACACTTCCTCAGCATTAGAGTTTAACAAAAATCCCCAATTCTAAAAATGGTATATTATATTCTATCGTACAATGTTATGTTTTAATTAACTGAATTAAGTAAAAATTTTAATCTTTTATAAAAATTCTTTTTCATACACAAATGTTAACTCTTCAAATACTCTTGCTATTAGATATGTAAAGAGTTTAAATTGAAGTGAAAAACTGATAGAAATAGAGAAAAATAAAATGGAATTTTTATGGAATGAAAAAATCATAGCAGTTGGAATATGGAAAAATCAATCTTCGACAACTTCCATGTTGGCCCTATTTGAAGATCACAATTCATTGAATGCAATTCTTGACAAAGTATGCACAGTCCAGCATTTGGTCGATGATGTTTTCATTCTCACAATGCGAGGACTGACGCATAAACACATTTTTATATGACACTCTGTTTGATATATTTCCAACCCTAGACCCATCGGGGATGTTGACCACCCTTTGTTCTCGCAGCAAGTGTCATATATTCCATTCCTCCTTATTGGTATTCCAGCGTCGCGACGCGCCTACATCTTTTGCTACTTTTTTTCCCCCCTTTGTGAATAACAATAAACCAGTTTTGAATCTTTTTTCTGAAAATCACAATTAAATTTATTCCCACTATACAAAGTTTTTATTGACAATTTTTAAGAAAGAATTTTTGACCATATAAGGTACGTCAACTTTGTAAAGGGTTGTTTCTCGCGCTCGCGAGTCAGGCGGACCAATAAAAAACTTTACAACCGCGCGTAATGAATGCAAGAAATAATTATCTCATGAATACATTAGTTTTATTATCTTCCGACACGGAACGAACCATAAAAGGCGGCAGTCCTGATCTTGACCCCCAATTTTCACTGCTTGACTCTTAAGATCTACGTTTTGGAAATGTGCAATAACTTTCTCACCATTTTTTTTTTCATCTGTTCATTAAGTAATTATGATTATTTTTATCTGAAATACAAAACTGATTCTAACTTTAATAATTTAAGTTTTAAGAAAAGAGAAACTATTACGTGTAGGAATACTGTTTATTGGAATCCTTGTATGTTTAGTGAGAGAGGGAACAGATCCAGATGTCTTTATTTTTGATACTGGAAGAAAATTAGAATTCGTGAGGGAACTATTACATAGATTAGAATGATTAAGAGTAATTACAATATTTATACCTTGATTTTTACCTGGGATTGTTGACCCAAGGGAAAAACAGTTCCGTGATCTAGCGAGGTGAAAGGGAACCTTTGTCGAAGAGTTTTCAGGCCAGTCAAGATACAGTCCGGAGTCCAGTTGTCGAAATTGTCTCGAGGTATTACTATTTTTATAATCCAAAGAAAAAGAAGAAGAAGAAGCAGAGACAGGAACGTTGTTAGAAGTTGAAAGCCATCAGGCAAAGATGCTCATCGATGTGTTCACAATCATTTAAATGCACTATCGATGGTAGGACGGTTTAAGAACACCACAATAGTAGATTCGATGAATACTGACTTATAACTTGTAGATGGTTCACGAAACTAATTCGTAGAAGATTATAGTAGTTGATTAAAAGGTGTCTTCTTGAGTAACACGATTTTGGTTCGGTGGTGACTAATTCGGCAAGGATACACCCTTTTATTTCTTTCCTGATTAGAAGAATTTAAGGATTCAGATTCTAACATAAAATGGGTTGATAATTAATTATGTTACAAGAAAAATTCACAACTCCACAAAGAATTTCGTTAAGCACAATTTTTCCAGAATTGAATAGTTGGTATTTTTTTTGAACTGTTTCGGTTACATACAGCAAAGGTTGATAAAAATTTCCCAGAAGTTAGAAGCATATTCGTTCCTGACATGCAGGTGGATGTAATATATCGTTGTGCAGTAGTTTTATCGCAACTGCAACCGAGAGGTCAAAGGCAGGGAGAGGCATTCACATTGGGGGTTCGTTTAGCGATATCAGTGGAAAACCCTTTATGTGAATACTGACATGGCATTCACCTCCACCCACGGTAGCTGCCAAGGAAGTGATTGATCATCGTCTCGCGACACCCCCGTAGCTTCTCAGAGAGTGGATAAAGGGCTCGAGAGAAAAAGGGTGGAAAAACCCTTTCACGCTTTCGTGGATCAGTCACAGTCTCACGTTCCTATATGCTACATTGGACATGCATCACCCTGCTGTCCTATTATTCTATACATAGGATCTACTTTAATTCTCACCCTTCGCTATCGCGCTTTTACGAAATCGTGCCGATTTTTTTTTGTTGATATTTTAGCAGAAAACGCAATGGTTACGAAAATATTTGCTCAATTTGTGTGTCTGTTCTAAAAACCTTTGCCTCATCATAGATAAATGATGAGTGTGCTTTAAATGAAGAGTAGTTTGCACATCAACATGTTTTTGATTTCGGACTTTTTGCTCCTTTTCTTCCGTTTTGTTATCAAATTGTCTTTTTATTGCTAGGATAGTCAAGAGATTATGATTGTTCAGTAAGGAAGTTGCTTTGTAATTATGTCTAAAGGAGAGCAAAAATTTTGCTCCAATAATTTGCTAAACAGAGGAATATTCCAACGAATGGTGAATTAGCATGTTGCAACAACCGGACCCTCGGGAATTATCGACAACGGACTATTGATTTGTAAATTAACTCCTAAATAACTTGGCAAAAAAGGCAGGTCTCCAATTCTCTTGACAGGTCATCCATTTAATTCTCATCATTCTCATTGTGGTGTTCAACCTGTTCAGTTGACTTTTTATTGTGTCACAAAATTATTTCATTCAGCTGTGGCGAGAATTTCAATTGGAAATTGGTTTCACAAAAAAAGCAAGCGATTGTATCAGATTCATTATCGTTTTTGAAGTATTCATTTGAATAGTAATTCTTTTCTTGGTGTTATTTTAGATGCTAACAAAAAATTGCTTGATGGAACAAAGGATTTGGCTGATAAGTTTTTAACACTGTTCTAACGATGCATTTCATTACATGTATCTTGGATAGTTTTTTAATATTTACAAGTTTTTGGATAACGTACGTTTTCTTTGGAATTTTTCTCATCGTCATGTTTGACCAAATTTGTTAACGTGCAGAGTTTTGGTATTACTTTGGGCCATTATTAGGTTCTAATGAGTAGAGGAAAAACTTTATGAGACCTAAGTAAAGCGGCATTAGGTTCATTTGACAGGTTGTCAATTCTCATTCATCATGGTGGTAATTGTCCTCTTCACTCGAGTGTCTTCCTTTGTTTCAATCATTTAGGAGTTTTTCCCCCACGCTCCATTCTGTCAGTTTCAAATTGACTGGTTATATTTTCGCCACTGACACTAAACGTCTTCATTCATTCTCTTATCTACTTCCAGAAAGGGTTTCCCCTAACGTTCATCAAAGTGATTTTCTGGATTCTCAAATTTTTAACATGATTAATTTACTGTTAATGAAATTTAGTTTTAATGAAACTTGGTTCCATTCTTTCCTGAGATAACTTCTATCTCTAAAGAATGTAATTTTAAATCCTATTCAGGTATCTTAATTTTTGTTATTTCTCCAGGTCGAAGAATCAAAAAAATTCTCTTCTAAAGTATTTTTAAATTTAAAATGTGTTTATGAGAAATTTTTTGGATAAGATGTATCGCCTGTAAGTTTTTTTTCTACATGAAAAGAAAACTGCATTGTATTCGCGATAAGAAATTCTGTTTCCGAGGCGGAACGTGCACATATCTTAGAACCTCAGTGACATTCACATACGTGAATTTCCACTCATACAGAAGCAAGTGCATTCAATATCGCCTTTTCCCTTCCATACGGGAATATCTACGAATACCTACGATAATATTGATCTGCAACTTCTCTGGAACTACCACCCCTCTCTGCACTCCTTCTTTTCTTCTTCTTCTACTTCTTCCTATGACCAAACGCTCTTTTTTCGAATCCAGTCCCCGAGGCAATATCTTACATTAATTATATTGCGCTTACCCTATTCAGACATCACCCTTCGGGACCAACGTTACTCATAAGACTGTAAGCAACCAGAAGGGTGAGAATCCAACATTCAGTCAAATATATTCTCTCAGTTTGAAAACAACATTTTCTATCATTCTTTAACAAGGGAATAAAATTCATTAGAAGAAAATTAAAGAATGATTTGTGACACATCATCCTTTAATAATGATGGTTTTGAATTTTTAAGAAGTAACCTTATTTTCGAAATTAGCGACTAAAAAACCCCAAGTGATAATTTTTAGGGATACTCGTTTTCAGCCGCCATCTTGGATCCGCCATTTTGAATTTTTACAATTTATATTCATAACATTTTGGGGACATCCGTTACCTACAATTTGTGTCACACATGAATTGTTTCGATCTGACATTTTGGATTTTTTACAAAAGTCCCAACGAGCTTTAAAAGAGTTATCAAAAAACGAAAGTTTTTACTCTTGTTTCATTACATATTTATTTTATTTTTGAAATGAAGATGAAAATCAACAAGTGAAATTTCATCTCTTAAGTGTCAATATTTCTTTTGGTAGAAAAAAAGGGGGTGCATTTATATTTTAGCCGATGGAAAATTATGTTTTATTCGAACGATCAAAAGCATCAAAGAAAAAGGCAAAGGGGGCGTTCTCTGAGTTTATTTCTCAGTTACAAGACTTTTCCCAAGGTTTATGTATTATTCGCGAGATGGTGGATTCGTTTTTCAGCGAGGGCATTTTAAAATTGGCAAACCCAGGATGCTTATATAGAACCCATTCTAACCCCCCACGGGTCTACTGACATCACGGGGACTCGATCGGTAGAATGTGTTTTTTCCGCGCCCTCAAATACGTCACATGAATAAAAAATATCCTTCAAAGTTGCCAGCCCCAGCGTCTGCCTTTACCACCCACTCACCCATAATCCCGCCAACCCTCAAGCTGACCCCTATGAACTATCCGGCAAAGAGGCTGCATATCTCCAAAAGTGGAAATTTCTCAGCCGCTTTCTATTCTTGACTCGACGTTTCAAATTTACTCTCACAAACGTTTCTGGAATATATTTTTTTTTTATCAATTTCCAAAGATGGAGTAATTTACAAATTAATTAAATTTTTATTAGACAATTTTTGACAGCGGAATGTTCATCACTTTTTTTTCGAATCTGGTTCGATTTGAAAGAAAAGAAAGTGAGAGACAATAATAATTTATGGAATCGAATGGAAAAATGGAATAGCAAAGGGGAAAAAGGGAGTGTGACTCGAGGAGAAATGTTTTTTTTTGGGGTCCAAGTGGGGAGTATAGAACGTTACGGGTCATAAAGCATCCTCAGTCATTGAGACCAAGACTAGAAGGTGCGGGTGTGCACGATTCTGTCACGATGTCCAGACTCCAGATGCGTGTGCACTCCAGGGGGTTGTTTACTGCTTATCGTGCACTTTTAAAGTAATAGAATTGCGATCTTGCACCACTTTTCTATCATACCAACTCTAGAAGAGAATAAAGAGTGTGAAACTTGCTCTAGATACACTTACGATAATTCGTCTTACAGTGTAATTAGAGAAACACATCTTTTATTGCTTTCACCAAAAGAAGAAACATCAATTATTTCTTATCCTGTAACGCACCTGGGTCATTAAAGTAAAATCAAATTTAGTACTAGAGTGATAGAAAACATATTATTGTTCATAAATATAATGGCATTAATTTTTGTAACATGGTTTTTATGGGTGATGTGCAGGTACCATCTTGGAAATTAATTCATTAGGTTTAGTTTTCTTTACAGTTTTGCACTTTGGTCATCTAGAAATTCTTCATTTAGTAGAAAAATATTGTTTGTTGCCGCAACTGGCTATAAAGCTGTAAAGAAAACATTAAATGAAAGCAAATTCCATTCTTGATGATTTGATGATCTTTGGGGATAAATTATATTAGGAGATTTATTATTATCGATCTTTGGGGATCTTTTGAAAGAACTTCTGGGTTATGTCTCAGAGTAATACTAAACATAACCCAAATTTAAATGTTCAAACTCTCCGACATCGGAGATTCAAACTTGATTTATTTACAAAGCCTAAGGTTCTGATATTGATGGACAGTTTTCAAGAAAGGTTATCTGTTAATTAAGATCATCTTTTTTGATAATAGAGTTTTTTTGCATATTAATGTGGATCATTTCTGATATTAAACGTTTATTATAATTAGACTCTTTGTCGAGTATTAAAAAATTATTCCAATCAAAATTGTGATTTAGCTTGTTATTATGATCAGTAATTACATTAGTCGTAGAATTTTTATGTTCATTGATACGTACACCAACATTTCTTTTTGACTGACAAACATAAGAAGCAGAGCAATTACCACAATTAATTTTTTAGACATTGTTAACATTTTCAGTTTTTTTGCTTTTGTCCTTAGGTTTTTTGATGAGGTTATGACTCATTTTTGTATTATTTATAGGAACTGTCAAGATATTATAAGTTTTTAGAAATTTTGAAGTGTTCTCATAAAGAATTGGAACATAAGGTAAAAAGATTTTTGGTAGCATTTTATAAATTACATTATTGTTACTAATTTTAATATTAGAAGTAGAACTAATAAAGCAGAAACGCTTAGTGATATAGTTATCAATAAAATCCAAAGGATAATTATTTTTCATTAAAATTTCTTTAAACGACTCAATGTTTTTGTTGTAAAATTTTTCATCTGAATGTTTAACCGCTCTATCAACCAAATTATATATTACGGCGATCTTTTGAGAAAAATGATGTTTTGAAAAATAAGTCCGAGAACAATCCAGAAATAGAAATAAATAATTATCTGTTAAATTGAAGCTAAATTATCAAAGTATTTATTTGAATCCTTAACAATTGAATTCAGAGAGAAATAGTAGATCCAGATGTCTTCAGGAATACTGAAACAATATTAGAACTTTGTGGAATCGATCGAGCATTTAAATAGGGACAAGGTTTTTCAGTATTTGTAACTTACCTTTTCAAATTATTCTTAGAGTCGTAGGCCCAACAAGCGATACTCCTTCAGTGTGAGTTCGAAGAAATGACGATGTCTAGCGAAAACTGAATATGCAATAGATTTCCTTTGAGTTGTTTTCGGGGAAAGTGAAAGGTCTGGAGTCTAAGTGTCGATGTAAATTAGACAAAACAACTTTCAGTTTAGGAGTGACCTAATTATTGATTTAATGTTGATGGCGTGGTAATACAGTCCTTAGAAAAATAGAAATGTACCTCGTAGTGGAAATTATCTCCTTGAACGAGCTTGGCTACGACACGACTTGAAGAATGCACTTGGTACTTGATTTTTGGAACTGGTGGAATAAACTCGATGACAATACACAACTAGTTAACTTGGTGGCTATTGTTGAACTGATAGGAAGAAGACGTGAAGTTGATTCGATGGTTACTTATAGACTAGTTAACGATATGGATCTTATGAATATTCTGATTTAGATGATAAAGGTATAGATTCTTATATAAGGAAAGAGATTAGGTTAGAAAGATTTCCTTTTATTAGATAGAGTAGGAAATTTAATTTTACCTATTGATGTTCAGATTCGTATATTAGTTTCTTCTGATGATGTAATTCATTCTTTTGCTATTCCTTCAGTTGGAATTAAAGATGATGCAGTTCCTGGTCGATTAAGTCAAAGGAGTTGAAGGCCTTCGTTGAAAACCTTTTAAGTTGAAGGCGTTTCCTGGACTGATCCAAAAAAGACACTTTGGGTTGGGCACGACTACCTAACGCAGTTAATTAGGTTTAACCTAAGTAAAGTAAATTAACCTAAGTAGTTAATTCGTCGGCGATTATTGGTCTCGCGAATTTGTCGATGGTAGCACCTTTCCAATAGCTTTCGATGAAAAGAAATGCTAATGCCACCCACTTTTATTACTTTTGGGTCAGTTTAATTCTATTCATTAATCTAGACCCACCTCCTCGGTCATCATAACATCCCAGATCCCAAGCACTATTACTAGAAGTCATCAGAATTAAAAGTAATTTATAATATAGTTGACCACCTATCAATGTTTATCACAAACATACTTTTTACAAAATTTGCCCTGCATAGCAACTTTCATATTAGAAAAACTTCACTTCTTAATTATATAAATAAAAATAAATCCAGAAGAGGAACTTGATAAATATTGTCGTTAAATTGAATTAAGCTTTAGTGTGTGAAACATAATTTGATGGATTTTTGATCCGAAAGTTGAGAACCGTTGAGTGTGTGTAATATGAAGATAAGACATCCCCAACACATCTCCAACCCCAAATGTGTAGCCCTCGATCAGGGATTATGTTGCCATCTATGTTGGCACTCCCTTGGACGTTACGTCGCATCCAAATGACCCAACCTGCTTGACTAAAAAAAAGAAGACGATGGAAATAGTTTTCTCTCTGAATTAGTTATCTTGGTAATTCAAGATGTTAGTCTTAAGGAGGAATTCAATTGTAATAGTGTACATAGTTTGTCGAAAATTTTTTTTTTCGAAAGTTTTTTGTTCGTTTGGTAGTGGAGATTAGTTTTAAAAAAAGTGCCGGTGTTCCTGGTTTAAAAATGCATCCTGTTGATTATATTGATAATTAAAACGAAGGACAAAAATAATAAGAGTCCATTCTTGTTTTAATGGACTGTTTTAATACCCGTATGGTGTGTGACGAACTGGTTGCCATGTTTTTTTAGAGGGGTGACTCGAGATCTTTTTTGTGAATCCACCATCAGTATGAGTACGTTTCTGGTTGGGAGGTGGAAAAGGGGTCGTTACATGTTATTTTGTTCGAGTAATGGCCACGTTCAGAAGTCAATCCCCTGCGATCTCTAGAATATTTACTTTTGGTGTGAAACAACAATACCTGAAAGATAAGTTTTTTGTGAATTTATTCTAGGAACAAATGTTTCTAGGAACACCGAAAAGAATTCCAGATATAAATGCTAATCGCGTGTAATTTTTTCAAACCTTATTTTCAATTGGGATAATTTTAAAGTACCCTAATGAAATTAAAATAAAATTCTTGTGAATCATGTTAGTTTACAAAAAATTACGATAATAATTAATTAACGTTGTAAAATTATTCCAATTTGTCTATTACTTCTGTTTCAAGTACTAAAAATTTCGCCAAGTGGTAAAATATTTTCCCTCCACTGCTGAGAAATAGTTTTTTAAATTATGAACTCCATAGCATTGGTCGGAGGATCGGGAATCATTTTTCATCCCTTTGGATTTAGTAATTCTAGATTTGCTACGCATTTCAAGATCTTTCACATTTTCTTTTCATGAGTAAAATCCGTTTGAAGACTTTACATGGGCGTTATAAGCTTCTACACTTAATTTAAAGGCTGTCGAGAAGTAAAGGTTCGTCGCTGTTTTTGAGGGGTCGAGAGACTCAATCCGACAGAAATTTTTTTTTGTCAGTGGGGTTGGTTTATAATCCAAGCATTCCGCTTTACAGTTCACTTAATTCTCCAGTTCTTTTCTTATTCTCGTGGAAATTCACCCCAGTCAGAGTGTTCTTCTGGAATTTATGTCATTTTCATGTTTTCGTTTCGCTTATCATTTTTTACATTCTACTTTCCCGGGAAAAATAAACTCTTCTCTATTCAGATAAAAGAGAAGGGGAAAATAATATCGCGAGTATAATTATTTGGAACGATTGTACAATTTTGAATGTTTGTAGATCTTTAAAAAAAATGTTTGAAAGTGTGATTAAAAAATTGTTTTTTCAAAGTAATTTTTCAATTGACGAACGATTTGGTTAGCGGATTAAAATGGGTGTAGGCATGTGGCAAATTGTTTGGTTGCTGTACGAAAGGGAAAAAATAAAGGAAAGGAATTGGTGAGTGGTGAGAGGATTGAACGAAGGCAAGTCAGGTTATCTGTGATTCAAAGAGAGCGATCCATCTTGCGACTTGCCAGGATTCAATTGTCGGCATTTGTTTGTGAAATCAGTCCCACCGGACCTATTCCTTCCTTGCTTCGCGTATCCTTTTTGCATCCAATAGACTTACATGAGGGGTTTCAATATTCAAAATTGTTTTTTAGACTCTCAGTTCTAGTTTTAATGCTTGAACCGTTTCACTATGAAAAGTTTGTTAAATAATAATCAAAATTGGCCAAATAATTCTTAATAATTACAGGGCTCAGATTGTGCGACTTATTCGACTTTTTTCCACTTTTCTAAGGAAATGCGACTTTTTTCGACTTTTTTGTGAAAAAATGCGACTAATCGACTTTTTCAAATTTTTTTTTTAGTAAAATGCGATTGAAATTTTTTAAATTTTCAGAAAATTAAAGTTAAAGGAAAAATTTTTAGTCAAATAATTGTTCTGTTAAGTTTATTTACAGATTTCTTTCAAATTTTTCAAAAAAACATCGATAACTTCTTTTTTAAATAAATATTTAATAATTATTTTTCCATAAGAATTAAAATCCTTCAAAAGATTCAAATTCAAACCTTTTTGAAATTAAACTACTTGTAAAATCTTCATGTTTTATAATAATTAAAGATGACCGAGTGATAAAATCGTTATTTTATATTATAAGATCTTATAAAAAAGAATTTAAAAATAATTGAATTTCTAGGATGAATTTTTTAATTTATAAAGATAATTAAAATTTTGACAATAATTTTATTAAAATTCTTTGCAAATCATTCAATTTCAGAAAAAAATTTTATTATTTATAAGGATAATTTAAATTTTGAACAGATTTTTTATTAAATGTTTAAAAGTAATTAAATTTTGAAGAAGAATTTTGATATTTTTAAAAACAGTTAAAATTGTTGGGCGAATATTAAAAAATTTGAAAATAATTGAATTTCTGTGATGATTTTTTTATTTTTTAAGATAATTGAATTTCTGTGATGAATTTTCTTATTTTTTAAGATAATTGAATTTCTTTGATGAATTTTCTTATTTTTTAAGATAATTGAATTTCTGGTAAGAATTTTCTTACTTTTGAAAATAATTAAATTTCCATGATGAATTTTATTATTGATAAAGATAATGATAATTTTGACGAGAAATTAAAACAAAATTGAAAATAATTGAAATTTTGCGGAGAATTTTATTACTTTTGAAAATAATTGAATTTCCATGATGAATTTTATTATTTATAAAGATAATTACAAATGCACAGAAATAAATAAATAATTGAAATTCACACAAAATTTTTATTAAAATTCTTTGAAAATAATTGAATTACAGAGAAGAATTTTATTATTTATGAGAATAATTGAAATTTTGAACAGATTTTTTAAAAAAATGTTTAAAAGTAATTAAATTTTGAAGAAGAATTTTGATATTTCTAATTGAAATTTTGAGAATTGAAAAAAAAAATTTGGAAAATAATTGAATTTCTGCGAAGAATTTTCTTACTTTTGAAAATAATTAAATTTCCATGATGAATTTTATTATTTATAAAATTTTGACGAGAAATTAAAAAAAAATTTGAATGTAATTGAATTTTTGCAAAGAATTTCATTATTTTTGAAAATATATGAATTTTAGAGAAGAATTTTATTATTTATAAAGATAATTGAAATTATGGCAGGCATTTTATGAAATTTTTTTTAAATAATTGAATTTTGGAAAAGAATTTTATTATTTATAAAAATAATTGAAATTTTGAACAGATTTTTTTAAAAAAAATGTTAAAAATATCTAATTAAAATATTTCTATGCATTTTATTAAATTTTATTAAATATTATTCCAGATTGTTTGATGTTTAAATATGTGTTGGCGAAAAATGTGTTTTTTTTACAATTTTGACAATTTCGTGTTTCCTTTTTGGCGTTTTTTTCCTAAAATTTCATTTGACTTTTTTCCGACTTTTTTGGAAATTTTATGCGACTTTTTGTGACTTTTTTGAGTCTGAAAGACGATCCGAGCCCTGCAATTACAACAATTTTCGAACCATTTCAACAGGAAAAGAAAGTTAAATATAATCGATCACGTATTACAGAAAAATTCATCAAACACAAAACTTAAATATTTTCGCAAAGTTCAATTAATTCCAGTATAGCGATAAATTTCCACTGTGACGTCACACTTAGATGATTCGACGAAAAAAAAATGCAAAACCAGGGAAAAGGGCATAATCGAAGGCAAGCAGGGTTAATAAGGCCATATATATTTATTCAAAGGGGAATAGAAGTTTTTATGGAGAATGAAAAGGGGGCAAAAAAAGTGGTAGGTTGGCTTTGGCTTAGAATTCGGGAAAAATGCGACTGTGACTTGGCATCGATGGATTTGTATGTTGGAGTTAGATCCATGAGAGAGAGAGAGCCCATAAAGTGACCCTAGGCCAGTTTCACCATCCCTATGAGCAGTATCGTATAGACCCCCCTTAGATCCGCAGAAGGAATTATTGCTCTTCTTATATATTCGTCGATTTGAACGTGGGGTTGAACGAATAATTCTCTACTCTCGATTCGTGTGAGACTGAATCAGATGAAAATAAAAAAAAAGAGAGAGAGAGATAGAAATTTCTCCTAGGCATGACTTGTTCTAAAAAAGAATTACTGACTCGGAACATTCAATAGGGTATATATATGAAAGAGGAAATATTTTTTTTTCCAGAAAAATATGCACTTGACTGTTTTTTTAAGCCAAAAGTTTTTTTAAATGTTACAATTTACAATAGGAGAATTTTATTTTACAAATTCAGTATTCTAAAGTCACTTTAGAGTAACCAATCATTAACTTATCAATATTAATCAAATCTTTAAATTTGATTTATCCAATAGACGAATTTTCTTCGTCAATTTTAATAAAATGTCTGTATTTTCAATTCCTCATATGAAAACAGTAGATAAAGACACTTTTTATGCATAAAAGGTAAAATTGAAAATTGGTAATATTGTATAAAAGACAAAGTTGGAAATAAGTTCAATTGCATAATGAACAGTTGGAAATTTGTTTCTTAAAATGAAAAACAAAGTTAAAAGTTGATTAAATTGGATAAAAGACAAAGCTGGAAATTGGTTAAATTGAATATAAAGCAAAATTGTAAATTTGATAAAAAACAATGTTGAAAATTGGTTAAATTAGATAAGAGACAAAATTGGAAATTGGATAAGATATAAAGTTAAAAATTGGTTAAATTATAAATGTCAAAATTGGAAATCGGATAAGAGACAAAATTGGAAATTGGTTAAATTATAAATAATAGAAAAAATTAGAAATTGGTTGAATTGGATAAAAGCAAAAATTGAAAATTTGATAAAAAACAGAGTTAGAAATAGGTTCAATTGGATAATAAACAAATTTGGAAATTGGTTTAATTGGATTGAACGAAGAATTGGAAATCGATTAAATTGTGCAAAAGGCAAAGTTGAAAATTCTTTAAATTGGATAATAGACAAAATTGGAAATTTGATAAAAGATAGAGTTAGAAATTGGTTAAATTATAAATGGCAAAATTGGAAATTGGATTAAAGACAAAATTGGAAATTGGTTAAATTATAAATAATAGACAAAGTTAGAAATTGCATAAAAGATAAAGTTGGAAATTGGTTTAATTAAATAATATAGAAATAATTGGAAATTTGATAAAAGATAGAGTTAGAAATTGGTTAAATTATAAATGGCAAAATTGGAAATCGGATTAAAGACAAAATTGGAAATTGGTTAAATTATAAATAATAGAAAAAAATAGAAATTGGATGAAAGATAAGGTTAGAAATTTGTTAAATAGTAAAAAGGCAAGATTGAAAATTATTCAAATTTGATGAATGACAAAATTGGAAAATGGTTAAATAAAATACTAGAAAAAATTGTAAATTGGTTGAATTGGATAAAAACAAACATTGCAAATTTGATAAAAGACAGAGTTAGAAATAGGTTCGAAATTGAAAAATAAACAATTTTGGAAATTAGTTTAATTGGATTGAACGAAAAATTGGAAATCGATTAAAAATGTGCAAAAGACAAAGTTGAAAATTCATTAAATTGGATAATAGATAAAATTGTAATTTGGATAAAAGATAAAGTTGAAAATTAGTTAAATTAAATAAAAGGCAAAATTGGAAATTCGATAAAAAGACAAAGTTGGAAATTGGTTAAATCGAATAAAAGGAAAAATTGGAAATTGGATATATTGGATTGAAAGAAAAATTGGAAATTGGTTAAATTGTGCAAAAGGCAAAGTTGGAAATTGATTAAATTGGATAATAAACAAAATTTGGAATTTGGTTTAATTGGATGAAAGGTAAACTTGGAAATTGCTCAAATTAGATAATAGAAAAAATTGGAAATTGTATAAAGATAAAGTTGGAAATTGGTGAAGTAGTATAAAAGACAAAATTGGAAAATATTTAAATTGCATAAAACACAAAGCTGGAAATTGGTTAAATTGAAAAAAAGGCAAAAATGAAAATTGGTTAAATTGGATTGAATGAAAAATTGGAAATTGGTTAAATTAGATTGAATGAAAAATGGGAAATTTATTAAATTGGATAATAATCAAAATTTGGGAAATTGGTTTAATTGGATAAAAGGTAAAGTTGGAAACTAGACATTTTAAGCTTCAAGAATTCTGTTGCAAACTTGTTATGAAAACGAAAAAAATGTTTGTAATGCAAGTAAATCTAATGTTTTTTCATAACAGATCTCTAAAAAATAAATCGTTTTACAACTTTAGAAAATTTTTATTACAAAACAAAAAATTATTAGGAATAAAATGTATTTTGTCTTTAATGAAAATAAACATCTAAAAGAAGAGTTATTATTTTTGTATTTTCTTATTCGACGTGACTTCGTTTGATCGATTTATAAAAACTAACGATATACTTAAAGTTAATGAACCTTGATGATTGCAAGTTGAGAATATTCAGCACCCAAACTATCCCATCACTGTTTTTTGTTGTCTCAAGGTTCGTTGATATTTTAGAAATCGATACCCTTGAGTTAATTGAGCTCCAAAATTAGCGATATGACATGAAAAAAGTAATAAATTTCTAGGTTTCACTTTAATAGAAAACCTCATGAATGCCATTGAATAACAAGATAGTGCTGAAATGCAAAAAAAACAAAAACATTTGATTAACTTAAAATTGAAATTTAAAAATTGCCATTTAATCTTTACCTAATGTCATCTTTCCACTTATGTATTTTGGATCCCTTTGAATGTCACCGATAGTCGAAATTGGAATCATCCAGTTGAAAACGGGTCCCCAAAAGTGGGTACTGCAATTTTTGTAAAAAATTTTTTATTAAAAATTAATAGTTTACAATATTCTTTTTCATTTGTCTTAAATTTTTCTTAAATTTAAAAGTTGTTTTAAATATTTGTCACGCGCTCCGAAGAAAGGTACCTAAGAAGCAAACGAATTTTAGGTTAGGGTCGTATTAGATTTCTCTTGATTAAAAGTTTATTTTTAATTATTTGAATTTGAAACCAATTTTTATTCAATAGTTTGGATATAGTGAAGACTTGAAGATCAATAATTTTTAAATAATAATTGATTTTCTTTCTGTATTTTTACGTGAAAAATGAAAAACATAACCTCAAAATTTTTTTCAGAGCGTGACACATTTGTTTTGAAAATGTAAATAAAAATGGAATAATATTCGAGGTGGATGATTACCTCATGAAGTAATCTCTCGTCTCCTTGTTGGCAATTATTTTTCTAACGTGACTTGACATTGTCGTTTGATTTCTTCTAAAACTATCAAAACCTTCAAAATTTGAAAGATATGAATTTTTGGTTTTTATAAATATTCGATGTTGGTTGGATAGTTATCCGATAGCGTTCTTCTAGAGATGATCTTGACCTTTTACTTCATATCTAATTGAACTTTTAAAAGTCAATACTTTTCTAGTTTTCCTACATTTTTAATGTTATTTCTTACATTTCCATTGTTTGCAAATAAATCGTTTCTGATTAACAAAAATTATAATGAAATTTAAAAAAGTGTTTCAGGTAATGAAAATTATATATCCTAACTTACAAAACTATTTTAATAAGTATTATTCGTTTACTATTTTCTGTATTAAGAACATTGTACTTACTCAAGGAAAAATTAATTTCTCCAATTAACAATTTTTAGTTTCAACAAAAACAATGTATTCTACTTTTGCTTCATTCTTTTTATAAAAGACTATTTGTAGTCTGCACTTGTCGACGTTTAAAAATCAACTGGCAAAACAAATAAAACCGGATTTTCTAGTCGATGCAACTTTTAATATATAAATATAAAATCGACAGACCTTCTACGCTGATTAGATGCAAGATATTATCTGTTTTGTATATGTTTTTAATCTTACAAGTATCGTGCATACATTAGGTGAGATTCGAATGAAGAGGGAAGGAGAGAACGGAGATGTTACGTTAGTATCGTGCGCGTGGCATGTAACGCAGATCTTTCAGGTAGTCACAAACTAGCTGACAAGAAACATTTAGAAGGGGAGGGAGACGTGAACAGATGTTATTTTAATATGACGCCGGAATTAATATAATAGTCCAGTTAGTAGTTTAAAAATATTTAATAATTAAATATTTTTTAAAATATATTTTAAAATCCTTACGATATAAGGAATTTACATACAATCCACCACGTATTACAAAAAAAAGGGTAAGGGAAAAATACAAAAATTAAAGCAATTGAAATGTTTAGAAAAAAATACAGACGTGAATAATTAACTATAATTGCTAATTATCCAATAAGTACTTCAAACAATTTTACTAAGTGTGACGCGATCTGAAGAAAGGGACCTTAGAAGCAAAAAAATTATAGGTTATGTTTGTAATTTTTTAAATGAAAATACAAAAAAATTATCAACTGATAATGTGAATCATTAATATTTAAATATTTATTATAACTGAAATATTTAATAAACACTGATTTTAATTTACAAAAAATAAAAAGAAACTTTTAATCAACAAAAATGTAACATTAACATAACCTTAAAGTGATTTTCTTCTAGGGTCCCTTTCTTCACATCGCGTCACAATTACTAAGTTTTGAACAATCTATTAAACATCAGGTGTTTAAATATAATCTCCCACGTAGTAGAAAACTTTTCAAAATAATAATTATAAAACTATTTTATTAAAATATTGCTTACAAAAGAATAATATATAGACCTAGGTTCAGTTACGAAATAAAAATTATATATTTTTAGGAAAACTGATAAATAAAAATAACAGTTGATAACATTTTTTTTTATTATCCAAGTATGTAAAATTAAAATAATAAAATTAGTTATAAAATGTATTTTTTAATTTTTTTCAGACGTTATTTCTTGTCCCTAGTTTTGTGTGTAACATGGTGCAGCGTTTTTAAGAAATTAAAATATTTAATAAAAATAAAATCAGAATTTAATTATACTTTAGTTTAGTACAAGCAATAATTCAGTTCCCTCATGATACGACAGAAAAAAATTAAAAACCTACCTTTTTTTGTTTTTTTAGGTTTAAAGCAACAATCTTGTGTAGGGAATCACTGAATCGTCATCGTGAAGCCTTTATATATTTTAAAATAAACAAAAACAATTTGTTTTCATTAAATAATAATACTCGTAATACTTTACTAAATGTAAATGACAGGAATGCGAAATCGATTAAAAAAAACAAACAATTTATTTAAAAAAAACAGTGCATAATTTTTTTAACTATGTCTAAATAAAATTAAACAAACAAAAGTTACTTTAACTGCTATAATTTTAATATAAGCTTTAACATTAATTACTACCTACATTTTCATAATTTACCACATAAACTTCTATAAATTACCCTCAATTTAAAAAATTAGTTTTTAAAAATTCCTTCTTAATATAAATTACATTAAAAATTTCGTAAATTACCATTAATTTCCTGCATTAGTTTTTTGAATCTTTATTAATGTCTTGCGATAATATTTTATAATTTACCTTACGATTGTTATAAGTAACCACCGAAAGTTACTGCATAAATTTCCTGAATTAGATTTTTAAATCCTGAATTTCGTTTTCAATATCACAAATTACCTCAAC
Source organism: Leptopilina myrica (nomen nudum) (assembly GCA_032872475.1). Classification (NCBI taxonomy): domain Eukaryota; kingdom Metazoa; phylum Arthropoda; class Insecta; order Hymenoptera; family Figitidae; genus Leptopilina; species Leptopilina myrica (nomen nudum). The sequence goes on along the minus strand of CM065464.1, from coordinate 40,248,771 downwards.
ATTTTCATAAATTTCAGTAAAAATTACAATAATATGTTTTCAAAAATTACTGCATAAATGATAATTAAGTAAAATGAAATTAAATAAATAAATTTTTTTAGGGCTACGAACCTAATGCTCCGCCAAACTAATAAATCTCTTTTAATTTATAAAGCAAATTTATTCGTTTATAAATGTTTAATGGATAGATTTGCACTTCATCATTTTAATAAAAGAAATACTTAAAAAAAATTATTTTTCTCGTTTTTAGAAGAAAACGCCCTCAAAGTATATGAGAGATAATTGAAACATTAAAAATTTTGCTCTAATGCTACTAAAAGCTTCTTTTGTAAACAAATAATTAAAAGATTTTTAATTTTTACATTTCCATTTAAAAACAATGTTAAAAACTAAAATCGTTAATGAAAAACGACCATCAATAAATTCCCAGTTTTCCCTGGTTTTATTTTCTCATCAAATTTTAATTTATTTCATTTCGAACATAAATCTATAATTTGGAAAATAATTGAATTAAACAAAGAATTTTATCAATTTTTCCAAAAAAATCTTATCTGTTCATAATTATAATTGAAAATTTGATTAATTCAATTTCATTAAAATTTATTGATACGAATTGAATTTCTGCAAAATATTTTACTATTTATAAAAATAATTGAATCCTTCCAAAGAATGTTATTACAAATTTATGAAAATAATAAAATGTTTGCGTAGGATTTTATTAAAAATGTTGAAAATACTTTAATTGTAGAGAGCAATTTAATTATTTATAAAGATAATTGAAATTATGGATGATAATAATAATAATATTCAAAAGAATTTAGTAAGTCGGAAAAATTTTGCTATTTATGAAAGTAATTGAATTTTTGAGACAAAATTTAATCAAATTTTTAAAAATAATTGCATTTTTCGACGAATTTGATTAAAATTTAGATAAACTCTATTTTTAATAATTCAATTCCTATGAAATTTTCATTCTTTTAGAAAATAATTTAATATTCGTGTAGAATTTTGTCAAAATTCTTTTTAAATAATTGAATACTTTTTGGAAATTTTATTAAAATAGTAGACATACAAATAATCGAATGAAGAAAAATTTTGAAAATAATTGAATTCTTATAGTGAATATAAATGAATTTTTGTTATTTATAGAAATAATTGAACTTTTACAAAAAATTTTTAATAAAATTCCTAAAAGTAATTTAATTATGTGGAAGTTTTACTATTTAGGAAAATAATTGAATGTATTGCGAATGAATTTTTTAAATTATAATTATACGGTGAATAACTTTCCTGGATTATTTAGAAAAATTTAAATAAAATTCTTTAAAAGAAGTAAATTATTTTCAATAGAATGTAAAGAAATTTCAATTACATCGAAAATTTTCAATTATTTGTTTACAAAAATTCATTATCTTGAAATAACAGAATTAAAAAATTTTATTTTTAAAAATTTTCAAAAAACTGCGAAAATTGAACTTTATAAAAAAATTAGAAATGTGTATTTTTTTCAAATTAACTAATAAAAATTTTAATTATTAATCTTCGCACTAAGAATCGTGAATACATTAGAATGTGACTCCTTCTAAAAGTTAATTATTTATCAATTATTAAATTAAAATACTTTGAAAATTCGATTTTTTAAAAAGTTTTTATTGAAATTCTTTAATTATTTTTTTTGTCACCGTGGATTATATTTCCTACTTTTTTTGTCATCAAGGCTACTTTTTCCTACTTTTTTTAAATTCATAAAGGAGTGCGAAGCCTGTATATACATATGATTATTATTTTTTTACTATATTATATTTTTATTATATTTACAATATTTTAACTTTTATTTATTTATTATTTTTTATATGCATGTTGAATGACTTATATTCTATTTTAAATGCTACACGAACTAACACTTAGTGTCTCTATCACTTTCATTTGCGTTGTCCTCTTCTTCTTTTGATTGTGCGTTGGTTAATATAGATAAAATCAAAATTATAAGCAAAATTTGAAAATAGTTTAATTGCATACTGAACAGTTGAAAATTTGTCTTATAAAATGAAAGACAAAGTGTGTAAGATTGGTTAAATTGGAAATTGGTAGACAGTACATTACTACATAAATTACCATTGAGTAAAATGAACACACAACTAGACACACTACCCTAAAATATCAAATATTACACTGAGAAAGCATTATACTTAATTTAAATAGAAAAATAATTTTAAGTGATTTTGTTATATTGAAATTAGTTTGTAAGCTTAATCCTAATATATAGAAAACATCTACTGCATTGATTAAAAAGTATTATTTGTTTGAATAATTATATTTAATTCAAACATATTTTCTGTTTTGATTTAAACAAAAAATATATTAAAAAATTTTGTGTTTGATTCAAACTTAAAAGTTGGTTATAATTAATTTAAAATCAACCACAACTTATGTTTCAATTAAGTATATTACTTTCTTTTAATGAACCAAAAAATATGCCTGAATTAAACTTAAATATGTTTGACTGTACAGCAAAGATATTTTAAGTTTGATTTAAACATAATATGTTTGAATCAAATAAATCGTTTTCTCAGTGTAGTTTATTTAAATATAATCAACCACGTATTAAATTTTTTTTTTTTAAACTTCTAAAACTATTAGAAAAAAATATCATCGCACGATAAAATAGACCAATAGCAACGTTCGGAAAAAATCGAATAATTTCGTAATCAATTATTCTAAAGTAGATTCTGTCATCGGCCGCATGTCATCCATAATATTTTCCCGACAGATTTGCATAGGACGTTTATACGTTCAATTTAATCAGCAAATCCCCCCTCCTGTAGTTTCAATATCTATTCAGCGAAGAGGCCACATTCCGCCACCCTTCTCATAATAAATGCACAGGTTATTATTTCTCGCGTATAATATTGATGGCGCTATGAATGTTGCATGGTAGAGAGAGGGTGGAAACCGTCAAGCCGCAAATATGGTGGGGAGAAGAAAACGTGAGAGGTGGGGAATGGTGACGCATGCGCCTTCAATAGGGTGGTATTTATTGATCTAGAGGGGTGGTTTTTCCGAACCCTCTGGGTCCAGCGCAGCGTCGTGTTGTCCTGACTCGGAGCCCTTGAACGTGGTCCATAACTTACGTCCTAGGCAAATTTTTATCATAGAATTGCTCTCATCCTCATAGGGTTCATTTAACCTTCACACTAAAATTTTTCTCCCAAAAAATAAACACTCTCCATTTCCTGCACTGTCATCAGTAAATCTATTGTTAATCCTGTTTTATCATTATTTTTCCGTTCCGTATTCTTTTTTCAGTGTTGAAGAAAAATTTTTGATTTGGAATTCATATTCAAAATGTAGAGATATGATTTTTTTAATAATTCGGTAAATAAAAATTGGTTTTGTCAAGAAGAGATTTAGACGTCTTCATATTTTAGAGCTTTATGAGGTGTGTATAGTTGTATTAGATTTATTTTTATCACTAGAGTTTCTTATTTGGATTTTTTTTTGTGTTAAATTTTTTTTTGTCGAGGGATTTACGTTGGTGTGAAAGGATCCCCTGAATATTCGTGTACGGTATCTTCGCGATCGTTCCCTTCTGAAAGCAAATCCTTGGTCCTTTTCAACCCGCCTGCCCCTCAGCAGCCCCTAGGCTACCATTCGAGGCACTCAAGAGTATTGCCGCTATTTTCAGTTGAGTATATATACGATTTAGCTAGTATACAAGGGTCTCTCGCGTTTTCCCGGGAAATGTCGTTTACATTCGCCTTTTCGTTTGACATGCCAGCGTTTATATATATATAAACGCACACGAAGCAGGCCGCAGCTTTTTATCGTGTGCGACTAACGGCTTGGGAAACGGTCATTACTTCTTTTCTATGGCGATTAATTCTTACGATTGCCACTGAGAAAAGAAAATTGTTACATGTAATAATCCAGTAAACTTTTTTTTTTACATAATTTAAGTCTTCGTACTTTTTTTTTAATATATACGTTCCCTTGATATACAATTTCTTGATTGGAAATTAGCGATGATGTAATGCACACTAAATAATTGTCGTTGGTAAATACTTTTTTCTTTATTTATGTCTGATGTGAAGTACTCATAGGATCATTAATTAATTTTATATGATGGAAAATAAGGTGAGATTTATTGTAATTCTTCGTAGACTTGTTAGCGAAGTTTCTACTTGCTTTTAAGTAGATTTTATGGTCATTGTCGATTATTGGGCATAAATAATAATTGTCGACAATTGTAGCTTTAAACGTTATGATATAGAGACTTACAATTTTTTAAAAGAACAAAAATGAAAAATTAGTTTAAGTTGATTTTTGACTCATCTTTATGTGTAATGTGGAATAATGATATATTGATTTAAAGCTGATTTTGATCCTCTTTATATATGAAAGTAGCAACAATTCGCTAATTTCTTGCATACTTTTTAAAATTAAATTTGTAATTTAAAAAAATAGATCATGGATTTACTTTAAACAAAAATTACCTGACACCTGACTCGGAATGATCGTTAAATTCAGTGTTTAGTAAATATTAAAAAAATAGAATTTTAACATTTACAATTCAATTTTGTTTTCATAAAACATAAAAATATTAATTAGAATATATATTATTATTATTATTATTATTATTATTATTATTATTATAACAATAATCATAAATTCTGAGTCAGAGAATTCAAGGAATAGTCGTTTATTTTTAATAAAAGTATTTTAAAAATTCAACTTTTCGAATTCGTAAGAAAATTCAAATTTTTTGTGTGCCTTTTTTGCTAGGAAATCACCGTACGAATTGTAATACAAAACCTTCAAATTTTTCAATTTCTAAAAAGTAATTTTTTTTAAATAACTTCATTTTTCAAAAACTATCATGCAATTCTTAAAAATTTTATAAAATTTAATTTTTTATGAATTTAATTAGAAAATTTTAAAAACTCAGACTTTTTAAAAAATGCTAATAATTCAAATCCTTTTTAAAATTCGTTAAATTTGCCAATAAATTTAATTAATTATTAAAAATAATTAATGTATGGAAAAATTTTACTTAAAACCATTTTAAAAAATAAAATTTTGGAAAAGTTACAAAATTTGATTGTAGAAATTCAATTATTTTGAAAAGTAGTAAAATTCTTTTTACAAAAGTTCGATTCTGTTTAAAATTAAAAAAAAAATTCTTGTCAAAAAAAATGATTTTATTTAAAAACATTCTTAAAAATTAAATTTTGGAAAAGTAACAAAATTTGATTGTAGAAATTCGATTATTTTGAAAAGTAATTAAATTTTTCTTACAAAAGTTCAATTCTGTTCAAAATTAAAAAAAAAAATTCTTGTCAAAATCACAATTATTATTTTTATAAATAACAAAATTTAATTATTTTAAAAAGTCTTCATGATTTCAATGATTTTTAATATCTACTATTTTAATAAATTTTCTAAAATAATTCAATTCTCTTCTTAATCCTTTACAAATTATTTTTAATAAATGATTATAATATTTTTATATAATTATTATATACTGTATAATATTTTTTATAAATTTTTTCTTAAAAATTCAATTAATTTTATCTACAATAATTTTTTTTACAAAGTCAATTATTTTTGTGAATAATAAATTTGTTTTAGAAAATCAATTATTTTTACTAACAATAAATCTCACCGCAAAACTTTTATTATTTTTAGTACAATTATTATTGACTTTCTCGAAAAATGTAATTATTCTTAAAAATTTGATTAAAATTCGTAAAAATAATTCAACTATTTAAAAATTTGTTGATAAAATAAAAAAAAAATAAAGTAGATAAATAGAATCCAGCTATAAGAATTTAACTATAAAAAATAAATTTTAAAAATATTCAATTATTGAATAAATTATTTACTTTTGTATTCAAAAAATTGAATAATTTTAAAAAGGTTTTTTAATTAAAATATTTGAAAATTTGAATTTTTTATACGTCCATATAACTGGCAATTTTAAAGAATTAATTTTTTTTAAAAGTTTAATACAATTTTTTTTAAATAAATTGAAACTACATGGACGTAATGTGTAAATTTTTCCAAATTTTTAGAAATTTTCCTATATTTTCATAACGAAATTTTCCAAATGGTTTAAGTGAGTTTTTGCAAAGTTTTGGGATTCTTTGAATACTATTTCATCAGAATATTTCTAAATTCATAGAAAATTTTCCTTCATTTTTTAGAAAAATTCTCTTTTCCATGTTAGTATATATATACTTTTTCTAAATAATTAGTGGAATTTTCTACCTAAATTATTTTGAGAAATTTTCAAAAACTTTTCTAACAGTTTATTTAATTGAATTTTCCGAATAGTCGAAATTTAATAAAGTTCAATTTTAAATAAATAGTCGATCTAGAGGGGAATTTTAGTTAAAAAATTCCAGAAAATAGTAATTCAATTGAAATGATAGGAATAATTTTTTAGAAGTTACAGTAACAATGTTAGTAATATAAAATAATAATATATTATTTTTAAAAATCTTAATTCCTGTGGAAAAATAATAATAGTTGGTAATAATAATAATAAAATATTTATTTAAAAAAGAAGTTATTAAAGATTTTGAATAGTTTAACAATTAAAGAAATTTGTAAATAAATGTAACAGAAAATTTTTTTAATAAAATTTTTTCCTCTATTTTCTTAAAGTGAAAAAATTTTCAATTTTATTTTTAAGTAAAATTTGTAATTGACAAATAGAATTTGTAAGCAACTTTTTTCTTTATTTTAAAAAAACTTGGATTTTATTAAAGCAATTGTAATTAAAAAATGAAAATAATCCAAATTAATTCCTTGTGTAAATTGAGAATTTCCTATACAAAAATATTAATTCGCGCAATTTAGATCAATTAAACGAAATTTGTTATAAAAAAAGCGTATAAAAACAAAATTTATTTGTTAATCATGATGTTTTTTAAATTATCTACTTTTCTAATTTCAAATATTATTTTATTATAAATCACGAAAAATACCCGTATATTTTCGATTTATGTCAAACAATATTTTTTAAAGATGAAAACAACAAAAGTATACACAAAAGTCACTTCAGGTGTGAAAAAACTTTTTGGTATAATGTCTACGTTTCCTTGATTTAAAGTTTATTGAAAAAAGTAGAATGTCCATGCTTTTTTATGTCGATAGTAGGTAATTATTTTAATGTTCCATAAGTCAAGTAAGAAGTCACTAAATGTTTCGACTTTGATCTTTAACAGTGTCAATGAGTTTTGTTTGCTATTCTCCGGAAGATGAAAAACATCCTTTGATGTTTGTGATAAAGCAGATTGTATCCCCCTCTTTGTGTCGAATAATCTCAATCAGTTCGAACATCAAAGATTGAAAAAGAGAAAAAGAATATATTTTTAAATACTTATTCCAAAAAATCCATTTCTGCACTGAACAAAATTTGATTAAAATCTTCAACTACCAGTGGAAAGTTGTCAAATTAATTACTTTTTTAGTTTTGCGAACAATTTTTGTATAGTTGATTTTACTACTAAATTTTTTCGAGTATGAAAGAATTAGTAGATTAAATTAAAATAAAAAACACAGATTTTACTCAATTTCATTGAATTATAATTTATAATTAGATTTAGATGTACCATGTAGCATATAACCTGCATTTTACAATAAATCATAATCCATTCGTTACACACCAGTTTTGTTGTCTAAGATAATTTTTTTAGTTATAACAAATGTTGACAAATTGAAATAAGATGAATTTATAGTTTTTCTGAACAGTTGGACATGAATCTCACGATATTTCACAATTGTACTCGATCCTGCTTTATACTGAGACTCGAGGGAGTGCACTTTACTGTTTCTTTTTTTTAACTTTATTTTTTTTTTCATGTTTCTACTGTTTTGAAAAGAACGGACAGAAAGTGCTCGAGAACTGAGTGGGTGTCCGGTGAATACTGTCGCGTGTAAGGTGTAAAAATGAATAAGAAAAAAAAGAGAGAGAGAGAGAGTTTTGAAATAACATAGCACTCTTTCTCTTCGTTTCTATATGTTGTTCTTAAATTTCCCAGCTGGCCGGGAAATCGTACAATGACAAACAATAAATCGCGTTTGTTTGTAGCTGTTCATTTATCACTACTACAAGACAGATACACTCTCAAAGATTTTTAAGTAATCGTTTCTTTTTTGTTCGACGAAAGTTTGACGAAATTTTGAAAACTTCAAGACAATGAAAAAATTTTATGATTACATTTGAAAATAATTTATGTGTTCCCTAAATTTTGATTAGAAAAACTTTTTACTATTTGGAACTACTGACTGACTTTTCGCTTTTGAATTGGGAAAATTTTCTAATCAGTTAGTAGAAATTGCTAATTGTTGGTAAAAATTAATTCAAAACGAAAAAGTCAGTCACTAATTAAGTAAATGTTTTCACTAAATAATATTTAGAGAGTAAATAGAAAATGTTATCCAACTAATAATTTAATTTTATTACCAGGTGGAGCAGACAGAACGATAAATCCTAACAGAAAAACAGCTAATTTTTTTTATTTGATTTCGTAACATATTAAACAATTTTTTTCAATCACAAATCCTAAAACTAAAAAATCAAATTTTTAATCCCTCTTCAATTTTATAGAGAGTAGAGTAAAATAGAATAATATTAATAATAAATAATAATAATAAGTAATCATGGTTTCACAAAATTCCAGTTTTTGTAAACGTAATTTTTTGTGCTGACAATAAAATGTCAAGAACAAGGCACTTCTGAATTCTGAAATAAATCTCACGAGACATTATGACAAAGAATATAATAATTTAATATTAAGACGAATGATTCTAATGATTCAATAATGCTTTTCACATATCAAATATGTCAGTGCAATTCGTCCAATGTACTTATGTAATAAACGAGATGCACACGTGTATAATTTATTTTCCATCCACTCATATATATATACGTATTCTTCGAGTGGAAATCTTTCCTGTGAGGACACGTGCAATTTCCGAAAAGTTGGATCTATAGAAAGGAGAGTTATGAGCGCTACCCTTGAATAAGAAACATTATTCCAGTCGATAAAGCGATTTGGCTGCACTCACAAAAATTATGCTCCTTCTATTTAGCATCGAGAAGCATTGTATGTGCGAGGGAGGCATATTCAGGATAATGTTGAAAATAGGAAATGAAACAGAAAATCAAGAAATAGGAAAAACCGCACCTTAGAATTTTTTATTCAAAAGACATTTCTTTTAAATTTCATAAAACTTTATAAAAATGATTTAGAATTATTCAAAATAATTTAGAAATTTTATGCACATTTTGAAAGAAATAATTTGAAATAATTCCTTAAAAACGTAAGGATGAAGTTTTTTAACTTTAAGGGGTCGATTATGAAATTTCACTTCACTTTCACTTCGTTTACAGTTTTACTCAAAATTTATTTTCACTTCACTCTCACTTTCAATCAAAATTTATTTTCACTTCACTCTCACTTTCAATCAAAATTTATTTTCACTTTACTTTCACTTTCACTCAAAATTTATTTTTATTCAATGTTCACTTTCACTCAAAATTTCTTTTACCTTCATTTTCACTTCAATTTCACTTAACATTTATTATCTTAACACTTTTACTTCACTTTCACTTTGATCCAAAATAATTTTTCCTTCCACTTTCACTTCACTTTAACTCACAATTTTTCTTTAGTCCCTTTTCACTCTACTTTCACTTTCACTCAATTTTTACTTTTACTCAAACATTTTCTGCACTCTATTTGCTCTTCACATTAATTCCCTTTACACTATCACTCAAAATTTTCTTTCTCTACTTTCACGTTTATCCAAAATAATTTTTCACTTCATGTTCACTTAACTTTTACACACAATTTATCATCTCTTTCTTTTCACTCCACTTTTACTCAAAATTTATTTTAAATCTATTTTCATTCTACTTTCACCTTCACTCAAAATTGAATTTTCACCTCACTTTCACTTTTACTCAAAATTTATTTTACCTTCTTTATTCTTTTTCACTTCATTTTTAATCCACTTTTATATTCACTCAAAATTTATTTTCATTTCACTTTCACTCCATTTTTACATTTACTAAACAATTTTTTTCACTCCACTTTCACTTTGACTTAAAATTTATTTTAACTTCTTTTTCACTTCATTTTCACTCCACTTTTAAATTCACTCAAAATTTATTTTCATTTCACTTTCACTCCATTTTTACATTTACTAAACAATTTTTTTTACTCCACTTTCACTTTGACTTAAAATTTATTTTAACTTCTTTTTCACTTCATTTTCACTCCACTTCTAAATTCACTCAAAATTTATTTTCATTTCACTTTCACTCCATTTTTACATTTACTAAACAATTTTTTTTACTCCACTTTCACTTTGACTTAAAATTTATTTTAACTTCTTTTTCACTTCATTTTTACTAAACTTTTACATTCACTCCAAATTTATTTTCATTTCACTTTCACTACATTTTTATTTTTACTCAAAACATTTTTTTCACTCCGTTTTCACTTTGACTTAAAATTTATTTTAACTTCTTTTTCACTTCATTTTTACTAAACTTTTACATTCACTCCAAATTTATTTTCATTTCACTTTCACTACATTTTTATTTTTACTCAAAACATTTTTTTCACTCCGTTTTCACTTCACTTGCACTTACAATTTTTTTTCACTCCATTTTCACTTTTACTTACAATTTTTTTAACTCCATTTTATTTTCACTTTACTTTTACTCCATTTTTATTTTTACTCAAGACATTTTTTTCACTCCATTTTAACTTCACTTGCACTTAAAATGTTTCTTCACTTCATTCCTACTTTTACTCAAAATTTATTATAACTCCAATTTCACTTCATTTTTACTTTTTTTTCCCTTCACTTTGACTAAAAATTTGTTTTTATTCCATTATTACTTCACTTTCTCAAAAAAAAATTTTATTCCACTTACACTTCACTTTACTTTCACTTTGTCTAAAAATTATTTTATCTCTATTTGCATTTTACTTTCAGTCAAAATATTTTTTTAATCTACATTCACTTCACTTTTACTCAAAATTTATTGTTACTCTACTGTTACTTCACTTCCACACTACTTTCACCTCCAATATAATTTTATTTTATTATTCTTTTTCTGCAATACGAAATTTAAAGTCTAAAACGTTTTCTAACAAAAAAATAAATGAAAATAAATTTTGAGTAAAAGTGAAGTGAAAAAGTACAGAAAAAATATTTTTGGTGAAAGTGAAAGTAGAGTATAAAATTATTTTAGATGAAAGTGAATGTGAAAGGGGAGTAAATGAGAAGTGAAAATAGAGTAAAAAAAATTTTTGAGTAAAATTAAAAATGTAGTGAAAGTAAAGTGAAAATTGAGTGAAAATAAATTTTGAGTGAAAGTGGAGTGAATGTGAAGTGAAAATTGAGTTAAATTAAATTTTTAGTGAAAGTGGAATGATAATGAAGTTAAAATGTACTAAAAATAAATTTTAAGTGAATGTGGAGTGATAAAAATTTGTGTTTGTGAAAGTGAAGTGAATATGGAGTGAAAAATAATTTTGGTAAAAAGTTAAAGTAGAGAAAAAAATTTTGAGTGATAGTGAAAGGGAAATTAATGTAAAGAGAAAATGAAGTGAAGAAAATGTTTGAGTAAATGTAAAAATGGACTGAAAGTGACGTGAAAATTGAGTGAAAAATTTTTTTTGAGTAAAAGTTAAAACGGAGTGAAAGTGAAATGAAAATGAAGTAAAAATAAATTTTGAGTGAAAGTGAAGTGAAACTTGAGTGAAAAGAAATTTTGAGTCCTAATGAAAGTGAAGTGAAAGTGAAGTGAAATTACATAATCGACCAAGTTGCATGACAAGTTAAAAGTCTGATTCTAATTCTTAATTTAAGCATTTTTTGAGAAACTCACTTGACATCATCTGAATTCTTTGCGAGCATTTTTCATGACTACTTGATAGGATTTTCCGATTTTTTTTTGCCATTGCGCATGACTACTTGGAGGATGTCTCGATTTCGCTTGAAAGTAATCATAATATGTATGAGAAGCGAAAGAGAAATCCGTCGAAGCGCGCAAAACGTACCTAGCACCTATTTTTCTCATTGGAATTGCAATGAGTTTGCTTCTCATATGGTCTGTATAAATTACCGCCCCCACCAAGCACGGAAGAAAAAAAATTCTGAAAAATACATTTATGTCATATATAGAATTGTGAAATTAAATCCAGAAATTTTTTTTTTTTTTTTGCTTCACACAGACTTATTGCCTATGTCGAACAGGAAAAATTAAAGAAAGGTTTTATGTAAACAAAAATTTATAAAAGTTAAGTAGTAAATTAATTTCTCAATTTTTCAAATAATTTTTTTTGTGAATAATTCTAAATTGGAATTATAATAAGAAATAATAATAATAAGGAAAAATAGTGAGTAAATAAAAATATGCGAAAAAGTGGGATAGAAAATTTAAAAACGTACATACCCCATACATATGGAGGTGGATTCAGGGGATGCTCTAGGAGGGACGAATAATATTCGCAGTATTTTTCCTTTTCCCCGTTGAATTATTATACGATTCATGTTTCGGATTGACTCACAAAATACAAAAGCGAAACGAGAGAAATGTTATTGTACAGGGGATCAGGGTTGAATATACCTTCGAGGTAAAAACCTTATATTTTTGTTGCGCACAGTGCATCTATTCTGTGTTCACTTTAGGAAAACACTCGCATTGAAGTACTTTTCTTTTCGGCTAATTGCATTCAAATTTTAAGTTAGAAAAATGGGGAAAAGAATCGTTCTAAAGGAAAAATAGTAAAATAATTTCATTATGCATTAAGGGAAATCACTTTTGGAGGCATTTCTTTACTTCCATAAAGCTTTTTACTTCTTTACTTCTTTCTTCTGAAAAGAAGATTTTTATAATATTTTTTCGTTTTTCTGAACGCATCTTTAAACTGTTTAAAAATTGACATTTAATAGAAAATATAAAAGAGCAAAATCCTCTTAATTAGAAAAAAATTTAATGTCTACATAATTAAAGCTTTTGCACATTACTGCTCTTCTTTATTATATTTTAGACATTCCTACAAAACTTCAACTCAATTTATTAAATACTTAAAAAGAGAAAAGTAGTAAAAAAATTACAATTGAATTTCTAATAGTCATATGCTGTTAAACAAAAAAAAATAACTCAACTTTTTTTTATCTTTTTTTATGAAAGTAATTAGAGTTATTATTTTATTGATAATTTTTTTATTTCTTCAACAAGGGCTGCGAGTTACTTCTTAGAGGCCCTTATATGGGGGCCGTTAGATTACGTGGTAATGATTGCTATGGTAATGATTAACATAGCAAATTTATGTAAATAAATTAGTAGATCTCAATAATTTGCTAATGTTGCAGTTCTCATAAAAAAAATTTAAAAACTTCCAGTTAAAAACCATTTAACATTAATTTCTTTTTACAAAAAATTAATTTTTAACTTAAATTTTAATGGTTGTAACATTTATTTCACATAAAATTCATTTGACAACAATTTTATTTCACATGAAAGTCATTTACCATAATTCTCACTTGACACACAATCCATTAATATAAATAAATTATTAATTATTAATTATTATAAATTAATATTAATAAATATCATTTTACATAAAATTCACTGGACATAAATTTCATTTGACCTAAATATCATTAAACGTAACTCTTATTTATTATAATTCTTATTTAACAAAAAATTAACTTTATTTAAATTTCATTTAGCATAAATTACATTTAACATAATTTTCATTTGACATAAAATTTACTTTACACAATTTTCATTTGACATAAAATTTACTTTACATAATTTTCATTTGACATAAAATTTACTTTACATAAATTTCATTTAGTATATATCCCATTTAACATAATCCTCATATGACATAAAATTCATTTGACATAGATTACATTTTACATAAAGATCATTTGGTTTGAAAATATAGGCGCGAATTTCAAAATTACCGAATCACAATGTTGTTTATAATATCTAATTGGTTACTTTTATAATTCGCGCCGATATTTTAATGTAAAATGTAATTATGTGTAAAATGAATTTTATGTCAAATAGGAATTTCGTTGAAGGACTATTATGTCAAATGAACTTTTATCTCAAATGACATTTATGTCAAATAAAAATTGTGTTAATTGTCTTTCATGTTAAATAAACTTTATGTCAAATGAAATTTATTTAAAATGAGAATTATATTAAGTAACATTTTTGACAAATGACATTTATGTTTAGTGAAATTTATGTCAAATGAAATGTATGTCTAGTGAAATTTATGTCAAATGAAATTTATGACAAATGAATTTTACGACAAAATAAAATTTCTAAATTATATTATGTCAAATGAGATGTTAAATGTAATATTTTACCTCAAATGGATTTTCTGCTAAATAAAACTAATGTTAATTGAAATATTCGTCGAGTAATTTTCATGTGAAATAAAAGTCAAATCAATTGTATTTTTATTTTAAATGGAAATTATGCTAAATTATTTTTATATCAAATAAAATATATGTTGCATTAATTCTTTGTCAAATGAAATATATTTTATATAAATTTTATTCTTAATGAAATTTTGTGTCAAATATGAATATCAAAAAATAACATTTATGCAATAAAAATTGTATGTTCAATGAAATTTATGTCAAAAAAACTTTAAATTAAATATTTTTATACCAAATAGAGTTTATGTCAAATGATATTCATGTTAAATAGTTTTACGTCGAATTAGTATTATGTCAAATAGCATTTCGAGAGTGACTCATACGTCTCACAACAATTATCTATAGATAGATTTAGAGATAAAATAATTGCAGTAAAAACTTTTTTTAATATTTTAGAAGCAAAACAAAAATTAGCTAAAATTTAAATTGTCAGCAGAACTTTGTCCAAAACATAATGTATTTCATTCCACAAGGTGAGCAAGAAACCACCGCTTCTCTATGAAACTGTATATCACAAAAAGTTTTGAATTTCGAATGATAACTTTTCGAACCTAGACCTACTCTTGCCTTGTTGAACTATCGATTTATGCAATTAAAAAATATTGTTTTTTTTGTGAACCCTATATAGATTTCCCTCGCACTTAACTAAAATATTTTCCCCGCAGAAAATTGTTCTTTTGTTTCAAGAACGAAATACAAGGAGACTGCAATAATCCTACTAATTTGACAGAGGAGATCGGTGAACAAAGAAGTGAAATGCTTTTGGAAATGCCCTCTTAGCCGCCATTCAAGCATCAGCATTTAGGAATCCAATATCGTTGGATTGAAGAGCTAGAGGAATATAGGGTGAGAGGGTAATTTGACTCTAGAATCCTTGATCGCCTTTAACTGACATCGTGTTCTCTTATTCTCAGAAATAATCCATATGGAACTGTTATTTCCGGGAGTGATTTTTTTCCAAATACGGATTAGAATCAATTCCACTGGTTATAAGTTACCAAACTATTCAATTACTAATGATAACTATCAAATTGGTTACCAAACTATTCAATTACTAATGGTAACTATGAAATTAGTTACCAAACTATTCAATTACTAATGGTAACTATCAAATTGGTTACCAAACTCGAAACTTCTGACTAAGAAAAAAAGGAATCCTTTTAGAGAAAAAGAAGAGGGAAAAATTAAGGGAGAATTAAAATTGATAGCAAATTTCGGATATCATGAGACTATCACTATGCTACATAGTTGAATGATCAGAGAATGTGGATCCATGCGAAACAAGGATCTCTAAAGTCTTTTCTTGATTTTTCTGCCCCTCTGATCGGGTTTCTATGAGCTAAGGGGTTTGCGAAAAGAGAGCCAAGTTGAAACCAATAAAAATGCTCGACATTCTCTGTCTAACGGCTCATTCGTTTGTCTGGATTCATCCAACGAAGGGAGCACGCGCCTTCAAAACTTCTTTAAAGGACTTGATACTTCGCGACTTTCTTTTCCTTCATTTTGTCTTTCTTTCCTTCGATCTCAGGCACTGTGAAACTGCCTCTCCTTTTTTCCCGGGATCGAGCCCATCAAAGACTAAACAAATATTTGCTCAGGTCCTTGTCGTTCTCCCACAGGAGCCGCAAAGACCACCCACCTCTTTAAACTGTATCCTTCTTCAATCGTTCTAACTTTCAGCAGACGACTCTCATTGTCAGTATTTGACTTTTGAAAAACAAATCGTTGGACCTAAAAGATTATAGTACGATTCTTTTTTTGCAATTCTGGTGATTTGAATTAAGAGAAGAAAAGGGGATGATGGCCTTCAGGGCAATCCGGAAGTGAATTCCATTTCTACTTTTGTAGTTTTAAACTCGAGGATGAGAAAAGTTGTTTCCTCTTCCTCATCTCTTTCTTCCATTCCAGTATATACATCGTCACTATTGGTCTTTCGCTTGTTATTCTGTCTTTCTTCGGAATTCCGTGCCATTCTGCCATTGATTGATTTCTCGTTAATTAAAGGAAGGCCCCTTACGAACACCCCCCTTTTAAAGAGTACCAAGAATCAAACCGCAGAACACACGTCTACACAAGAAAGTCGTGTGGTCAGGAAAAAGATGACTCGTTTCGAACCTTGAATGCCGATCGAACAATTTCTCCCCTTCTCCCCTTTTTCTTCACCATACCACCACCACCTTTCTGAGGTTTGTGCCATCTCTGGTGTAAGCAGAATCTTGATTCTGCATAAAATCCCCCTCATGAATATTCATCAAAAGTCATCAACCAGATCGATATGTATATGTGTGTTGAAACAATCTTTATAAAGAACTTGAACAATCGAACCTTTGACTTCTTACACACCTATTCTTTTTCTCTTGTATCTCTTGAAGGATTAATCAAAATTCATAAAGGAAATCCTTTTCTTCTTATACATTTCTGTGGAATCCACACTTTTTCCTATATCATCGTCCCTACCATCACAGATTCCGGAAAGAGTGATCTCGATTCGTCAACACACATATATATAAATGGAAGGGGACGATGAACTTTCAATCCAGACTCTGGAATTCATCAAGCAAAAAAACAACTTTCATTCAATGTCAAAATTTTTAACAATTCTCTTCCAGTTGGCTGTTGGATTTTAATTCACATCAAGACTCGTTCTCCAGTTTGTGAATGTCAATTTCTTTCATCATATACAGAATAATCTCTGGGGGTTTTTTTTGCCTCCAAATATAGAAGTCAGAAAGAATGAATTTAATTAGAAATTAGAATTAAATATTTTTATTAATGAAATTATTAGTTTTGCTATCGATGAAGTGACTGTGTGTGGCAGAGTCTAGTTTCAGGATAACTGGGATGAGGGAAAAAAGCTCGATAAAAAGGAGAAATTGTGTGTATTTCTCGTTACAAACACTGAGAGGAACAATATAATACCGACTCAAAGCGACACTAAATTACATTTTCATTCTGAAATTAAACGAATACAGTTGACTGCCCAAAAACGAGAACAATCAAGATACAGCTTATAGAAATAGTATATTTCTTTATACCGCCCCACAACTAGAGATTAACTTCAATTGTACAAGTCACCAGAAAAAAGAAGCGATAGAAATCAAATTTTAGTCGATAGAATAACTTCATTGTTCTGAGTGGATTAAAAATGGTCTAGCAGTAATTCGTTTAATTGATATTTCAAAATTAGAATTGTTTTTTTTTTAATTTTTACCAAAGTTAAATAAGGGATATTATTTGAACTCGATTTCAAAAAGTTAAAAATTAAGAGCAACAAAAATGATACCGGAAAAATGGTAACATTTGTGAAAAAATTGTATTTTCACAAGGCATTTCTTTTTGTCATTTCAACGACATTGAACCTTTTTTTCCGATTCCACGTTCAATATTCCGGTTCTACATTCCGATAATATTAAAAGATTCCATTCCAATTCGGATTCCATTTCAATTTTCGATTCAACTTTTAATTTTCCAATTACATATTTTATGTTCTGATTCCACTTTTAATATTCCGATTCCACATTCCGGTTCCACTTTCAAAATTCCGATATCACATTCCGAGTTCTTTTCAAATATTCCGATCTTATTTTAAATTTTTCTATTCAACTTTTAATTTTCCAATTACTTATTTTATATTCTGATTCCACTTTTGATATTCCGATTCCACTTTCCAAATTCCGATATTACATTCCGAGTCCTCTTACAATATTCCGATGCCAATTTTAATTTTTCTATTCAACTTTCTATTTTTTAATTCCACATTTCATATTTCGATTCCACATTCCGTTTTCACTTTCAATTTTCCGAGTCCACATTTAATATTACGATTTCTTTTTCATTATTCCGATTTCACATTGCGATTCCACTTTCAATAGTCCAATTTCACATTTCGATTTCACTTTTAATATTCCGATTTTACATTCCGGTTTCATTTTAAATTTTCCAGTTTAAAATGGAATTGGAATAAAGAAAGTGGAATCGGAAAAAGCTACGTAATTGAAAAGTATAAACAACGGCTAAAACTAATTTTTTGGAAACTTATACAGTTTTTTACATTTGTTTCCTATTTTTCAAAGCATGGAAAGTATAGGCAAAGACTGAAATAAATTTTTTTTAAATTGTTTAGACTTTCTTCAAATTTTTTTAATTTTCTCTGTATAGAATTTTGTACAATTTTTACTAAATTTTACTCTTTTACGAAAGATGGAAGGAGAGAAGTAAAGAATTTCGAATGAAAATTCTTCGAATCGAAACCAAGCCAACGATTCGTCGAAGAAAGATAAAACGAGTCTTAGTCTTTGTGGAAGTGATAGTCTAAGTCTTAGTCAAACTCTTAGTCGGGGTCTTAGTTTAAGATGAACCACATTTTAATTCAAAGTCTTAGTCTAAATCAAAGAAAATTCTTAATCAAAGTCTTCGACAAACTCTTACTCAAAGTCAATGTCTAAGTCAAAGTTTAAGCAAATTCTTAATCAAAGTCTTTCTCCATATCTTAGTCAGAGTCTTAGTCAGAGTCAAAGTCTAAGTCAAAGTCGAAGTGACTGTCCAAGTTAAAGTCATAGTCTATGTCTCGGTCGAAGGCAAAGTCTTTGCTAAAGACATAGTAATAGTTAGGTCAAGATCTAAGTTTGAGTCAAAGTCTTTGCCATAGTCATAGTATTAGTCAATACAAAGTCTAAGCAAATTCTCAAACAAAGTTTTCGACAACCTCTTAGTCAAAGTCGAAGTCTTAGTGAATGTTTAAGTCTGAGTCAAAGTCTAGTCTGAAGTCATAGTTTTAGCCAGGTCAAAATCCAAGTCTTAGTTAAACTGTTAGAGCCTTAGTCTAAATCAAAGCCTAAGTCAAAGGCAGAGTCTTTGAGTCTTAGTTCACGTCCAAGTCAAAGCAAATTCCCAATTAAAATCTTAGTGTAAGTCCAAGTATAAGCAAATTTTTAATCAAAGTATTTGTCCAACTCTTAGTCTAATTCCAAGCATATTTTTCATCAAAGTCTTAGTCAAAGCCTAAGAAAATTTTTAATCAAAGTCTGAGTCTTAGTCCAAGTTAAAGCAAATTCTTACTTAAAGTTTATCAAACTCTTAGTTAAAATCTTAGCCAAAGTCTAAGTCAAAGCCGAAGTCAAAGTTTACGTCTCAGTCAAAGTCCAGGTCATGGTCCAAGTCTGAGTCAAAGTCTTTTCTAAAGTCATCTTTGTCAGGTCAAAATCCAAGTCTAAGTCAAAGTCTTTGCTGCAGACAGGACAAAGTCTAAGTCTAAGTCAAAGTCTTTGCTGAAGATAGGACAAAGTCTAAGTCTAAGTCAAAGTCTTTGCTAAGGAAAGGACAAAGTCTAAGTCTAAGTCAAAATTTTAATCTCTTTGATTAAAATCTTAGTCTTAGTCACGGACAAAGTTTAAGTCTAAAACATAGTCAAAGTTTTAATCTCAATCTTAATCTTAGTCTGATACCTAAGTCTTAGTCTTTAACTTTGACTAAAACTAAGACTACAACCCTGTTTTTTATATACTTACCTGAAATTTGATAAGTTTATATACCTACATTTGCCTAAATGACAAAATTTAAAAACTACATAACTTTTTTTTAAATTAGTAATATACGATGCAATTTTGCAAAATATAAAAAATAACCAATCAAATTCCGAAAAATGTCAAAATTAGCCATTTTTTTGTCGATTTAAGTCAATATTACAATGAATCTTGACATGATTGACGGTTGTAAGATGAGATTCTTTTTCTACGTCAAAAAAGCTATTAGAATCACCTCCCATATTTTTTGTAACAGAACTAAGCGAAAATTTGTAGACCTGTGTAATTAATTGTTTATCTGAACCAAAGTTAGGCGTAGGCTTTTATTTTTTTTTATTTAAATATGTTAAAAGGAGGAATAACAAAAGTAACTCCCAACTTTGTTTTTCTGCAATCATTTTACATCCATCTTCGATTGCCTTTCTTTTTAGCAAAAGAAATTTAAAATACATTTTTCTTATCTATTAAAACGACTTCATATGAAACTATATATATATATACAAACATTGTTCAATTCGCGGAATTATAATCGTTGGTAATATTATAGTTTTTTTCCTGCCGCAAGTTAATCGCGTCCGATTCGCTCGTTAAGATGTGAACGCAGAAGATGCTTTCGAGGCCGCTCGCATTTCTCCTCGTAGCAATGAAGAATCCTTGGTCTCAGATACTCAGGCATAGCTGCTAATAAATAAATCAATTAAAATTTAAATTCTCCCGGGAGAGTTAAATCGCTAATTGCAGTCGAAACAAGTACGTGGCCGGATTTGCAATGCAATGTGCCCAATGCATTGTGTGCCGCGTTTATTTCGAACGTGTGGTGAGGAAGAAGGACCCGCTTCGCTCTTTGAATTCTAATTAAAAAATGTATGGTGATCGTAAAAAGCGAACAGATGCCGAGGATCGAATTTCTGCTTTTCTGTCATGGATGAGCAAAAAAAAAAGAATTTTTCATAACTCGCACAGAAGAGTCAGGTCTAACTAAATCATCCAATCTAATTATCACCAACAACCGAAAACTTATAAACAGGGGTTTTAAATTCCTGAAGATATATATATATATATATTTTTTTTTTGATTAGTTTAAATAAATTGAAGTAAGGAATTAATCCAATTAGGATCTTTTTTTGAACTTTGAGAAAACTGTAGTAAAAAATAAAATGAAATAACAAAGAAACGTTCAACTTTTTAGTCGTGTTGGTCTTGATTTCGCACAAGTTAGGGCGCATTCAATTCGCTAACGAGCGGTCTTGGTGATTAGCCGAGCTCTGTTCAGGGGATGGATTCTTTACCCTCACCCTCTCATTACCCACAACCCCCGGTAATTTTACGGAACAGTCTGTCTAAATTAGCTGACCAGTTTATACCGCTCGATGTCGAAGGCATTTGTAGTGACTTGGAATGGCATCAAATGAAGCGTAACATCAACTCCGGATTTTGACTTTCAATTCCAATTCCCTTCTGTTAAAGATTTCGTCTCAAGTTTAACGAAAAAAAACAATATATTTTTGAAAAAATTACAAACGACATGAAATATTTTTCATGTTTGAAAATAATTTAAATTTTCCACAAAAAGAATACCAAAGCGTTTCTATGGATTCCAAAAATTGTCAGCTTAGATGAAGTAAATTGCGGATAGAAAGCAAATTCTACTCTGAAAGACTCAGGAGCGAAGATTGGATCTATAACCAAGAACTTCTAAACGACGAAAGGGAGATATTGATGCTAGAACTATTCAAAAGTTGAGAAAGCGATGACGATGAAAAATCAGAAGTGAAATGCTTTCAGAAGATATAGGGAACATTGACAAAATTTTTGAAGTGGAGGAAAAATTCGAGAAACTCCAGGGCAAAGTACGGGAATGAAAAGAAAAACAAAAATTGTGCTTATTTCTTGTTAGAATTACAATGCAAGATGTCCATGAACATCCGTATATAGAATATCATATAATTTTTTCACATCAACTATAAAATAAATTCAGCTAATTTTCATTTTTTTCTTTAAATATAAAATAAATTCAGCTAATTTTTTTCTGAACCACCGTAAAATTTGAAAGGAAAGGTCAGTGAATTAAAAAAGTTTTAATATTTTTAAAATTTATTATTAGAAAACACTGTAAAAGACAATTTTAAATTATTAAAATATCATTTGAGACGGTTACTCAAAATGTCACATTTTTACCAAATTTTAAAGTGTTTTATAATAATTAATTTAAAAATTTTTTAACTTTTGTTCATCATTGTCCTTCCTGATTATGTTTAAAACTTACAACTCAAATAATAAAACAATTTTACTCTATTTTGTCCACGAAGTCCATTATTTTTCTTTTACTATAATATAATGGTACTAATACTATTATCAAAATTAGTGGCCAAAAAAAATGTACACACCATCATTTTTTTATACTTTTTAGTCCACTTTCAGAATTTGCAATAAAATAAAACTTTTTACATTAAAATTAAAAGTTATGATTGTTTAAACAAAAAAAAATACAATTTGTTGAATTTTTTTTTACTAAAAATAACATTTTCGATGAAAAATTACTTCAGGCAAAATTTGGAATAACAAAATATCGTGTTCGAAAACTGACACCTATGGTAAAATTTTATCACTATAACTAATTTAACAATATTTAAAAATTTAAACAATTTTTATAAACAAATTATTTTGTAAAAGATACAAATATTTATTTCTAAGTTGCAATAAATGTTGAGGATAAAAAGTGTTTAAAATAATTATTTAACAATGTTATAAACAATTTCATAAACAAATTAAGCATCGACAAAAAATTAAATTTTTAATTAGAATTCTTCAAAAATACGATTATATTTCAAAATAATTTTACAAAATAAACAAATATAATTCATTAAAATATAAAATTTTTAATTGTTTCTTTTTTTAAAATTACTCTCTCAAATGCAATTATTTTAAAACAATCCAATTTCATTTTATAAAGAAACAATATTTTTCGGAATTTCTCAATTTCACTATTTTTGTTACACAAAAATTTATAAACTAAAATCTTATTTATTTTTCGACGAAAATTAGAATTTTAAAAAATAATAATGTTAGGATAGAAATTGTTTAAAATTATCATTTAACAATGTTATAAACAATTTTATAAACAAATTAAGCATCGAAAACAATTAAAGCTGAAAAATAGTTTGAATAATTTAAGAAAAACAAATTGCAAACACATTTTCCTATCACAGCTGACTGCAATTACTACAACTGACATCTGTGGTAAAATTTTATCATAATGACTAATTTGACAATATTTTAATCAAATTTTATAAACAAATTATTTTCTAAAATATATAAATATTATAAAAAAAATTTGTTTAGACATCCCCTTTATTTATAAGTTAGAATGAATGTTGAGGATAAAAATTGTTTAACATTATTATTTAACAATGTTATAAACAATTTTATAAACAAATTAAGAATAGTACTAATAAAACTGAAAAATAGTGTCTTCTTACATGGAATTAGTTTTTTTCTGAATCTTTGTGTTAATAATTATTATTATTCACGACAATTATTTAACAGCATTAAAAACAATTGTTATAAACAAATTCCAAATTAGCAACAAGTAAAGATGTAAATAATTCGTTTTCTTCCTAACATTTTTGTATAGGATAAATGAATCTTGAAACTTTATTTTAGCTATTAATATTTTCTAATATAGTTATAGACAATTGTTGTAAACAAAGTGCATATTTACAACAATTGAATATAGAAGAAATCGTTTTACTTCCAACATTCTAATATTATTATAGGTTAATATATTTTGGAACTTACATTTAATTATATTAATTTTCATTAATCTTATAGAGAAAAACAGTGAAACAAAAAACTAAATCTTTATACCTTTCCTTATAACTAATTTTCCATTTGTTTATGACAATTGTTTATAAAGTTGTTAAATATTGTGGTGAATAATATTTATATGAAACATTTATTAAATGAATAGTAAAAAAGTAGAAAAACGAAAACACTATTTTTCAGTTTCAATTGATGTCAATTATTAGTTTGTTTATAATATTGTTTATAACATTATTGAATAATGATAATAAATAATTTTTATCCTCAACATTCATTCCAACTGAAAAAACCGATGTGTAAAAATTTTGTTTACATTCCTTTCTTTTAAAAAATAATTTGTTTATAAAAATTCTTTCAAATTTTGTTAAATTAATCATTATGATACAATTTTATCACAGATTTCAGTTGTATTAATTTAAGTCATTTGTGATCAAAAATGTGTTTTCAAATTGTTTTTCTAATTATTCAAAATGTTTGATATTTTATCCGCCATTTTTAAGCTGCCATTTTAAATTTCAAAAAAATAAAAATTTCTAATAATACCTAAATGAAAGGTAATGAAATGATTCGAAAAAAACCAAAAATGATTGCATTTTGGATGGCGATATTTTTTCTTAACTCTTCCTGAAGTGATTATCAATCGAAAATATAGTTTCAATTATATAAAAACTTAAAAAATTAATTTTTTTGTTTAAACAATGGTAGCTTTTAATCCTGAAATAAAAAGTTAATTTTTCCTTCAGATTCTGAATATATTTAAAAAATCTAAAATGGCGGATCCAATATGGCCGATTTTTTTTAAATAACGGATTTATATTCTGATACAATTAAAAAGTGAAATAAATAAAAAAAAAAGTTCACCTTGCTTTCCGTTCGTGACGTGAAGTAAAATTTATTTACTATGAATGCCATTTATTGGCATTTTCATTTATTATATATTATATTTATTGGGATAATAATATTATTTTCTTGCTTTTTTTGCTGCTGCGGAAGCGTGTGTTGCCTACCAAACAATATAAGAATTTTTTTCTGAAAGATAACTGCGAGAAAGCAGAGACTGCATTAGAAAAAGTGGAATAGGGGTGTGTTTCAGGTAAACATTACGAGCGTCCAGTGTGACATCACGATCATAACTTGTTTATATGTACATGTTGTCCAAGGGATTCTATGTTCCACTGACCAATGACAGACTATCTGTGTAAAATAATTTTTTTCACTTTTACGACAGTAGAAGAAATAAAGCTGATAAAAATTGACATTTTTCCTACAAAAACGCTCATATTGACGCAATATTTATGTCAACTAGATGAATAAACTTTCTTTAAATGCAGAATATAAGTGCAATTTATGAAATAGCTAGCAAAACTGCACTCACGCAAGCGCGCGTGAAATTTTCATTACTATTTGTTATTTTAAAAGATTTTCTTTTTAAAATTTAAAGAAGAATCCAACAAACAATCAGAACAATAAGTTAGTCCAATGTCATAATTTCGTATTTTAAAAGAGTAGGTCACATTAAATTTTTAATTCCTTTCGGTAGAAGTGTAAGAAATTTAATTTTCTACATTTTGAATAATTTAAAGTTGTATTTGAATAAAAATTATACTTTTTTGTTAAAAATAATAATATAACAATAATAATAATAATAATAATAATAATAATAATAATAATAATAATAATAAAACTTTTAGGTAACATAACCTAAAATTTAACAAATGTTTTGTATTGACCGAAAATTATAATTTTTATTAAAAATGAAACTTTTAATCGTTTTAAATGTTCAAAGTTAAATTCTTCTTCTTTTCACCAAAACGCATTTAAAATTAAATTTGTCTTTTTCTTTTAAATTCTTTGTAATTACTTTCAAATTACATTGAGTTAAATTTTGTTTTGAAAATGAATAAAAATTATTCGCTTTTTAAAGGAAACATAGTTTTTCTTACAGTTTTTCTTTAAATTAAATTTAATTATATGAACATTTTTTAAAATGATTCTTGGAAATGCAATTTAAAAAAAAAATTAATTATATTTTATGAAGATACAATTTTTTTCTGAATTTCTAAATTGAACTATTCAAAACATCAATACTTTTTTGTTACACAAAAATTTATAACCTTTAATCTTATTTATTTTTCGACAAAAATTACAATATTAAATAATAATAATGAAAAAAAAATTTTGAAATTTTAATTATTTCAACTGTAATTTGTAAATTCAATTATTTTCTTAAAATTTTTGATTGAAATTATTCAAAACTTGAAATTTTTTTTTTTTTAATATCGTAATTATAATTTTTTAAAATAAAAATTTAAAAAATTTTATATTTTTGTTTCACTTAAATTTTCTAAGAATTATTTCGCTAATTTAAAAATCTTTTGAAATTTAATTAATTCCTAAAATTAATGTTAGGATGCTTTAAATAATGAATAAAATGGGTATATTTCCTATTGCTTAATTATAATTTTTTAGCAATTAACAATTATTATTAATATTATTGTTTACTATAGTAAGCTGCGTATTTCATTCTTTCATTCTGTTTGTTCACACTATGAAGTTTGTTTTTGTAACAAGCTGGCGTTTCTTTTTTCTTTTATAAAAAATATTTTTTGACAAATCGAAAATTTGCAGGTATTTTGTCATGATTCATGATCAAATTATATTTGAAATTAGAAACTTCAAGAAAATTGTGATTAACAAGTAAATTTTGTTTATTATATGCTTTTTTAAAACAAATTTTTTGAACAGTCTCCATTTTTATAAAGAAATTTAAAATAGGAAAATTAGAAAATTAAAAAAATTATGTTTAATGAAATTCAAAGTTTTTTTTTAAAATGAAGCTAAAAAATGTTTATAAATTCAATTTTGCAATTACAAATTTTAATTAAAAATATGATATTAAAAACTTTATAAATTAAAAAATAAAATTATTTTCATTATTTAAAATCAATTATAATTTTCTACAATTTTTATTATTTTTTATCAAAATAATTGAATTATTGCGAAAAAATTAAAAAAACAATTGTA
Source organism: Leptopilina myrica (nomen nudum) (assembly GCA_032872475.1). Lineage (NCBI taxonomy): Eukaryota > Metazoa > Arthropoda > Insecta > Hymenoptera > Figitidae > Leptopilina > Leptopilina myrica (nomen nudum). Next base: position 40,221,910 of record CM065464.1, on the reverse strand, counting down.
AGTGATTGAATGTCTGTGGGATTTTTATTATTTACGAAAGTAATTAAATGTTTGCGTAGAATCTTATTAATTTTTTTAATAAAATTGAATTCTTTTCGGAAAATTTTATTAAATAGTAGACTTATTAAAAAAATTTTAATTATAGTATTCTTAAAATTGATAATTTTAGTTAAAAAGGTAAGGAAGAAGTTGCTTATTTTCTAATATTTTTTTACAAATATAGAAAAAGAAAATTTGCATAATTTAATCATATAATAAACAGATTTTATTTTATAAACGAAATTTTTTTTCAATTTCTAATGTATAATATAATACATAAAAAATGATTCATTCTTACTATTATTATTTACAATTAAAAAACAAATTACAAATTTTATAAATCACAAAAAAAATTCTTTTTATTTCCAATTCGTCAAACAATATTTTGTAATAAAAGAAGAACAATAGTGAAGACAGACAGAAAAAAATTAAAGAATACGAATATTATAACACTGAAAAAAAATTTATTTGATTCAAATAACCGATTATTTGATTATTATCAAATAAATATTTACTTGAATCAAATAATTTTTATTTGAATCAATTAAATAATATTTGTTTTAAATACTGAAATATTTAATTCAAATACAATTTATTTGATTTAAATATAAATTATTTGATTCAAGTAAATATTTATTTGATAATAGTCAAATAATCGGTTATTTGAATCAAATAATTTTTTTCAGTGTATATATTTAACAATAATTTGAATTATTCAGTAATAATAAAAATATTTTATTACACTTAATAATATTTTCTGCATGTAAAATTCCAATGCGAAATATTCGCAACTCGAAAAAGAAAAATACCTAAAATATAAGGACGAAATTCTGTCCCCTATAGTAGAAAAATGTCTAGAAACAGTTTGCTTGGGAGGGAGGGGGGCGAGTTCAGTATCTCATTACGTCCAACAACAAAAAAATCGAGGGCGATTAACTTGAGAAAGAGTCGATTTTCTTTAGCTCGTCCCTTTGGAGGTATCAGTTCGCATTGGCATCGCGATGTCGATATCACGCTTAGCAAAAGCTGGGGGATTTCGAAAGTGGAAAGAGGTGGGTGAGTCTTAGCAAAAGAAGAAGGCGGATTGCTGGTGAGTGCTGATAACGCGTGCCTGTCGGTTGTTATGTCTCGAGAGTCCAGGTTCTTTTTTTTCTTTCTGTTTTTTTTTTTATTTTTTTTTTTTTTTTTTGAGAAACGTACCAAGAGCAACGGAGCGGGGAGGAGACAGTTTAATTAAAAGAAACCTCGTTTGCCGGAAAGACAGGTCGGAACTCGTCTATGCGAAGGGTCGTATAACCTTTATGACAGCCCCACCCTTCTTTGCCAACTCAAATTTTATCTATGTTTGCAAGATAGGCTTAAAAATTCTAATATTCACACAGAAATTATGGGTTTCTGTATATAAAAAATATTTTTCATTATTATTCTTAATTTATAATTCTATACTTTGATCCTGTGTTTTCACAGAAGAAGAATCATTTATCAAAAACTCTTAAAATTATGACTTTTGGAAAATATTTTCTCTAAATACATATCCCAGGGTAAGAAAAAATTGGCACTGTGTACAATGTCCTAAATTACCCAAAAGTTAACATTCTTGGGGAAAATTATTTTTTGGGGTTTTTTGTCCAAACTATATGTTGTGCTCATCATGTGTCCTGAATAAACGACCAACATCCCGCAGTGACGCAGAGAATGAAACTAGGAAAAAGATTACAAAACTTGCTTGGAAAACTCTCGTGAACATAATTTTTGTATTGTTTGCGAAAATTCACCACTTTTACCATTAAGGATTCTCAAAAAGAAACACATGAAGTATAACTGTAATAACGAAAATTATAGCAAGTTCGTGCACGAAATACAATTTATGATAACGATTGTTAAACGAGTTTTTGAAAATTGACGCACACTTTTCATCGGATAAGTAGGAAAAGAATATATATATTTTTTTCTCCCATTAAGATTTCCTTTTTAGACAAAAATATAATATATATTTAGAAGTACTCTGTATGATAATTTTGGAAAAAAATAATTTTTAACTCATACATAATTCGTGTGCGCATTTATTAAAAACTTATAAAATATATATGAATTTTAATTTTTTTCCTCTCATTCAATGTAGTAATTTTTAATCCATTTATTAAGATAATTAGAGAGTATTTAAAGTTAGATTTGCGAGAGATCTTTGGATGAAAAGAAAAATGTGTACTAATAAAGTTATAAACAAAAAGTGAGAACAATTTGTTGTTGTTGTGCAATGGCAAAACATATCATTTAGTCACAAAAGTGCTTAAAATAATCAGAATTTTATGGGAGAACTTCATGCCCAGAGGCGTGTGTAATTACATAAGGAAGTGATTATGGTAATTGTAGATTGTATGTAACCCGTGAAATACCGAGTATTTTTCTCAATTGCTCGACACCAGACTAACAATTTTACACTCAGAATTCGTTAGCATCTTCGAGTGTTATTATAAATGGCATCGTTCTCCACCCTATTGAATAAATGAGCTTCAAAGAGCCATAGTGATAATATCAACAAAAACGCTTCAAGCTGTATCCCTTTTTTTTTATTAGCATAAAGGGTCACCTGAAAAGTGACTATCGTCTAACAGTAGGGGAGATGTGTCACCTGTTTGGTTGACGGAAATTGCAGGTGTATCAATTTAAATAAGAATGCACTTCACTTGACTTTAAAAAAGGAAATGACTCCCTAATTTGAATCCATATAAATGTTCATTTGGAGGCTAATTTGGTACCTAATGATATATTCATAAATGACGCAATTAGAGGAACATTTAAAAAAAATTATTATTCATAATTTACGAGAATAAAAGATTTTTTTTCTTTTCTTAAAAGTATTTTTATTGCTTCATCAAACTCTTCTAAATAGCACCTCGAAAGTTTTCGTAGTCGTTGATTACGAATCCGGTGTCATATTTTCAAAGTTCAAAATGGCGGATTCAAGATGGCGGACAACATTTAAAATTCATGCTTTTTGTTATTGTAACAGATAAAATAGTCCCTCAAAATTGCAAAGAAGTGAAAAAAAGGTGACACTTAAGTGTCACTACGTCTTAAAGGGTTAATTTTCACTTTCACATTCATTCTCCCTTGAATTTACACTTTCACTTCGACACCTTTTTTGTTTTCAGTTTCGTTTTCACAGATTTATATTATTTCTTTTATTTTTACACTCATTTTCACTTTGACATACAATTAATAGATTTCTATTTTCACTTTCATTTAACATTGGCAGATCTTTATTCTCACTATGATTTTCACTTTCAATTTGCCGAATTTAATCTCACTTTGACAGATTTTCATTTTCGCTTTCACATAAAAAGCTTTTTATTATCTCTATTTTATTTTTACATTTCGTTTCATTTTGACAGATTTTCATTTTCGCTTTCACATAAAAAGATTCTCATTATCTCTATTTTATTTTTATATATAGTTTCATTTTGACTGATTTTAATTTGCACTTTTGTTTTCACTTTCAGCTTCAATTTCTTAAATTTTTATTTTCACTTTCATTTTCCTTTTTTTTCCGCTTTCACATTGACAGATAGTTATTTTCATGTTCACATTTTCTATAATAGATTTTTATTGTTACATTCATTTTCATTTTTACTTTCACTTTGAGTTTCAATTTCACTTTCCCTATTTTAAATTTTGATTTACATGTTTACTCTGACAGATTATTTGACTATCATCTCAGTTTGACATATTTTCAATTGAATTTCAGGAGATCCATTATACTTAATGTCATTTCTAGTTTCACTTTCATTCTCACTTTCATTTTTACTTTTGCTTTGAGTTCATTATTTTCACATTTACTTTCATCTTCATTCTTTCATTCACTTTGACGTATATTTTTATACGAAATTTTTTATACATAATTAATATTTATTTTCAGTTAAGTTTAATTTTTATCATTAAAATGAAAATTAGTTAAAAGAAAAGCGTCAAAGTGAAAGTGAATGTGAAAATAAAAAGAATAAAATTTTATCAAAATAAAAGTTGCAATGTAAGAAGAAATAAAAATGATATCAAATTGAAAAAGAAAATAAGAACAAAATGTAAAACATTATGAAACTGACAGTTAAAATTTAAGATGAAATACAATTTTACAGAAATGAAAATAAAAATAATAATCTATCAAAGTGAAAGAGAAAATAAAAGTGAGAATGAAAGTAAAAATAGAAATGAAATTACGAAATCGACTTGAAAATGAAATTAAAATCTGTCAAAGTCAGATGCAATATAAAAAATCTGTCAAAGTGAAAATGAAATAGAAAACATAAAATGAAAGTGAAAATAATAGAAAAAATATTTAAATCAATGATGAATTTTTCAGCGAAAATAAAAATGTGCCAAATGAAACTTAAAGCAAAAATAAAAGAGATAATGAAAATTTGTCAAAATGAAAATCTGTTTATTGAATAAATTAAATGAAAGTAAAAATAAATATCTGTCAGTGTGAAAGTAAATTTCTGTCTATTGAAGGTGAAAGTGATAATAAGTGAGATAATAAAAATATGTAAAAATGTAAATGAAAATAGATATTTGTGAATGTGAAAGTAAAAATCTGTCTATTGGATGTCAAAGTGAAAATAAAAGAGATAATAAAAATTTGTAAAAGTGATAATAAAAGTTAAAATTAAAATCTGTCACAGTGAGAGTAAAAAAAATCTGCTAAAGTGAATGTGAAAATAAAAACAAAAATCTGTCAAAATGAAAGTGAGAATGAATGTGAAAGTGAAAATTAAATTACGTAATCGACTTCTCTAGAAATTTTTAATTTTAAAAATCTAACATTTAGTTAGTAAGCAGTGCCCCTAAAAACTTTTCACTGCATTGATTGACGAATATTTTGCTACTTAAAAAAATTTAGGCAAAAAAATTTAAAATATTTTTTAAAGTTTTTTTAACTTTAAAAAATTTAAAATTTCAAAAAATTTAAATTATTAAAGAATTTAATAATTAATTTAATTATTTTTCTACAATTCTTTAAACTAAAATTTGTTACTAGCACCTCCTAGAACTACAAGAAAGATATATACTAAAAAAGTAATCAAATTTAACAAGTTTTTTTGAGTGATAAACTTTTTGGTTATGATCTTGAACATTGTTCTCAACAATAATTACATGAAATAATTTTTAAATCAGTAAAAAACAGATTGTTTACATGAATAGTGGTCATCGGTCGTGTGATTTCTCCCTCGTAATCCGTTCTTAAGCAACGTCCCCCCTCTTTTCTTTTTTTTTATGACACTCTGGGTGTTGGTTCGCACTAGCCAGTCGAGATAGCACCGGCTTTATTATAGATTGACCCCCACACTCGACCCCAGTTTTCTTTTTTTTTGCCCCTGTTTTCTCTTTTTATCCCGCTTTGTCTGTCATGCCATCCCTTACATTCTCCTGGATCTTTACTCCTCTCAACTACACATCCTGCCCCGAACCATTTATCTCGATCGTTTGCATCGAGCAAATGCTACGTTATACGTATGGCCTTACCATAAAAATGCTATTCTTTAATAAAATGTCACTCTGGTTTTATAGGATTTCCCCTTTACCCTCATCAACTTTACACCCCCTAGAGAATTTATTTCTTTTTCTTATTTACTTCTATTGACATTTATGCATTAATAGTACTTTTTCTTCCAATGAAAAAATGATTTGGAAATTGTAAAAGAAAGATAAAATAACAGTTGACAATTCTCGTCGAATTTTTTTTTTTTTTCTAACGAATAGTAATTTATCGCTAATTTAAAAGAATTATGGGGACTTTTATAAAGGAGAAAAATTTATTTGAAATCAATTGACGAGGAAAAGTGTTATTAAAGTTCTTTAATGAGCAAATGGGAGAACGTTGCTTGAGGGCGGAAAAGGTCGAAAAAGTAAAGGATAAAAAAAAAGAAATGGCAAAGTAAAAGAAGAGGTGGTAGATTCATGAAATAGACGTTGGTAGAGAGGGGGATGGAGAAGAAATGTGTGGGGGGGACTCGTGTGGCAATCAATGCTGTTGAATTAACGCCTCGCTGCCCGTTTGCGGGAGAGTAAGATTAAAAGAAGTAAAGAAATGGACGCCAACTGCTTCGTAGTTGGGGTTTGCTACAATTTCATATTGTCTTTCATGCAAACCTATTTTATTTTGCAAATAGGATGAAATTTTAATATCCAAATCATTTCCTAAAAGCAGATTGATATTAAATTCAAGATGTAAGCGGCAGTCAGGTCATTTAGAAATCGATTCAAAAATCAACTTTCTAAATATTTCTCAGCCATATTGAGTCCGCAATTTTGAATTTTCAAGAACTGACCTCGGATTCGTAATCAGCCACTCCGAAAACCCCCTAGTAGTCATTTTTGCAATCTTAGCTCTACTTTTTAAATTTTCGTCCGCCATATTGGATCCACCATTTTGTATTTTTAAAAACTGACCTCGGATTCATAATCGGTGACCTTGAAAACCCCCGAGTAGTCATTTTCATGACTTTAGCTCGAATTTTCAATTTTTCGTCCGCCATATTGGATCCACCATTTTGTATTTTTAAAAACTGACCTCGGATTCATCAATCGGTGACCTTGAAAACCCCCGAGTAGTCATTTTCATGACTTTAGCTCGAATTTTCAATTTTTCGTCCGCCATATTGAATCCGCCATTTTGCATTTTTAAAAACTGACCTCGGATTCATAATCGGTGACCTTGAAAACCCCCGAGTAGTCATTTTCATGACTTTAGCTCGAATTTTCAATTTTTCGTCCGCCATATTGCATTTTTAAAAACTGACCTCGGATTCATAATCGGTGACCTTGAAAACCCCCGAGTAGTCATTTTCATGACTTTAGCTCGAATTTTCAATTTTTCGTCCGCCATATTGAATCCGCCATTTTGTATTTTTAAAAACGGACCACAGATCCATAATCAGGGACCCTGAAAACCCCTGAGTAGTAATTTTAATAAGCTTAGCTCTACTTTTTAAATTTTCGACCGCCATCTTGGCTCCGCCATTTTGTATTTTGAAAATCTGACCATGGATTCGTAATGAGCCACATTGAAAACCCCCGAGTAGTCATTTTCATGACCTTAGCTCGACATTTGAAAATTTGGCTGCCATATTGGATCCGCCATTTTGTTTTTTAAACAACTGACCTTTTTCTGAATTAGTGATTCAAAAAACCTTTAAATTTAAGTGATTCCAGAATTTACTGTACCTAAAAATGTCGCGCTTGCGGATCAAATTTAGGAATGTAGAAACTAAAAAATTTACGTAATGGTTTGTAACATCCATTGTTGCGCCTACCTTACTGATATTTTTCAGTTGTACTTAAATATAGAACATTTTAGAACCCTTTCAATATTTTCACCCTTGAAAGTAAATCCCTCTTCATAAAAAGACAGCCCTCTCGACCCTTTAAAGTATCCTGATTGGTCTGCCCATTTGCATAGTCTGCGCATGTTTTTAAAACCCTCTTTCAAAGGGTAGCTCACCCTATTCTTTAAAATTTAAATACGCGAAAGCAGTGGAGGCATTTTATTGGACGTCAAATGTTTTTCAAGTGCGCATGTTTCGACGGGAATCCCTCCTCCTTCTCACAAGGATCACACAATTAAGTTTAATTTAAAATTAATAAAAAAACTAAAAGTAGATTTTCTGTAAATAAAAACCGTAAGTAACTAGACCCCAAGAAATGTAAAGAAACATTTTTCGTTGGCACTAAATTAGTTTCTTCTAAATTACGTGGATTTTCTTAAAATTCGAATCGTATTCTTATCGGAATAGTAGGACGTTAATTCAAAGCCGCACACTGATTGCCTTTGCGAATGTTGCCATAGTTACGCGTCCTGCCTTGCGTTGAAGAAATACTGGGGGGGTAACGATAGGGATGGTTAATGAAGCCAAATCCGTTTAGGATGAATACTGCGGGGAAAGATCAGAAAAAGGATGGTTCGTTAGATGGTTTGCATTGAAAGGATAACTCTGGACCCTCTCAATTCTAAAAACGTTCATTTCAACAAAAAAAGAAATCTTCACCAAATTATTCGCACCATTTCTTTTTAAGATTGGACCAATTTTCCTCCCTTCTTCAATATCTAAAATCATCATCATCATGTTAGCTTGCAAACATTCTCCTTTGTTTGAAAGTTGTAAAACTTTTCCTTTTTTTTAATTTTACAATATTTATAATTTCAGACAATATTGAGAGTATTTTTTTTCGTTGGGAATTTTTTTTTGCAGATTATGTTCAATTCATGTTCATGAGATGAAGAAATTGAGTAGTGAGAAGTTTGCGTGTCCAATGTGGGGCCAGTGAGTGTAGGGCAGCACACATTAATTTCGAAGAGTGTCGGGGGCAAACTGATAACTGAAAGATTGCGTGAGTTCGTGAGGAAAACGTTGAGTGTTCCTTTTTAGGGGTCGAGACTTGGACAAAAAAAACATGCTTACGCATAAATTCTGTGCTAGTTCTATTTTTAGAATTGTACAATGGAGAATTTTACCGTTTTATGCTCAAGATTCTAATTAATCTGTTTTAATAATAAAATAAAGATTACTTTTTCAAGATTTAAGGATTAGTCGTTTTTATTTTTTTGGATTTGATATGAAATGGTTGACACTAAATAAAGGGGACCTCAATGTCGCATCTTTAAAATATGAAAAATTTTAATAATGAATGGTTCTTGAATAATTATCATTTAAGATAATGATTATTTTTTACTGATATAGCCCAGTATTCAACCACAATTTTAATTTAAATTGTCGAGATTTCATCAATGTTCGCTAGTGAACGGTAGGTCCTCAACTGTCTCCCTCGACTATTAAGATCGTAGAATGTTCCTCCTGGTCTGCACTGATATTCCTAGTAATTATGTCCATCTAAAATAATTGAATCATTGTAACTGAAAAAAAAGTATTTTCCATAACTATTAAAATCAGTGAATAAAACATTAAAATATGGTTTGTTGTGATAAAATACAAGTAGATAAAGAAATCTTTTGCTTACAGATACAATTTTAAATCTCATTTCCTGAAATCTCTAATTGTAATTAAATAAACTTTATGAGGCCGTAATTAGACAATTGGATTTACAATTTTGTTTCTAAGAGAGAGTGTATGCACTTTATATTAAGTGCATTTCCTTGCGATATGTGAACGATAAGCGGGATTCTTTTGATAAAATAAAGTGAGTTGTTTAATTAAAGTCTTTAACACGTGCTTGAGATTAAATTAATAATTAATAATCTTTATCATTTGTAAGAACAGCGAAATAGTACAAATGAGAAGGTTTGTTACAATTTTCTCTAAAATACCTTGTATTCATTTATTTTCACTCTATATCATCTATAGTGAAAATATTATCTTCTCTCTTCTGGTATTCAGTATCACCATATAGGATCGTATGAAACTTCACAGTTTATGACTTTATGAAAATGCATTTGCCATAAAATTCATTGTAGCGTAATATTAAGGCAACAAACTTCAGTCATAAAACTCGCTCTTACTGCTCTTTTAATAATTATGGTGATCCGTGTGATAATGAATGATTTTATAGTAACTCTATTTTTAGAACAAGGAGAAAATTGAATTTGCTTTCAATTAGATGTTTTTCAAAAATAGTTTTATGGGAGATGAACAATTTGCATTTGGGGTGAGAAATAAAAGATTATTTTTGATAAAGCAAAAAATCTGTCGAAGCTTATGGAGAGAAGGGAGAAAAGTATGAAACAAGAGTTTTATTTTTTTTTTGAGAGAATAGGAAAAATTCTCATCTTCCTGAAGACGAAAAAAGTAACTTCTTTTTTCCTTTTTCTCGTGTGTTCCTAACACCGCAGCGGTGGCAAAATACGGACTAAGTTTGGCTGCCTTTCGCGAAAAATGTATCTGTCGAAAAAGTTGTGCAGCGCATATAAGGCTATAAGGGAAGTAGAGTTGCGGTAGTGGCGGTTTACCGAGATTCGGGCAAAAGGAATGATACGAAAGAAACCTCCTAGACGAAAAGAAAAGTACAGCGCGCGCTTCCAACGATTCAAACTTTGTTTCTCGTCGCTTAAGTCGTCCCTCCCCGCCTCTTTTTTCTTTTCTCACCCAACCTATCGCAATTATGGCAAATGATCACGCTCACATTTTCTCATTAATCAAAGTCACACTTGTGCATATCTCATTAGTAACTCTTCGTATTATCATTCAGCATAACGGTTTTAAATTCATATTCATCATTTCCATGCAACATAATTATTTTACAAATTACAACTCTTAATTTGTATTATTCTCTAGATCTGCCAGTATATTTAAACGTTACATATTTATTTTTCTATTAACGCTTACTGATGAGATACACTACTTACCTGGACCGTAAAAATTTTGTGAAAAGACGAGAAATTTTTTTCCAAGGAAACTGCATACGGAATAATTTCTACAATTTCAAAGAAAAAATGCTACCTTAAAGATTTATTTTAGTTAAATCTATTTTAAGTATTGCCGAAATTATTCTCTTTGTTTTGAAATAATCATAGCCCAGTATTCAACCGCAATTTTATTCAGTCGGGAATTTATGGGGAAGAGATTGGGGATAATTTGTTTTTTTAATTTTTCATAACGTTAAAGAATAAAAAATTTTATTTTTATAAAATCGTTTTAAAGATCTGTGAAGATTTAAGGAAAATGTGACAATTGGGAAATAAATAGAAATGTGTAGCGAAGAAAAAGTAGTCAATCATTGGAGGAAAACGTTTTTAGGTCGCGTAGTAAGGGGTGTCTGGATGCTGCGGCATCGATCCGATACATCACAGGGGCATTTACATCCCCCACTCGCTATCTCTCTCGACTTCTTTCTCTTTCATTCTCTTGGTTTTCTTTCCTACCCAGAGAGCTACCATACCCGCGGGCTTTCCCACTTCTTTTTTCTGAGGGATGCTTATGCGGCGACTTTTCACAAGTGCGCATGTGCAATCACCTTCTTCTTCTTTTATCCCTTTGCCTCGTTGTTCTCCCTACCAAAGGCAACGGCCATTGTCTACGCGTCAATTTTCAACCCCACCACCACCATTCGCATCGTATCCGAAGCGTATTCTGTTTACACATTCGGGATTCGAATACCATGAATTGGTGGCATTCTCCTGCTTTGTTTTATTCATTATGATAATGTAGGATTTGGAAAAAAAAATTTGCAATTCGCCTCGTAAATGAACTTTACTTCTAATTTCTTAAGTAGAAATTCATTTTTTATTCCATTCTTGGATTGTCCTTCGATAAATTAATTTAATTATTTTCTAACTCTATGGATTTTAATCAATATATTAAGCATTTTAGTTTTTATGAATTTTAATTTTTATTCACACTTTGGAAGTAATTGTGCAGTGGAATGAATATTTATCTTTCATTTAAAGAGATTACATTTTTTCAATGCATATAATTTGCAAATTATAGAATTAGTTCCAGTTGGAGAAATAACAATTACAAAGCTTGTATCTCTTGTATGTTTCAAATCTACACTTGTAAATATTTAAAAAACTTTAAATTAATATATTAATAGCAAAAAATTACTATTATAAATTTAGTTCGAAATACTTAGCATTTGAAAGGAATCCTTGTAATTCTAAATCTAGTTCAATGCTAAAATGTCTGAAAACAAATTTAATAAATTATAATATTTAAATTTATGAATTATTTTTATTTTGTAATTAATTAATAACAATTTAAACTGTTAAAATTTTCAAGAATTCATATTTATTTTAAAAACTCAATTTATGTTTCATAATTAATTAAAGTATTAATTAATATAATGTAAAATATATTATTTTAGTTTTTGTATCAAATGTTGAAAAACTGTCATGTTAATATCGATTTTCTTCTTCAAAATAATTTTATTTCATTAACTTGTAATTATTAGAATATTACTTGTTTTCATTAGATTTTAAAATTATCTGAATATTAAGGAAAATTTAACGAAAACATTTATGTAAGAAAAAAATTTTAAAATAAAAGAAAAAATAAAATTAGTTTAACAATAAATAAATAATTATCTTACCAAAAAATAATAATTAAAATAGACGAAGACTTAAGTTTTTATGCCTTGACAATGGAGTAGAGTCTGGAGTCATAAAATTATAAAGGAACTTAATATTTAAAATAATTTTTAAAAATAATTGAAAATTTTTTTACATGTAAATGACAAAAATCATTAAAAATTGTGAAAAAACAAATTTAAATATCATTGAAAATAATAATTTTTGAATAAACAAAATTGTTAATATATAAAAATTAATAGATAATAAATAGTAGAAAATTAATAACTGGTAAAAATAGTAATTAGTAAAAGAAAAAGAAAAAATAAACATACCATAAATAAATAATCCGTCCTTGTATAAAAAACAATAAATAAATAATAAATAACATATAGATAATAAATAAATAAGTAACAGTTTACAATATAATGAAACAAATATTCTGTCAAATTAAATAAAAAATGTATTGCAAACTGCAAAGTCAAATTTAAAACTGAGCTCTAAACAAATGTTTTAGTTTAATTTGCCATAATTTATGAAGGATCACGGACGTTAAAGATTACTTAAATAATCTGAATATTGTTTAAATCAAATTCTTTATTACATTTAGAATTAAAATAGTTCAAAAATCTTAAAATTATCATCTCTCAACTTGTATAAATATTTTTCTAAAGTATTTTAAAAAGGCCAAAAATCTATTAAATATAATTATGCTTAAAAAAATATATGTATCAAAACATAGGCATGTAATATTTAATAAACAGATTAAAATAAAGTTCATGAACATTGATTACTTACAGGGAAAACAACAACTAACATTTATAAAAATAATTTAGATTATAAATTATAATATATTGAAATAAAAAAAATTTAATAGCAGAATCTAATTAAATTAGCCGAATAATATTTGTATATAAATGTAACTGATAAGTGACTATGTTTTTAAATTATTTTAATGTTAACATATAATTAAAGTTTGCGCATTTCTATTTTTTTAAACAAAACATTAGATAACGAACACATAGTAAAAAAAACTTTAAACATATCTATATTAATTACTTATTGAATTATTGAACTACATAAACTTAGTTGTAAAAAAATAATTAAGATATTCATTCATAGATATAGCCCAGTATTTAACCACAATTTTATTTAAATTGTCTCGTTGTGATAGATGTGTTCTAGTGAACGGAAGGATCTCGACTGTCTCCAAAGTCTCTTTATATCTAATCATGGATCTTTAAAAATAACTCACATACCTGACGCTAGGGGCGCTCGAGTATGATTGCCAATTAAATATATTTTCTTTCAATAATTCGTATTTTTACTTCTTCTAATCAATATTTAAGATTTTTAATTATTATTTTTTCTACTCATAACAATTAAAATTGCACTTATGTGAAATAAATTATTCCCAATTTAGAGGAATATTTATCTTTCTCTTAAACACATAATTAAATTTTTTTCCAATGCATATAATTTGCAAATTAGAATTAGTTCCACTTGAGAAAATAAGAATTACAAGCATCTTTCTTTTTTTTTGTCTTCTATATGTATATACTTTAAAAGTAAATTTGTAATAATATTTTAAAAATCTCTAATTTCACTTCTTCGTGATAATTTGGAATAACCATTATTATATGATTGTACATATTTAGAATGCAATTCATATTTAATATATGTCTAAGAAATGCATAAAATAATGAGTGAATCCATAAATATATGAAGATGAAATTATGATTAGACAAGTTTATACAGAAATCTTGACCCTCGAACGAGATATGATAAACTTATTACTGCAAATCACGCAGCAGGTGCGAAGAAAAGTTTTGCAAAAGAGTAATGTTGCACGAAACGTATGAGTCGTCCTTCGGAAACAAAAGGCGCGACGATGTTATCTAATAATTGTTGCGGCTCACATGTAATTAGAATGAAAAACTCTCGGTCTGTTTGATCTTATTGTGAGTTCCCTTTTCTGATGATGCTGTAAAACCCCCATATTGCACCCTGCGTTTTCTGCAGACGGAAGAGCATACGCTGATTCTAGTTTGCGTGAGCTATGTGGCGCGTGACGTCATGACTTATTTATCTACAACATTCCTGCTAGGAAATTTTCCTAGGGTGGTCGCTTCCACATACTTTATTAATAGAACTTCTTCTCGAATCTCAGTTTCGACTGAATTTGATTTCTTTTCCTGAAAATTAAAGAAGATCGCCAATCTGATATATATATACTTAAATAAGCCATAAAAAATATTATGAAAATGGCTAAATACTGTAATTATAACGTAATTAACGCATGCATTCACGGTCATTTTAATTTTAATTGTTAGTATGATAATATAGTTTTGAGAGGATAGAAATAGAACTTATGATTTTAATTACACCTCATTCAACGCAACTTACATTGAAAATTACACTAATTTCTCTGTTACTACAAGTATTTTATAATCTTTCATAAATTCAAAAATTGTATTTTTTTACTTATCACGTATTTCAACCACTTATATAGTAATGGATTCAAATAAATTTGGGATGCATAGAAAGACTCATTTGAACACAAGAAAAATTTAATTGCAGTATATTTCTTTTCATGTGATTTAATTTCTGATTTTACTTTTCATCTTTTTTTAACGTTGGGGATAAACAATATTGATGTACAAAACACTTCTTTTGCAAATGGATGAAACAATGATTTGCGGTTAAGAATTTAGAGAAAAAAAATTCACACTTAAAGTCACTTCCTTTTTCTGATTTAGTGAAACATCTTATCAAAAAGCAGATACTTGGATTCGTGTTCCAAAGATGACGAAGAGGACTCGAGGGTGGTTCTTTGTCTCGAGGGTTTGGATTCTAGAGATAGAGGCTAATTTCTATCCTCAACCCCTGAGGAATGTCCAAGTCCAATTCCTGCTTCAACGTCCTTTCGTTCTTTTCGCCTTCCCGGGTACTTTGATGTTCCTAATTTGATTGAAGGAATCCGACGAACGGCTCCTAACTTCACCTTTATTGATTGCTGTTTTGTTCGACGTGCCATTGCGAAAGTGCCACCTTTACTTTTCAAAACCTTTGCCTTTAACTTCAGCTATTTTTAATTAACAAATTCTTCACGAAACACCGAAAAAAAGGTTTTGTGAAATAATAGTAAAGATTAATTCGAAGGGAATTGTTGTACTTACGAAACTGTTGACTAATTTGTAAGAGGTAGAAGAATTATTAAAATTATATGTTTGTAAACAATACCAGGTAGGTTCCAATTGTCAGTTGCAGGCTGTCCTAATTTAACAGAAGTCAAACCATTGGAATTGACAATAAGTTATAATCTTTTAAGATCTTTGACAATTGTGAGTTGATGTCATTAAAACTTAGTCATGATCTATGTGCACACTTAATAACATACCGTACACATATCTAAAATAGAAAACAGAAATGCAATTACATTTATTTTTAAATAGTTTTAAGCAATTGTTTTCAAGGTCATCCATGATTTGAAAATTTAATTTCCACAATTAAGCGGGTGCTATTAAGTGTCAGTCAGAGCTTTCTAATAAAGCAAACGATTATTTATATTTTATAAAAATAGCCCAGCACTTATGCACAAATCTTTTAAAATTCATCGCGTGGCGATATGTGGTATTGAACTGAGAGTTCATCACTGGCGCCATAGTTTATTTGTAAGTGATTATAGCTGGTTGAGAATTACACGCACAAGTGAAAGAAGTGTCTGGACTCGTAACGTCTCTTCGGAATAATGGTTGCCTTTCAGAATTTAACCAATCTTGTATCCTTCTTAAATATTTAGGACCCATCTGAAATTATTCAAACATTAGGTTGGAAATTATTTTAGTTTGCATTTTATAAATTTTCTCCCTTTGGTATTAAATTTATTTTCTAATTTAACCTTTTTATGACATTTGGAGACACATTGAAAACTAAATTTCATTTTTCATACATTGTGCAGTGCGTGCAGAGGTAATTAAAAATAGAAAAGTAAGGTTTTACTGCAAGAATACATGGTTCGATGAACGATAATATATATATGTATACAATACGATATCCTATTATAAAAGATCCTATTCCTCCGCATGGCATGTCCGTTCAAAAAGATGAAAAAAAAAGATGAGAAGGGTAAAAACGATACGATGTCTATTCGATATTTTGCGGAGTATAATATAGACACGTAGGTATACGTGAGTACATGTACCACATATATTGATATATCGAAGAATCTGATGGGGTCCACTGAAATACGCGAACCACATAGCGCAGGTACATCCACTAACACATGAGAAAATGTGAAGATTCTGCTTTGGACGTCTGCTTTACGATAAGATACGGAACGTCTAGTCAGAAAATTTCCCCAGTTCACTGATATCTATAGACGTTCTTGATGGCAATTCCCAAAAAAAAAACTGTTAGCCATTTTGTATTTTTTAAGTTACTTCACAATCGCATCTTAAAGAATTAAAAATAAATCCTAAGGCAGACAAAATCTTATTTCTCTAGATATATAGAACTAAGCTACGTTTACGAAACGATTAGGTGTCGCTGGGGGGGTTGAAGAAAAGGGTGGTTTGAAAAAGAGGGCGAGTATCACACTTGGTAGACGTTTTTTTTCTCTCTATCGTTGTATTTCGAGGTCCTGTATAGATACAAGGAATGACGTGGTATGGCGACAAAAATAGCGTATGATTGAGTGAGCGCCGCGAGGGATTTTCTTCTAAAGGAGCAGAATGTGGTATCTGGGGTTGGGGAAGGGGGTGAACGACATTTAGCTACAGAGATACCCTGCGGTGTTTCACGGGAACATAACAACACCGAAAACTGAGATGTCGAATGTTTTCTTCTTTTCTCTATATTAGGAAACTCTGACATTCTATCCCATCAAACTAAAATGAATAAACTTTTTCTGCAACTTCTTTCCCTCCAATTTTATATAGATTTTAATTTTCTATTAATATTTTATTTCTTTTTTTTGACATAAACAGCTCCAATCTAATTTACATGGTGATTATTTTTATAATAGCCCAGTATTTAACCACAATTTGTGTTCCTGTAAACTGTAAGTTTGCCACTGCCTTTAATAGCGTTACATAATTGACGTCAGAGGCACTAGGCATGCACAAACGGCTCCTTTTGATTCCGAATGATGTTTGGACAATATCAGCAAGTTGTCCCTCCTTGGGAAACAATGGTAGCATTTTCATGTTTTCGATTTGCGGTAAACGAAATCATCGATAAACAAGAGTTGATCAACGACACGTAACCTTCAAAGTCCAGGACAGCTCATAAGATTTAGGGTTGGGGTTTATCGGACAGGCATTTCCGCTGGCAGACTTTCCTATCCAGTAGCTATATATGACGGTTGCGAGGGTTGCTCCAAGTAAAATCATTAGTAATACGATTGTGACTAGTACCCTCGCCCTTTTTGCTTTTCTAAAATTATAAAAATCTACCCGATTCCTGCCTTTTGACTCATATTATTTACGATTTAACTCCCCTTTATCGATTCTGAAACTATGAATAGTGTTGATTCTACGTACAAAAGATTCAAAGTTAATATGATTAATGTACATATACTATTGATGTTAGCCAATGTACATACACTTGATTTACTTGATCTAAATGTATTTCAAAAAGTGTAAAATTTACCTCTTTCTAAATCAGCCTAGGCAAACTTCAACAAAAGCGAAAAACGATTTATAATTTCCAATAGCTTCCACTGTCACAAAAGCTTCGAATGAAAATATTCACCTTCAGAAAAACCACTTCTTTGGAAAATGTAATAATTAATTCCTTCCGATGGTAATACAACTCTTCCACTTGGACAGCTAAGGACGATTATGAATCGATGTTTACGTCATACTCAGATATGACGCCTACTTTTATAAACTATCCAATTAGAACAACTAATCGTTTTCTCCTTCAGGAAAAAATTCTATTTCTAATTTTTCCTAAACATTCGTATTCAACGGGAATTAAGAGAAAAGTTAAAATTTCGCGAAATCACGCCTAGGTAATAAATATTATAAGCGATTCTTGGGAGGAAAAAAGGCAGGCGTCGAGAAAAGATGTAGGAGAGGGAAAAGCGATGAAAAGAAAGGAATGGTGAGGTATTATTTATAGGGGGGGTATAGGGTAGGTTGGGGGTGGCGTGCCATGCATAGACAGTGCCTTATTCCAGTCGAGGCAGACAAATGGCTCATTTCTGTCCGCAAATACGGAAATACCAGCAAGCTATTTCTTAATATTCGCCGATAGCGTTCGAGACTATAGGGATTCTGACTACGTTTCCATAGAAACGAGAATTCTCCACACCTATTCCTTTGGGAGAAGCATTCTCTCGCGTGAAACAACTTTTACGATCGTATACTTAATCGGCAGAAAGCTTCGTCTTGGACTTTTAATTTTTATCGTTCTGCAAATAATACAGTTTACATTACAAATTTAGAATTAGGAATGGAATAGTTTGAATGATGGTGAATTTATTATTTATAGATGAAAAGTTTTTTATTGAGAATTGTTATCAATTAATGGAAGATTTAATTTTGGGAGTTATGAGATAGGGGTTTAGTAATAATTGCGCCAGGGGGATTATAATAGTTAATTTAATGCTTAACTCTGGAGTGTGGAATCCAGGGTATCTGTAAGCTGATTGGGTATTAAAACAATTTTTTCGAACCCTTTATAATAGAGAGTAGATAGATCCAGGAATCAATTTCGAAATTTAAATCATATTTTTTTAGAGAATGATAGATCTTTACCTTTTAAATAATTCTCAGAGTCGTTGACCCAGGAAACACTTCTCCCTTCAGTGCTGCGTCGAGAAAATAACCTTGACTGGATACAGTAAATGAAAGTAGGTGTTTTCCCTTAGGATGATTTTGGGCGAGCCAAAACTGAATGATCTAGAGTCCAACTGTCGATGCAGATTAGAGTACAACACCTTTCAGACTTGGAGTAAGTGATACAATTTATTCGCTGTTAGTGTTGCGCTATGCAACTTGTTAATGTTTCCATCTCAGAAAAATAGAAAGGTGACTTGATGTAGAAAATAATTTCTTGGGTGAACACTTGGGCTATGATGAGATTCAAGAATGGTACTTGGTATCAGAGGCAAAGAAGGGTTTTGGTATAAAGACGCGAAGTAGGCAACTAGCTGATTCGCTACTAATTTCTGAACAGCAGTCGAAGAAGACACTTGGTGACAGTACAAAACTA
The DNA here is from genome assembly GCA_032872475.1 of Leptopilina myrica (nomen nudum). NCBI lineage: Eukaryota > Metazoa > Arthropoda > Insecta > Hymenoptera > Figitidae > Leptopilina > Leptopilina myrica (nomen nudum). The sequence goes on along the minus strand of CM065464.1, from coordinate 40,202,637 downwards.
GCTAACTTGGTGGCGGTTTCTGGACTAGTCAGCTTGAAGAGGTTTCCTGGACTGTCGAATTTGGCAAGTGTTGCACCTTTTATACAGTTCCTTACAAGGGAACACTATGTTCATGCCACCCACTTTAATTGCATCCCTGTTTTAGGATGATGATCAGTTGACCCTATAGGAGGGTGACAAAACACTGTTTATCATATTTGGTATCTGTTGTCCAGGTGTAAAGCAATAGGACCAATGTTGCTTTAGTTTACAAGAGATCATTTCTGCCCAACTCAAATTTTGATCCTCTTTTTCTGCTGTTTTGATATTCTGTATGAGCAATGTTAAGCTTTTTAGTCTATCCTTGATTTTCTGTATGAGCAATGTTAGGCTTTTTAGTCTATCCTTGATTTTCTGTATATGCAATGTTAGGGTTTTTAGTTCACCCTTGATTGTCATGTTGGCATTCTTCTGGACATTAGAATCTAACACACTTCTTTGTTCTGCAAGTCTAAAATTGGTACGATTAAAATTATTTAACATCAATAAAGTTAAAATAGTTCGGGAACCTAAAAATTGCTAGGCACAAATAATATTTACGGATGATCCTCCTCTAATGGTTAGGAACAGACTAAATTGGCTTTTGATATTTGAGAGCGTTTTCTAAATCGTGGGTAAAGGTGACTGCTGGCTATAATAGTCCAGTTGTCGTCTAGGCACAGAATAATCCAATGAGTCCATTGGTGATTAGCGGGACCAGGACTAGTTCAATTAACAGCTGATCCATTTCATCAGGTACCATGGACCTTCTTGTATTTTGGGCATAGTCTATCTTGCAAATGTAGGTAATTCACTGCTTTCTACAGTGTTTTCCTGTTTCCTCTTCGTCAGTGGTTAAAAGCTCATATGCTAAAAACCTTCGCTGGTGGATTCCATAATTTTAATTGTGGGAATAATTCAAACCTGGAAACAGTAATTAAAGTGTCGTTTAGGAAAAGTTTTGAAGATTCACAGGATTGCAAAACTACATCAAGTAGGATGGTGATAGTTAAAGAAAACCAGTTGCAACTTTTCAAGGAAGAGCTCTTCACGACTCACATATGTGACCATCATCTCTTTTATCCTCCGTTTTATATTCCTGGCACCGTGTAGTGTCACCCTTTGCGAATCCACCCTCACAGTTTCACTATGTGTGTTCTAACGCCGTTCGTCCACCAAAGGAAAGCTCAAAATCTTATCCCCCAGCCTCCATCCCTCACTGAAATACCGAAGAATTCTTTCTTCATATTCACCAGGGAGTGATAGTCCGACGAAACATAACAAATTTCCAACCATTTTCCATTCCCCCTTCTATTTTTGCTCGGCTGCACATTTAAATCCTCGACTTCGCGGCGACAGACCCGTGCTTCTTTTTCTCAATATATATGTATACGCCCGAAAGACCACAACACGACCGCCCGGGGACCAATTTTTCCCACGCACAATTTACAGTTTCACATTTTATTCCCATCGCGACTTACCAGGGGGTTGGATAAACTCGTATCACCCCTCCTGCTCGCCAATCATCCTCCAGGACATGTTCTCATATATTCTTGGATATTTCATATTATGTTCGCCACCAAGGAAACTTTAGAATTTATGTTTAGTATCCTTCTTCATAGTGGGGAAGGTTTAGAATTTAAAATGGTGGGCACAGCATGGTGGATAATAACTTAGGAGGCAAGATTGGAAATATTGTTGACTTTTAAACAATACTTTTCAGTGTAGATACAAAAGTATCCAGACCTAAAAAGTGTCATCCCTATAGGGTTGCCACAGGTCAGGGAAAAGTCAGGGATTTTTACTAAAAGTACTGGGAAAAATTGAATTTTTAACATTCATGAAAAAACTAAATTTTTTTTCTTTTTGCCTCGTAAACTATGAATTTACCACAAATTTTCATAAAAAACCTTAAATTTTTTCTATTTCTGACAATAATTTCTTTTTAAATAACTTAAATTTTCAAAAACTATCATAAAATTAAGAATTAATAATAAATAATAATTAATTAAAATTAATAATAACTATCATACATTATGACTTATAAATTATTTTATGAATAATTTTTAACAATTTTCATAAATACTAGATTGATAAAAGAAGTTTAGTTAAAACTACTAAAAAAATTAGGTTTTTGAAAAGTTACAAAAATTCTTCGCAGAATTTTAATTATGTTCAAAAATGTAAAAACAATTCGCGTCAAATTTACAATTACTTTTATAAATAATAAAATACTTCAGTAAAATTTTATTATTTTAAAAAGTTTTAATAAAATTCTTGACAAAATTCCACAAGAAATCAATTATTCAATTTTTAATAAATTTCTTCAAAATAATTTAATTATTTTTATAAGAAGTAATAGAATTTTTCACAGGGATTCAATTATTTAAAATACAAAATTTAATTAAATTTTTCGAAAAATATCACTTATAGGTATAAAAATATTTTTATAAATAATAAAATTCTTTACCGAAAACCAATTACTTTTATAAACTTGAATAAAATTCAATGGAAGAATTAAAATATTTTCAAAATTAATAAAATTTTTCGCAAAAATTCAATTATTCTCAAAAATTAAAAAAAAAAATTTTCAAAATTTCAATTATATTTATAAATAAAAAAAATTCTTCATCTAAATTCAATTATATTTAAAAATTTTAATAAAATTCTTTGCAAAATTTTGTAGGAATTCAATTTTAATGAACTAATTCAAAATAATTCCATTTTTTTCATAAGTAGTTATAAAATTTTTCACAGGAATTCAATTATTTAAAATACAAAATTTCATAAAATTTTTCGAAAAATATAAATTATTTAAAAAATTCTTCACCGAAATTTAATTATTTATATAAATAATAAAATTCTTCACATAAATACAGTTATTTTTATAAATTTTGTAGAAATTCAATTTTAATGAACTAATTCAAAATAATTCCATTTTTTTCATAAGTAGTTATAAAATTTTTACAGGAATTCAATTATTTAAAATACAAAATTTCATAAAATTTTTCGAAAAATATAAATTACTTTAAAAAATTCTTCACAGAAATTCAATTATTTTTATAAACTGGAATAAAATTCTTTGTAAAAATTTAATTTATATAAATAATAAAATTCTTCACATAAATACAGTGATTTTTATAAATTTGAATAAAATTCGTTGGAAGAATTAAATTATTTTTAAAATGTAATAAAATTCTTCGCAGAAATCCAATTGTGTTCGAAAATTAAAAAAAAAATTCTTAAAATTCCAAGTAACTTTATAAATAATAAATTATTATCATAAGTAATAAAACTCATCGCAGAATTTTAATGATTTTTTATACAATATATAATTTAATCAAATTCCTCGAAAAATGTATTTATTCTTAAAAATTTTTATTAAAATTTGTCAAATTAAATTCATATATTTAAAATTTTATTGATAAAATTCTTTATGAGAATTAAATTTTCACAAAGATTATTCTATTATTCAATAAATTATTTATTTTTTTATGTAAATAATTGAATTTTTCTAGAATTTTCTAATAAAAATTGATTTAAAAATGAATTAACGGATAATCGATTTATTATTATTTATGAAACTAATTGGATTATTGCCACGAATTTTATTACATTTTTTAAAAATAATATAATTTTTTTGAGAAATTTTACTGCTTGTAAAACTAATTGAATTCTTGCGAAGGATTTTTTTAAGGATTTTTGTAAATAATTGACCTATTCTGAAAAATGTAATAATATTCTTAAAAGTTATTCAATTTAAAACGGTTGGAATTCGAATGTTTTGAAGAATTTTTAATTCCTACAGAAAAATAATGTTTAAATATTTATTTAAAAAAGAAGTTATTGATGTTTTTGAATAATTTTACAATTAATGAAATTTGTAAATAAATGTAATAGAACATTTTTTCGTGATTATCTAATAATTTTTAGAGTGAATCAGAATATTCTTTAGGGTCAGGGAAAAATTTTGTCTGGAAATCAGGGAAAAGTTAGGGAAAAATAAAATTAAATATTTGTGGCAATCCGAAAAGAGGTAAACAAAGCATAGCTTCTAATATGTAAAGCCACGATTTAGATTATGAAGTGGAACAAAGATTTCTCAATAACCCCTCTAATTTTCTTTGCTAATGATAAACTTTAAACAATTTTTGTTTAATTTTCAAAAAGATATTCTTTTCATTGATTAATTTGCTCTTCAATATCATAAATAACAGAAGAATTAAAAGAATCAGTTAAAAGCCGTACTACACTGAGAAAACGATATATTTGATTCCAACCTATTTTGTTTAAATCAAACTTAAAATATCTTTGCTATACAGTCAAACATATTTAAGTTTAATTGAAAGATATTTTTTGGTTTATTTTAAGAAATAATATATTTTATTTAAACATAAGTTGTGATTGATTTTAAATTATCTATAATTTACTTTTAAGTTTGAATCAAACAAAAAATTTTTAAACATATTTTTTGTTTAAATCAAAACAGAAAATATGTTTGAATTAAATATAATTATTCAAACAAATAATATTTTTGAAACAAAGTAGTAGATACTTTCTATATATTTTGATTAAACTTACAAACTAATTTCAATCAAACAAAATCATTTAAAATTATTTTTCTATTTAAGTTAAGTATAATGTTTTCTCAGTGTACTATTTACCAAATATATTTTAATTTCAATCGCGTCTCACTAAAGTCTCTATTATTTTCGGATGAATTTCGAATTTTTTATTTCCGTACTTGCGCGATTGAAAATTGGACAAGAACCTCGCGGTGGTTTATTTCAACCAGGTGGGCAGGTTCCTTGGATGGTAACTAATTAAATCATGAAAAAGGCGATGAACGTGCGTCCGACAGTTTTTACACAATTAATAAACCGGAACCGGCAGAGGTTCTCCATTCAATTCTATTGTCTTCATGAGTAGCTAAAATACAAATTCCGCATAGTTGTATTGCGGAATAAATTACATTAGGCAATAATTCATATTTTTTTTACATTTATATTAAGAATAAAGAACATTAACTTATGAAACAATGTTTATTTTTCATTTTTCTTCTACAAAGGCTACAAGTGAACTGTAAACGGTATAATTTTCATGTATAATTATATGTATTAGTCATTAGTGACAAGGATTAACCCAGAGTTTTCTGACGTCATTTAAGCAACTTTAGTCGTAAATTTCAAACATAATAATGGTCTTCCTTCAAAGTCCTTGATGTATAGAAGTGTGAATAATAATTACTATTTCTTATCAATCAGCAAACTTGTCATAATTCTAGACATTAAGACAAGCGATTTTTTTAAAATGATATTTTTAATTAGTACATTTTCAAACAAAGAATGGTTTTCATAGAAAAATTATCTTTCTGTTGCAGATTAAAAGGGATTTTTTCAACAAACACAGAAAAATTAGGAGAACATTACAAGTTGGTCCAGAATGGATATTTATCACGAAAGCAAAAAGCAAAAGGTATAACAATTATTATTTTTTATTTCACTGTGAAAGTAACCAAAGCTATTGAAATTTCTAAGATTTTTTCTAATTTTTATTTTAAATTAATAAGCTGTATACGAAAAAAATTAGATTTATTATAAAACAAGAAAGCCAGCCATGATTCTTAATATTTTCAAATAATCTAATCAAGAATTGAATGTCCTTTTATTTCTACTAGAATACAAAAATCTATTGTACTATTAATAGATTGAATGCCTTTTGGTAGTTTGAAAATTTTAATTACTTTCTCTCTTAGAATTAATTAATTTCAATGACTTTAAAGATTTTTTTTGAAACTATGTGTGGGAGGTCTCTAATTTTAAAGTTTATCATGACCAATCAATATTACGAAATGGTATTTAAAAAGCTGGAAAGCAATCTTTGCTAAAATAATATAAATTGTTTACATTTTGATATTTCATAATAGTAAAAAAAATACGATTTTTAATTTTCACTAACATTGTAAATAAATTTTTCTTCTCTAATATCTTTTAGTCGCAAAATGATTTAAATTGAAGCGCTATTAAACTCTCATGTCAAAGAAACATATAGGAAAAAGAATACCATTTTCTTATTAACATTTCTATGAACACTTTAAATTATTATCTTCGCGGAAAAATTAATTTTGATACTTCAAACCTTTGATATAATAGAATTTATAAGAGAATTAAAAAAAATATTCGCTAAAGAAAAAGTAGACGCTAAAATGGATAATTAAGATTCATCTTGAATTTCCAGTCTTTTTAATTGATATCGTACGTCACAATAAACGTCAATTAACACGTTTCCTTTAGTGAGGAAAGCGTGTTTATTAAAAAAAGTACTGATTATACATGAATTCCATTCAGCACAAACATTATTATTATTAACTAATTAATATTAATTTATTAACTATATTAATTAAAATAAAATCATCATTTAGACTGTTAGTTTTTACATGTTCACAAAAATTTTCCTCTTCTGTAAAAGTTGATTATTTTTCAGATGATTTTCTTTTCATAGTGTAAAAAATTTGCTTGTAATTATTATTTATATCATAAATACAGAACAGCTTAGGAAAAAATGAAAGTAAAATTAGTTCAATTACAAAAATGTAATGAATTTTTTTAATTGTAAACAAGGGTTGAAGGTGTCAGTGTGATAACAAAAACTTATGCTTCCACGCGTGTCACATGAGTCAGTGAACCAAGATGAGGCATATCGTCAAAAAAATAGAAAAAAGTAGCTGTTAGCAAGGCGGACGTCATTGATCTGCGGTTAGAATCGAATCTCTAAGATATAACAAGATAAATAGTTAGCAGGACATTGCTGGTGGTCGAGGGTAAAGACTGCAAAGTCATGCTGACTATCCGACCTTCAACATGTACTTACACAAAATCGTGTGAACTTTTATGTATCCTGAAATTAATCTTCCTTAATAATTGTTTTAAATTCACTTTACTCACAATTTTTAATTATCAAAGATTTCTTTATAAAGGTATACTTCAGATTTTTAAACCTAAAAAATGATTAAATTAAATATTTAAATGTACATTTATACATTATTTGTATAAACATAATATTTTATTGTTTATTGTACTTTTTTAAAGAAAATTAGTTTGTGGTTAAATACTGGGCTATAACTAATGTTAACTAATAAATAGTTCAAATTATTTTTATTGATAAATTTCAAAAAAGGAGTTTTCTATAAGAAATATTTTACATTTGCAGTTGTTGGACAGTATAATTGTTAATTAAAATATTTAAATATGTTTTTACTTTTGCATTTCTAGTTAATTTTTCATACTTTTTATTTATGCGTTCAATTATTCTAATTAGTAAATTTTTTCTTTTTAACTTTCCTCCTACGATTAAATAATTAGGTATTTATAAGTACCACATTAATACCACATTAAATTTTTTCATAATGCCAACAGTTTATTTTTTTATTTCATTAGAAAAAGAGTCCTCATTCAAAAATTGTCAACTGCTCGCACTCGTTACGAAATATAGTATTTTAAGACACTTTTAGTAAATATTAGTTTTAATTTTAATAACCATGGCAACAATTTCATAAACATTAAACTTTTACTTTTCCAATTTCTCCCTACAAATATACAATTTATACTTTATACTTTAATTATCAAAGTTATTTGTATAAACATATACTTTAAATTTAGAAATGTAAAAACATAATTCTATGTGGAATATCTTTAGCAAATGATCCTGGGAAGTATTAAACCGCAAATCCGTCGCTAATTCTTACAAATAAACGTTTCAATGTTACTACATCAAACAGATAATCAATTTAAAAAATCTTTTTTCTACATATTTAGTACATTTATACAATGTTGCTCGTAATAAAAAAATTGTGTTATAATTTATAACAATTACGTAGAGTATTTATTATATAAAAGTCCAAGGCAATGTTTATCTAACAAAAAAGGTTTGAAAGTACTTTTATTCACTAAGACATTACACAGAAAAAACGATATTTTAAATTTAATAAATTTGGCTCTTATTTAAGTATTTTTGCCTCGTGTTTTACATCAATATCTTTGCATTTAATTAGACATTTTTTAAAATACAATTTTTAATGAAAAAGAGCTTCAATAATGCCACAAATCCAGCATTGGTTTAATTTACAAATCGAAATGGTGGCTTTTGGAAAAATTTATTCCTTAATTTTGCTGTAATTACTTCAAGAATAAAAGCCATGATAGCCAGAGAGTATCCAATTGTTCCTACATAAAATAGGACAACAAAAATTTGTTCCTTCGAAATCATTTGCAATTCCGACGCAGTTGTTTGGCGTAAAACTTTAGAATTGTAAAACTCTTTCGATAATCCAAATTCTAAAACGTATAAGATTCTTTTCAGAGCATCATCTATGTAGAGTGTAAAAGTTTCCATGACATATGCGTCAGCGAATTCAAGAATATCCTCTTTCAGTATTTTAATATCTGTTCTGCCATTTTTAGCTATATAATCATTCACATGATGTTGAGCATTTCCTAAAATACAGGTGACATTCTGATAATCAATATAGTCCATCAAACAACCATCTTCAGTGTAATGAACGTAAATCCTATATGCTTTTTTTGCTAATTCATATGCAATAGCAACCTTCTCATATGTTCGAATATTTTTAGGCGGTTTCAATACTATCAATTCTTGTAAGTCGTAATCCATTATTGGTAATAGATTAGAATTGACAAGTTCTGTTAGAGTTGAAATTTCAGGAGATGGTCGAAAACTAACATCGAGAATTATCGAGTAAAAATATCCAGTAAAAACAATGCACGTAATAATCAATGATCCAAAAACTGTTCTTTCTGCTAAATTCCGAGGTTCTTGATTCGTTGACATTCCAATTATAATTTGACTGATATTTAAAGTTTGCCATGTACTTCTATTGAATTTTACCAAAAATGCTGTTAATCGTATAAGAGAAATAATACCAATTGTTATGATGATCATGTACCAAAATTCCGTCGAAACATTAACGTCTTTTGAATGTTTTGACATTTTTGGAATCACTGCATTACAACTCGTCGATTTGAGAATTACTATGTTCATCGTGCCCTTATTTGCATCATCAAAACGTATTATGATACTGCTAAGATAAAGTTGACGCAGTATTTCATTATCGCTAAACAAATCTTTTATAGAATCAATATCTGGTGTTAAAAAATAAAAGGGTACATTACTCTGAAGTAACACAATTAGCAGCGTTTCAGTATCAAAGTATACAGAATACATCAATTTTTTTAAAAAATTTGCAGCTCTCTCGTATTTCATCTCATATGAATCGTTAGTACTTGGAATCTTCTCAGAAAACCACTGCCAATCAGCTGTTTGATTTACTAAATACATGTCGGACATAAATAAAATATCTTTACGCCAAAGATATAATTTGTTGAGATTATTTTCTTCAAGAATTGCAGTCTGTTCATTAGTAGCTATCAGAACACTAATGTCGAAATAATTATTTTGATATAAAGCACTTAACATTTCAGCGTGTTTTACGTCAGAAAAAATGTCGTATGTTAAAACTAAACATTTTGGCTTTGATGGTCCTTTTAACAAATCATTGTCATTAACAAAAAATTTATTTAATTCCTCGATTGTTGTGTTGTCACTCCAAAGAAAAACAAACAATGCGGTAATTTTGGGTTGCAATAGTGTCTGTAGACGTTTAGTTAGGTTTGAATTCATATCACTGTAGTTGACGGTCAAGGATGGAAAATGAGAATTTACAACAGACATAAGAGAATCCATTAATGGGTCCGGCTGAACTGATTTCTCGTTACGAAGGTACACTATTTGACGCAATCTTGGATTGTTTTTAAGATACTTTATCAATCCATCATAGTAATTACTCGCACAAGACACCACCAGAATTTCCTTCCATAAAATTAAAGTGACAAAAAATATGTCTTTAAATTTCATTGTTGCACAACCACCAATTTCGCTCGATGTAAATCGAATGAAAATTATACTATAGGTTAAAATAAAATTATTAATTTTTATTTGTTTAAGAAAAGGGTTGGTTTTCAAACAACTTGAATGACGTTATTTTTTATAAAGACTTATGAAATTCAAAGGTTCTTGATAAGTACTTCAATAAACCATTTTAAGTGAGAATGCTTAAGAAACTTTCTACGTCAATGTTTATGAAATTGTTGCTATGGTTATTAAAACTAACATTTATAAAAAACTGCTTTAACAATTCCATAAACGTTTTTCTATGATGTAGTACATATGAATACTTATGATTACAGGAGGAAATGAGAAAAGTAAATGTTAAATGTTTACGAAATTGTTGCCATGGTTATTAAAACTAATATTTACTAAAACCGACTTAAAATAATTTATAAACGTTCTTCTTTAATGTGGCCCTTATGAATACTTAATTATTTAACTGACAACAATTTCATAAACATTAATCTTTTACTTTTCCAATTTTCTCCTACAATTATATAATTTATACTTTAATTATGAAAGTTTTTTTATAAACTAATACTTTAAATTTTGAATTGTAAAAACATAATTCTATTAAATATTTATTTATACATTATTTGTATATAAACATAATATTTTATACTTTATTGTAATTCTTCTAAGAATGTTAATTTGTGGTTAAATACTGGGCTACAAGAAATTTTAACTAATAAAAAGGTGTAATAAATTTCGTTAGTCAACAACATAATAATAAATGTTTAAATAAAAATTGTAAATAGATAAAATAGAAATATTAAAATTGACACAAGAATTATAAAAAAAATACGAGAACATCTACATAAATCACAATAATAGAAAGGAAATAAAATATGAAATCAATAAATATAAATTGGCATAAAAATATATGTAACAATTCTTTAAATAATTATGAAAATATTTTTATAAAAATTAAACTTTTATTTTTCCAATTTCCTCATACAATTATACAATTTATACTTTATACTTTAATTATCAAAGTTATTTTTATAAACATATAATTAGATTTTGAAATATAAAAACATAATTCTATATGAAATATCGTTAGCGAATGATCCTGGGAAGTATTAAACCTCAAATCCGTCGCCAATTCTCACAAATAAACGTTTCAATGTTTCTACATCTAACGGATCATCAATTTACAAATCCTTTTTCTACTTATTTATTACCTTTATACAATGTTGCTCGTAATAAAAAAATTGTGTTATAATTTATAACAATTACGTCGAGTATTTATTATATAAAAGTCCAAGGCAATGTTTATCTAGGAAAAACTTTTTAAAAGTACTCTCCTCCACTAAGACATTACACAGAAAAAACGATATTTAAAATTTAAAAATTTGGCTCTTATTTAAGTATTTTTGCCTCGTGTTTTACATCGATATCTTTGCATTTAATAAGACATTTTTTTAAATACAATTTTTAATGAAAAAAAGCTTGAATAATCACACAAATCCAGCATTGGTTTAATTTGCAAATCGAAATGGTGGCTTTTGGAAAAATTTGTTTCTTAATTTGGCTGTAATTACTTCAAGAATAAAAGCCATGATAGCCAGAGAGTATCCAATTATTCCTACATAAAATAGGACAACAAAAATTTGTTCCTTCGAAATCATTTGCAATTCCGGCGCACTTGTTTGGCGTAAAACTTTAGAACTATAAAACTCTTTCGATAATCCAAATTCTAAAACGTATAAGATTCTTTTCAGAGCATCATCTATGTAGAGTGTAAAAATATCTGTGACAAGTACGTGGAGGTAATTTACAATATTCTCTTCCAGTATTTTAACATCTGTTCTGCCATTTTTAGCTATATAATTATTAACATGATGTTGAGCATTTTCTAAAATACAGCTAACATTCCGATAATCAATATAGTCAATCAAACAACGTTCTTCAATAAAATCATCAATATAATCATCAATAATCCAATTTGCTTTGTATCCTAATTGATGTCTAATAAGAAACTCCTCATCTGGTTCAATAAGTCTAAACCCTGGACTTACTAACATATCTTGTATGTCGTAATCCATTAATGGTGTTAGATTAGAATTAACAAGTTCTGTAAGAGTTGAAATTTCAGGAGATGGTCGAAAACTAATGTCGAGAATTATCGAGTAAAAATAACCAGTAAAAACAATGCACGTAATAATCAATGATCCAAAAACTGTTCTTTCTGCTAAATTCCGAGGCTCTTGATTCGTAGACATTCCAATTATAATTTGACTGATATTTAAAGTTTGCCATGTACTTCTGTTGAATTTCATCAAAAATGCTATTAATCTTATAAGAGAAATAATACAAATTGTTATGATGATCATGTACCAAAATTCCGTCGAAACATTAACGTGTTTTGAATGTTTTGACATTCTTGGAATCACTGCTTTATAAATCGTCAATTTGCGAATTACTAAATTAATATTGTCCCTATTGACATAATTAAATTTTACCCTTGTACCGATTTTACCATTACTTTGCACTATTCCACTATTATAAACAAAATCGACCATTGAATCACTATCCATTGGAGTTGAAAAATTAAAGTGTATTTTACTCTGAAGCAACACATAAGGCAGCGTTTCAGTATCAAAGTATATATGATGCATCACAATTTGTAAAAACTTTATTGCTCTAATGTATTTCGTCACATATGAATCGTTAGTACTTCGAATCTTCTCTGAAAACCACTGACAATCGGCTGTTACATTTTCTAATAACAAGTCGTTCATAAATAAAATATCCTTTTGGTAAAGATATAGTTCGTTGAGATTATTTTCTTTAAGTATTGCAGTCTGTTCATTAGTAGCTATCAGAACACTAATGTCGAAATAATTATTTTGATATAAAACACGAAACATTTTATCCCGTTTTTGATCATATGATAGGCTGTACGTTAAAACTAAACATTTTGGCTTTGATGGTCCTTTTAACAAATCATTGTCATTAACAAAAAATTTATTTAATTCCTCGATTGTTGTGTTGTCACTCCAAAGAAAAACAAACAATGCGGTAATTTTGGGTTGTAATAGTGTCTGTAGACGTTTAGTTAGGTTTGAATTCATATCACTGTAGTTGACGGTCAAGGATGGAAAATGAGAATTTACGGCAGACATAAGGGAATCCATTAATGGGTCCGGCTGAACTGATTTCTCGTTACGAAGGTACACTATTTGACGCAATCTTGGATTGTTTTTAAGATACTTTATCAATCCATCATAGGAATTACTCGCACAAGACACCACCAGAATTTCCTTCCATAAAATTAAAGTGACAAAAAATATGTCTTTAAATTTCATTGTTGCACAACCACCGATTTTGCTCGATGGAAATCGAATGAAAATTATACTATAGGTTAAAATAAAATTATTAATTTTTATTTGTTTAAGAAAAGGGTTGGTTTTTAAACAACTTGAATGACGTTCTTTTTATAAAGACTTATGAAATTCAAAGGTTCTTGATAAGTACTTAAATAAACCATTTTAAGTGAGAATGCTTAAAAAAAATAATTACGTCAATGTTTATGAAATTGTTGCTATGGTTATTAAAACTAATATTTATTAAAAAACTGCTTCAACAATTTTATAAACATTCTTATTTGGTCTTGTACTTATGAATATTTACAATTGCAGGAGGAAATGAGAATACTTTAATGTTTACGAAATTGTTGCCATGGTTATAAAAACTAATATTTACTAAAACCGACTTAAAAAAATTTAAAACGTTCTTCTTCAATGTGGCACTTATGAATACCTAATTATTTAACTGACAACAATTTCATAAACAATAAAGTTTTACTTTTCCAATTTCCTCCTACAATTATACAATTTATACTTTATACTTTAATTATCAAAGTTATTTTTATAAACATATACTTTAGATTTTGAAATGTAAAAACATAATTCTATTAAATATTTAAATATACATTTACACTGTAAAAACACTGCAAAAACAAGCATCTTAAAATACATTATAATCACTTTTAAAACAATTAAAACATCTTATTTTCCATTTTCTATTTTAGAAACTAAAGTATTTTAAGATGCTTTGGATAAATTTTTGGAAACAACGTAAAAGTGACTACCAAAGTATCTTAAAATAAGATGCCTTCTTTTTACAGTGTATACATTATTTGTATATAAGGGTCAAACCATTTTATTTCGCCTAATGTATTTTTGATCATTACAAAAAATTCTAATACTTTGGGAAAATATTCTTATCTACTTTGCGATGGCGAAATGCATAATGATTTGTAAAAAATAATTACATTTTATATAAAGAAAATGTTTTAAATTGAGAGTACACTGTAAAAAATTTAGGGAGTTAACGGACTCGGGAGTAGGGAGTCAAATTTTTAGAGTTAAAAATTAACTCCAAAAGAGAGTTAATTTTTAACTCCCTTTATTTAACACCCGCGGGAGTTATTTTTTCCATGGGGAGTTAGCATTTGGGTGTTAAATTTTAACTCCTTTTATTTAACTCCCCTGGCATTAACTCCCAAATTGGGTGCGACTTTTATAGACTCCCTGGGGAGTTAAAATTTAACTCCTTTTTTTACAGTGTATATGAAAAAAGATTACATTGATGGACATTACAAAAAATTTAAAAAAGGAGAAAATTCTTTAAATAAATATAAAATATAAAAAAATCAAAAAAATCAAAAAAATCAAATAATACATAATAAACAGTAAAATATGATACTTAAGTTTGTGTATGAAATGTCAAAAATCGATAATATTTAATAATTTACTTGGACAAAGTAATTTAATTTCAGAAAATCGGAATTATTTAAATAATAAGTTATTTAATTTCCTATAGTTTCTAAACATTTAATTAGAATGAAATAAAATGAAACGATTATTTTAAAGTCAGTTAAAAGTAGCTTTATGTCACTTTAAATAAATTTATTTGAATTAAATTTTATTAACAAAATTAATTAATTTTTCTAAATATTTATTTGAATGAAATGAAACGAAACGGCTTTTTTTAAAGTAGAAAAGAATATGTTCCCAAAGTATTAGAATTTTTTGTAATGGTCAAAAATACATTTGGCGAAATAAAATGATTTGACCCATTCACATAATATTTTATACTTTATTGTATTTTTTTCAAGAAAATTTATTTGTGGTTAAATACTGGGCTATGACTAATTTTAATTAATAAATAGTTAAAATCTTTTTTAATGGTAAATTTAAAACAAGCAGTTTTCTATAAAAAATATTTTAGATTTAAAATTGTTGAATAGTAATTTTTATTTGAAAGATTTAAATATGTTTTTACTTTTGCATTGCTGCTTAATTTTTTGTATTTTTTATTTGTGCGTTCAATTATTTTCTAATTCTTATTTTAATTAGTAAACTTTTTCTTTTTAACCTTCCTCCAATAGTTAAATAATTAGGTAATCATAAGTGCAACATTAATGACAAAGTTTATAAATTATTTTAAGTCGGTTTTAGTAAATATTAGTTTTAATAACCATGGCAACAATTTCGTAAACATTTAACATTTACTTTTCTCATTTCCTCCTGTAATCATAAGTATTCATATGTACTACATCATAGAAAAACGTTTATGGAATTGTTAAAGCAGTTTTTTATAAATATTTGTCTTAATAACCATAGCAACAATTTCATAAACATTGACGTAGAAAGTTTTTTAAGCATTCTCACTTAAAATGGTTTACTGAAGTACTTATCATGAACCCGTGAATTTAATAAGCTTTCATAAAAAGAAGAACTTCATTTAAGTTGGTCGAAAACAAACTCTTTCCTTAAATAAATAAAAAACTAATAATTTTATTTTAACCTAAAGTATAATTTTCATTCGATTTCCATTGAGCAAAATCGGTGGTTGTGCAACAATGAAATTTAAAGACATGTTTTTTGTCACTTTAATTTTATGGAAAGAAATTCTGGTGGTGTCTTGTGCGAGTAATTACTATAATGGATTGATAAAGTATCTTAAAAACAATCCAAGATTGCGTCAAATAGTGTACCTTCGTAACGAGAAATCAGTTCAGCCGGACCCATTAATGGATTCTCTTATGTCTGCTGTAAATTCTCATTTTCCATCCTTGACCGTCAACTACAGTGATATGAATTCAAACCTAACTAAACGTCTACAGACACTATTGCAACCCAAAATTACCGCATTGTTTGTTTTTCTTTGGAGTGACAACACAACAATCGAGGAATTAAATAAATTTTTTGTTAATGACAATGATTTGTTAAAAGGACCATCAAAGCCAAAATGTTTAGTTTTAACATACGACATATCGTATTATGAAAAACACGCTGAAATGTTTCGTGCTTTATATAAAAATAATTTTTTCGACATTAGTTTTCTGATAGCTACTAATGAACAGACTGCAATACTTGAAGAAAATAATCTCAACGAACTATATCTTTACCAAAAGGATATTTTATTTATGAACGACTTGTTATTAGAAAATGTAACAGCCGATTGTCAGTGGTTTTCAGAGAAGATTCGAAGTACTAACGATTCATATGTGACGAAATACGTGAGAGCAATAAAGTTTTTACAATTTGTGATGTATCATCTATACTTTGATATTGAAACGCTGCCTTATGTGTTGCTTCAGAGTAATATACTCATTTCTTCTTCAACGGCAGATGGTTATTCTGTAGCAAATTATGTTATCAATAGTGGAATGGTGCAACGTCGTGATCAAATCTCTACCATAATACGTTTTAATTATATCGATATAAACAAGATTAATTTACTAATTTACAAATCGACGAGTTGTAAAGCAGTGATTCCAAAAATGTCCAAACATTCAAAAGACGTTAATGTTTC
Source organism: Leptopilina myrica (nomen nudum) (assembly GCA_032872475.1). NCBI lineage: Eukaryota > Metazoa > Arthropoda > Insecta > Hymenoptera > Figitidae > Leptopilina > Leptopilina myrica (nomen nudum). The sequence goes on along the minus strand of CM065464.1, from coordinate 40,185,828 downwards.
GACGGAATTTTGGTACATGATCATCATAACAATTTGTATTATTTCACTTATACGATCAATAGCGTTTTTGATGAAATTCAACAGAAGTACATGGCAAACTTTAAATATCAGTCAAATTATAATTGGAATGTCTACGAATCAAGAGCCTCGGAATTTAGCAGAAAGAACAGTTTTTGGATCATTGATTATTACGTGCATTGTTTTTACTGGTTATTTTCACTCGATAATTCTCGACATTAGTTTTCGACCATCTCCTGAAATTTCAACTCTTACAGAACTTGTCAATTCTAATCTAACGCCAATAATGAATTACGACTCACAAAGTGTGATATTAGAGCAAATGGCTGAAGATATTCAAAACGATGATAAGGTTGCTATTGCATATAAATTAGCAGAAAAAGCAAATAGGATATTTGATAAATCTATTGAAGATCGTTGTTTGATGGACTATATTGATTATCGGAATGTTACCTGCCTTTTAGGAAATGCTCAACATCATGTTAATAATTATATAGCTAAAAATGGCAGAACAGATATTAAAATACTGGAAGAGGATATTGTAAAATGCGTCGAGGTACTTGTCACAGATACTTTTACACTCTACATAGATGATGCTCTGAAAAGAATCTTATACGTTTTAGAATTTGGATTATCGAAAGAGTTTTACAGTTCTAAAGTTTTACGCCAAACAAGTGCGCCGGAATTGCAAATGATTTCGAAGGAACAAATTTTTGTTGTCCTATTTTATGTAGGAACAATTGGATACTCTCTGGCTATCATGGCTTTTATTCTTGAAGTAATTACAGCAAAATTAAGGAATAAATTTTTCCAAAAGCCACCATTTCGATTTGTAAATTAAACCAATGCTGGATTTGTGTCATTATTCAAGCTCTTTTTCATTAAAAATTGTATTTTAAAAAATGTCTAATTAAATGCAAAGATATAGATGTAAAACACGAGGCAAAAATACTTAAATAAGAGCCAAATTTCTTAAATTTAAAATATTGTTTTTTTGTGTAATGTCTTAGTGAATGAAAGTACTTTCAAACATTTTTTGTTAGATAAACATTGCCTTGGACTTTTATATAATAAATATTTCACGTAATTGTTCTAAATTGTAACACAATTTTTTTATTACGAGCAACATTGTATAAAGGTAATAAATAAGTAGAAAAAGGATTTGTAAATTGATGATCCGTTAGATGTAGAAACATTGAAACTTTTATTTGTGAGAATTGGCGACGGATTTGCGGTTTAATACTTCCCAGGATCATTCGCTAAAGATATTTCACGTTTTTGAGGCACGGGCTGAGTGACTTTTTGCTATTTGCCTTTTTGCAGATCCGCTCGAATTTAGTCACGGACACGCCTGGGCACGTGACTTTGCCAGCGATGTTACAGGTGTTTGCCTATACCTTTCGATGATTTTCTGGTTTTTGATCTTGATCCAAGCCCTCCTCGCCATTCTTCTCCTTTTACCAATGAACGTGAAATCGTAATATCCTGGGAAGATATCAATCCAGTATACGGACTCACAGCGTTAACTTCCGTTTAATTATTCTGTCTTTCTTTTTTGAAAATTTTTTTTGAAAAATACCTGCGGTTAAATTCACTGCAAATAATTTTAGCTTTCTTTTAGTTTAACTTCGAGTATGTTACAAAAATAAAAATTCATTAATGTAACATACTTTAAGTTTTTTTCGATTTATTATACTCCATTTTCGATATTTAAGCTGGTTCTTATTCATGGCTCAAAAAACTTAGATTTTTTTTCGAAGATTATGATTTGGTTAACGTATATAAAGATATGAGTACTCATTACTTGCTATTTAACAGAAATTTAACTTAGAATAATTGTACAAATAAAAATTAAAAATATTAACTATAACAATCTTCGTATTTTTATACCTTTATTACGTCTGTCCACACTTTAATGTTAGTTTTTGTTATTTTTTTTTCTTTAATAGAAAATATGAAGGTATCTTTCATGATTTAAAATAATATTTGAAATTAGAAAATTCGATTTGAATAATTTTAAAAGTATTCGAAAACATCAATAACTTCTTTTTCAAATAAATATTTAATTGTTATTATTTAATAGGAATTAAAATTTTCAAAATTTTCAAATTAAAATCTTTCTTATAAATTAAACATCTTATAAAAATATTATCATTATTTTACATCAACAATATCATTACTCTAACTTCTTCAAAATTATTTTCATCATTTCAATTAAATGAATATTTTCTAGAATTTTGAACTAAAATTCTTTTTAAAACCAACTTTTTATTAATAATTGTTGAAAAAGTTCTTTGAGAATTTTCAAATTCATTTGTGTAAAATTCAATTTTACGAAATTTCGATTATTCTGAAAATCTTCTATCAAATATACACCAGTAAGAAAAATTTTCATGTAACTTCCATGTTATTTCAAATTATTTTAAAAAAATTAATTAAACTTTTTCAAAAAAAAGTGATTTTTTAAAGTTGACAGTTAAAAGTTTAAAAAATTCAATTTTTTCAATATTTTTATTTGAAACCTTTTTAAAATTATTTAATTATTATTGTTATTATTATTATTATTATTATTATTATTATTATTATTTAAAAACAAAAGTAAATAATTCATTGAATAATTTAATGTTTATTAAAATTTAATTCCTATAAAAAAATGTATAAAAAAATATGTAAATAATTGAATTTTTTTGTCGAATTTTAATCAAATTTTTAGAATAATTACATTTTTCGAGGAATTTGATCGAATTTGTACTAAAAGTCTAAAAAATAATGAAAATTATGAAATTAGCCTTATTGTTTACGAAAAAAATGTTTATCAATTAAATTTCTCTGTAATTTTCTTATTCATGAAAATAATTTGTAAATATTTTAGTACAATTTTATTAAAAAATTGAATTCTTTTAAGGTATTTATAAAAGAAGTAGATATCGAAAATCATCGAAATTCGGAATTTTTTTTAATAATTCAACTTTTGTAAAGAATTTTTATATTTATAAAGATAATTGTGATTTTTATAAGAATTTTTTTTTAAATTTTAAACATACTTTAACTTTTGTAAAAAAAATTTTATTGCTTTCGAAAATAATTGAATTTCGACAATCATTTGTAGCATCTCCAAAATTTAATTTTTAAAAATGTCTAATTAAAATTTTTCTATAAATTCATTAACAAATGAATAACTTTTATGAAAAACTTTTTTTATGCAAACTTTTATGAACAAAAACTTTTATTAATTTACTTACTGACAAATTTAATTAACTAATTTCAAGAAGAATTTGAGTGTTTAAAATTTTACTGAAATATTTATGAATATTGTAAACGTAACTCATTCAAGACTGAATCAATTTTGAACTATTGAAGTAAAATTTCCATTAAATAATTTTTAGGTAATAATTTTATGAAAGTTGTTCAAGAATTAGTTATTTAGAATGAAATTATTGTCAGAAATAGAAAAGTAGTAGCTCGAATTGTTGCTAGTATGTATATAAAAAAGAAAATGATTTTGAGAAATTTTCATGTTTGGATAGTAATTTTGATTTGGAAATTTTAGTAGAAGAAATCTGGTAAAACAAGTGAAGTGTGATCGGTTATAGCGAGAGAAGGCGGATATTATAGGGGTTGGTTAGAGCTTGTCTGTTCGACGAACCGTGGATTAAGATAAACCCTTCATTCATTTCTTGTGAACGATTCTCTGCCGTTCCTTTCGATGGAGCAAGACGACATTTCAAGGAAGAGAAAATTTTCCCATATTATGCGTTCTACAAAAGAACCAACAAATAAATTCCATCTAGGACCACTACTGGCCTTTCAAATATTACATTACAAGACGAAACTCTCCCAATCGAACATTCTCAACCATCATAAATTATTTTCTTCTTAATAATATAGGAAATTTGTGTTGTTAATTTTTTTCCACGATTTTTCATTCTATTTTTATTCTTTTTTTTCAAAATTAACTTTTCACTTAATTACTGAATTTACTTTCTCAAAAATTTTAACTACAATAGGTTTTTAAAATCAATGTAACACTTTTTTAATCATTGCAACTTTTTTTTAAAATTGTTTATCCCTAGAAGAGAAAAATGATTTTTTACTCTCTAACGGTAAAGTGGGTTCATTTGGATGAAGAAAAAATTATTCAAATTTAACTTATTACAGAAAATATAATTGTGACGCGATCTGAAGAAAGGGACCTTAGAAGCAAATCACTTTAAGGTTATGTTAGTGTTATTTTCTGTTGATTAAAATTTTCTTTTTACTTTTTTCAAATTAAAATTAGTGTTTATTAAATATTTAATTTGTAATGAAAACTTGAACATTAATGATTTTCATATACAGTTAATCATTTTTTTGTAATTTTGTTTAAAAAAATTCAAACATAACCTATAATTTTTTGCTTCTAAGGTCCCTTTCTTCAGATCGCGTCACAATTATTCGAACAGATGAGAAGTGAATGAGGAATAATTTTGAGGCAGACTTTTATAAACAATTATTTTTATAAAACTTGATAAAAATTAAAAATTTAAATTAATAATTCCAATTAAATATCAGTAGAGGATAAAGTGAATTTGATTTAAAGTAAAGTAAACAATCGACTGTGAAGTGCGTGCAAAGGGTTTGAATGTGCATTTTCATCTGTTGCTATATAGTAATTGAAATACAGGTGATCATAGTATAGATTGCAGAACATAAGAAAGAGATGCGATGAATACGAGCGATATATATATATCCAACAGCGATCATTTCTCCATTGGCCTTTAATTTCACGGCACTGAAATCAGACACGGGGTGGATTTATAGAGTTTTTTTTCCACCAAGTGGATCTTCATATACCTCACTATACCTATTTTCTTCCTTCAATTTTTTTCTCAGCTTTTATTTATTTTTAAACGTAGAAAGAAAAAAATTAATAAACCCTATAGTTTTTGCATTTTGCTTTTTAAATACATAAATCAACATTATTTCATTTCTTTGATTTATAATTTGGAAAGTAATAAGAATCACTTCCAGTTACAAGAATAAAAATTGTAAATATAAATAATGATAAATCTACTTGTAACTTGTAACCAATGATTATATTTAGTTTCTTCTTTTGTTGATCTGAAAATATGTAGTCATCCAAAAAGAAAACCAGTAACATTTTCCGGTGTTGCCAGCGCTACTTCCGGCGGAACTTGGAATCTATTTCGTAGTTTCTTTTCTTCATTGTGTATATAGACAACGAACACAATTCTGTACGTCAATTTTTGAGCATCTGTGTGAGAAATAAATCAGACAGTTATTGTGGATGGTCTACTAAGACTCATAATTTTCCCCGACTTGAGTTAGTTTCTCGTACTATGCTAGGGGGGGGAGTATCGGTGGGGGGAAAAGAAATAGTGGATAAGCGAGTTGAAAAGATAAAGTTCGACTTGGAGTTGTTTGGTGGCGGAAACTGGGCACGATACCATTTAACCTTTAAGATTGTTGTTGCTCTCACGTGATGGCGATAGTGACGCTTTTCAACCCTCTCGAATGATGTTGTTCCTAAAAGTGGAAATTGTGTACATTGGCCCTCGTCTCATGTCTGATACGTACTGGGATTGTCGACATTTACTCTCTCTCGACGCTTTTAGGAACGACGTGTTTATCAGCTATCGAATGTGCACTGCTAACCAGTTCGATCAGTCTTTAAGTTGTTGGAATTCTTTATGGGTAAATCAATTTATCTTTAATCATGATAGATGAACTTGGACGACAATTTCAATCATTTTTTTAGTTTAAAAAAACTGCAACTAATTTCAGAAAGGGTGGGATATTTGGACCGAATTTTTAGTCCCAAAATCTTATTCCATCATTCAAAATATTAATTTCTTAATCTCTAATGACAGTCTTTTTTTAAGGTCCCCAAAGGCATAGAACGAGAATGCAGACATGACATCATGATGGAGGAAAAGGATTATGAAAGTTTAGAAATAAAAGGTTAGTTAATTAAAACTTATCACTATTTCCATTAACAACTTTTTCATCAAGAAAGAATCATTTCTTTCTACCAATAGTATGCTAATTCGTTCTGAGTTTGAAAATACAAGAAATTAATTTTGTTACCTGATTGGCGCCAACAGTAAAAAGAAACATAGAATGTCGTAATGAGTTTCCTATCCCTTCCAGAAAGTTTTAACGGGTCAAAAATAAAAAGAAGATTTAAGGTTTTAACAAGATTTAACAAAATTTTGAAATCACTAACTTTACACTTTAAGGACCAATTTCAACAATACCATTCAAAAGTTAATCAATGATTAAATCCACAATGAACCAATCATAAGGTCCACTTTCACCAATGACGATTAAGTGTTAATTAATTAATATTAATTAAATGTTTAGCTGGCTTTAATAATCGATTAACTTTAGATTGAGTTTGCTAGAATTAGCCCTAAGCCGTTAAACTGTCTTTAATCATTAATTAACTTTTGATTATGGTTAGTGGAATTAGCCCTAAATCTAAATTATTTTCCGAACTGTCATCTGTTACAGAAATCATCAAAAATCCAGATTAGTGAACTATTAGAATTCTAATGATTGAATCAAATTACAAGCACCCGTAGATGAAGAGGGCGTCTTGCTCAACCTGAAGAGGACAATCGGTACCTAATGAAATGGAGAAGCAGTTAGTTGCAGTTGTATTGGCTTTAAAAAAACTCCATCAAAAGTGTGAAGTAATAAGCGAGAACAAACCTTGAACACTACCAGCGAGGAACTAGCGGATTTTCTGCTACTAGATTGTAGCCTCATCATATCTGTACGAAGCAAATGTCCAGGAAGCTTTATTGAAAATTTTAGGAACACCATCAACTAGCAACAAGCGTGGCCTGAAACTCACTGTTGTAGTCACGAACATGGAAGAAGCTGGAATGCTTGAAAAGTTTGGACGTACAAAGGTAGGCTTTATGTCGTGTTCAATCAGAAAAATATGTGTGGTAGGAGCCCAAAAAGACTCTCCCTAGAATGAGAAATATAAAGGCGTTATGTTACACCTCAGGCTTGCTACTGCTCCACGAAAAAGCCTAGGCTAGGCATAGACAGAAATGACTCTCCTAGCTGTATTTAGTAGCCTCTAGATACATGCAATGGATTATAGGAGAACTATTCTGCGCCCGAGTCCACTGTAGAAGGGAAGTTAATTATCATCAACTGGAGAATAAACTGAATGATAAAGTATCAGAGTCCTTACCCTTTATCGTAATTTGTTCCTTGTTCGAAATGCATATTAAATTCATTATCATTCAGTTACGTCGCAATGTTTAACTGAACACTAAGACAGATAAATCCTAGGTTGTAAGAAGACAAGTACCCAAGGATATAGTGGAGAAATATTTGTTTCCAGTCGTACTGGTCCGAAAATATCCCATTATGTTTGGGAGTGAATTATTAAGTTCAAGCTTTGTGTAGTATCAGCGTGGATCACATTCAGATCTAAACATAACAGAAGTAATGCCTTCAATAGTTTCCTCTTAAGCCGATTTGTATAGTACGTGATCGAATTCATTTAATCCTTTTGTCCCCAAAGACAACCAGTTGTTGTCCAATAAGTATTCCGGATAACTATTGGGTTTGTTCCATAAATCATCGTAGGTCAAGCTAACAGAAAAGGTAGTGTCACCACCTGAATATGTCAAGCCAGTTACAAGTCTGTTTTCACTAATGCATCTAAACTTGATATGTACAAGAATTTCAATGTTGAAATCAAGATAGGACTTAGAAGTTTAATATCGCTCATATAGGTAAATAGGTTTTGACTCCACATATAAAAGCAAAAGACGATTTCAAAGAGTTTACGATGGAAATGGTACTTATTCAGAATGGGATAGATCAAATGAGGTGTCCCCCAAAGCGCGTCACTTTCATCTTTGATTTTTAAAACTTACTTATAGCAGGGGATCAGCTTAAATACTGTAAATATCACAAATATGCAGACGATTTTAAGTTTTATCTTTCAGGTCCCCTGTCATCGCTTACGGATTTAATTCGAAAGATTCAAATAGATATTGACTATGTTGTTAAGTGGACGGATGATAATGGACTTGATCTTAATTCGAATAAGACTCAAGCTATGATAGTTTCCTCAACCAGTAAACTTTTTACTGATTCACTACTAACTTCTCCACAGCTTTCGGTTAGGGGAGTTCCAATAGTATACAAGGAATGGGTTTAAGATCTCGGTATAATATTGAATCGAACCCTGTCACGGAGAGAGCATGTTTCTGGAATTTCAAGAAAAACGTTTATGGTTCTTTAACAGTTAAATCGAAACAAGGATTCTCTACCAACATGTACACGTTTGTTATTAGTTAAATCTCTCATACTCTTTTTTTTCGACTACTGTTGTCCCATTTATGATGATATCAATGATTCGCTGAATAATAAGTTGGAAAGAGCATTAAAAGCTTGTATTCGCTTTATTTACAACTTTCCTAAATCGGAACATATTACACAATATAGAGTAAAATCAGGATTGTTAAACGTTGCAACTAGAAGACAATTTTTTATAGGAAATTTGCTTTATTCAATATTTAATAACAAGAGCCCCCCTTATCTTTATGATTTGTTTAAGTTTAGGGATACGGATGAACAGAATCTTAACAGGCTCCGAGAAAAAATCAGTTATTAAGATACCTACTCATCGTACTTGCAAAATGCAAAGCTCTTTTATGATTAGAGGTGCAAGATTATGCAATAAACTACGAACTTCAGTTAGCGATATACCTCAGCATTTTTCATTTAGGGAACTATTTTTTGAATTCTTATTTGAATGTAACAGTAATCAGAGAATGTAGTCCACAAAACTGTTTGTGGGGAGGGTTGACAAACAGTTGTCTATCAAAAGCGGTGAATATAAATGAAGTCAGTAATGCAAAGAGATCATTTAGAGGGTATTACATTTACAGCTGATTGTGAACGTATCTAAAGATATCTGAAATTCTAAAAGTATATCTAAGTGCTAGGGAATCTTTAAAGAGGAAGTTGTCACCTACCTTGGCGTTAAAGATTCACATCACAGGAAGTTCTCCATGAGCACTAGGACATGGTATGACTTTAGAAAGTTCTAGGCTTTCGTTTCCAGTAATGTTGACTTTTGGATAAAGCTAAAATTTTTGGCATAATTTTAAGTAATTAATAAAGGGTGACTATTGCAGTGTTTTGATGGCAAAGGGAAAAGTGTAAAGGAGGAAGTGTGTAGATGATGTAAAATGGTGCATGAGAGATATTTAGGGTCAAGTGTTCGAAGTAGGAAGTTATGAATATATGATTGTGGAAAAATTGGAAAAATTTGGGTGATGGTACACTTGTTGTGAATAGGGCAGTGAAAGATATGGATAAGAAGAAATAATGGGTGGAGATTAATTGCAAGAAGTTTTTAAATCAATTGTGTGGGTGTTAAGGGACAAAAGTACGGACAAAAGGTTTATCAATCCTTTTACAAAACTAGCCATCCTCTAGTAATAATTTTTTATCGTCTTAGCTATTTCTTGTTCCATGATAAAAAGAGGAATTTGTTTCTTTTTCCACCGCACTGATATTATTATCATTACTACCACTACGTGTGCTTTTTGACCAAAACGATTGTCCAGCATTCATTTTGTTCAAGTTAAGAAACATTTCCTCAACAATCAATCAATATTCGAGTTGCATGTTAATGGTCGATTAATTCGCCAAGATAAAATCTCCCCGCGCGTTTCTATGGTGCGAGCACCCTGCATCCTTGCATACGTCGCATGCCATGGAGGTCGCTTTTTTCAATGGGTTTTGTAATCGGTCACTTCATTCGTATGCGGTAAACGTATCATGAAGGAGCTTATAAGTAACACAGTAATGACACACCCTGTCATGGCAGAACAGTTTTCTTGGCTCATTGTCGTTAACTGCGCATTGATTTATTGACGCCAACAGGAAAATGCCGATGATACTTTTCCTCCACATATGGCTAATCAAGTAACTTCAAAACTCTCCCTTTCACGCTCCAACTATTCTACTCAAATAAAAATTATAAATCAACTACACGCCTAGCACCCCAAAGGACATTATTTTAGAATTCCCAAAAAAAGATTTAATAAACATAAACATTCTTTAAATAATTACTCATCTTCATCAAATAGTAAGATATCAACAGGAAATAAATTCCAGAAATAAAAATATCACCTTCAAAATTAAATAAAAAGAAGAATTTTTTTTTCTAGAAAACTCTTCCTTCATCAGCTTATCATAAATCAAGAATTTATCATCCGTTTGATAGACAGTCGCCACTGTACAAATAAATGATTGGAATAAAAAAAATCTGTATCAATAAGTATTAGCGTATAAGTTTTATCATTCTAGCTGGAATACAAATGGATATTGATTTGTTTAATCGATTCTGCAAAATGGATAAGAGCGATAATATTTTCCGTGGATTTTTTTTTCTCTCTCTGGTGTTTAAAATTCTTTTTTAATTCACGTGACATTTGCGTGGAGGCAATATACATTTCCAAGGAATTTGATTCGCGATTTCAATCAAACGGAGATGGTGAAAATACATTATATTTATATATTGTATATGCGCAAACAATATTATGTATTAAGAAGCATGAAAGAAACACAGAAAAATTATTATCTTTCTTCTTAACCGGAAATGAGGATCTAGAATAATTATTATTATATATTTTTTTTGCATTATGAGATGCTTACAATATTCACCAAATCAATCAGTGTCATGAATTTCATTAAAACATATTTTTTTTATATCGTTAACGTTTATCTTTTAAAAGTCTAAGCGCGTGACTCGTTGAGTAATTAAATTAACGCCCCCAATAGGAAATTAATTTTTTATTAAAATTCTATTTCTTTCTTTTCGGATTTCTGGAGAGAAATTATTTTGTTACTTTTTGAGGAGTTTTGATTTTGAATTCTTTTTAGTTGGAAATAAATTTTTTTCCCTAGATGGGTGAGGGTGGGGGTTGGAAAAGGTTAAATATTTGCGAATTGAGTTCCCCTTCGTTTCAGAGGAAGGACACGTCGACCTAATTAAAGGAACTTTGAAGCGAGTTATTTTTTTTTCCTTTATTTTCATAACGCCTCTGCATATCTCACGTTTGTAATCACGAATATTTATTGCGAGTTCACATGCAAGCGGCGGCAATTAGCGAAATGTAAGCGTTAAAAATTGAGATTTCTTTAACGCAAGGTGCTGCCATGTTTTGCTGAAAGTCAGCAAACATCTTCCTCGCAATAATGAGTTCATTAGAAGTCCATTCCTGCGTATTTAGCTTCCTGATATACTAATTAAAAAAAAGACCCTTTAACTAAATTTTCCAAATATTTCAATTTTGAGAAAAAAATTGTTGAAAAAATTTTTTTGCTAGAAACTATTTTTTGCTATGATAGGTACTATTATCATAGGTTTGCAAAATTGAAATTTAAAAGTAAAATTAAAGTTTATAAGTTGTTATTCGTATGTGCCATTGAGAGTTCCTTAGATTCCAAACATTATAGATAAGTTTCTCATTAAGGCAAACTTAGGAATTCAAAGGTATTTGTTCATGACATGATTATTCAGTAAGACTAGTAGCGATCATAATAAGTATTCAGCCAGAGAAATAAAAAATTCAATTTTTTTCCTACTTTTTGCATTACAAAATATATCGCAATCTATTAATTCCTCTTGGCTTTTTTTAGATTCTCATTTACAATTATTTGAATTTAAATTTTTAAATTGCACATCAATGAAATAATTTTACATTTTCTTATGGAAATTTAATTCAAAAACTTGTTTAAGCGAAAAAAAATGTTCTATTAAAACATCATCAGTCAACTATTTTTTAATTCGATGGCAAAAAGGATTGTGTATTTATAAATTCGAAGGAAAAGTCATAAATTAATATCTGAAGTAAATGTTAAAAGAATATGTTACTAAAAATACTTTCAGAGTGACATTTTTTTTTTTCAAGTGGCGAAAATCTAAGAAGGGCCTGTGGATGACAAAATGTGGAATATGAAAAAAAAAAATGATTGCCAATAAATCAAGTTTATGAAATGCCTAAGATAGCGTTACCTACTGAAAGTCATTACGTCGGGTTAAAGTAATTCTCAACTAAATAAGTAAAGCAATAAATACATAATGCATCCGGCAACTTTTCCCACACGCAACTCGAGCGAACGTTTGCTGAGGAGCCAGTTCCATGAAATCATGCATCTCACAGTCTTGTGTATGATGTTCCTATTGAGTATTGATTTCCCGGATTTATCTCTCGAGATATATTTTTATGATCGACTCTATGTCAACAGAACAGTCTATATGCTTTTTGTCTTTTCTTTTCTTCTTCTTTTTTTTCCTTCTCTTTTCCCTTTTTTTTTTGCTGTCGTTGTTGTTGTTTTTATTGCCATCGTAAAAGTCATTCTCCATTCAAAGGCATGACTATGAGGTAGTTGAAAATCCAGATCCTCGATTTTTACTGATGAACACGTTCCACTTGGGAATATAATGGAAATTTTAAGATTTCTTTTTTATTTAATATCTTTTGTAATTTAAAATTTACCCATTTATCAGTAAATGTTGTTACACACAGAAAAATGTTTCTTTGTTTAAAAAAAAAAAATTTCTTTGAATCAAGGAAATTTTGTTCTTTGTCATAAAGTCCAACAAAATTTCTTCTTTGATTTAGAGAAATTACTTTAGTTTTTTGTTGACTGAAAGAAATATTTCTTGGGTTTAAAGAAATTTTTTCTTTTATCCGAAGAACAAATTTTTAAAATACTTTTTTTTGGAGTTGATTTTGAACTCCAAAAATTTCCCTTCCAAATCCCGAGTTCGTCAACTTCCTAAATATTTTACAGTGTAATTATTATTATTATTATTATATTATTATTATTACATTATTATTATTATTATGAGTATTATTATTATTATTATTATTATTATTATTATTATTATACACAGAACAATTAGAATTAAAATTAAAAAATCTTGCCGGAACGGGGAATTGAACCGTAGACCTTGAGGACACAAGCGAAACATGTAAACCGCATAGCCACTTCAACTTGGTAGCATTTGGGAAGAAAGTTAATAGAACGATGCACAGAAATAAATGTTTCTTTGATTTAAAGAAATTAAATCAAATAAATTAAATTTAAATTAAGTCAAATAAATGTTTCTCTGATTTAAATAAATTTTTCGTTGAATTGAATATATCAATTAAAGAAAAGAACTTTTAATTCAAAACGTTTGAAAATATTTTTTTTCTTAAGGTAAAAATAATTTTTTTCAATTTAAACAATTTTTTTTTCTTAAATTAAAAAAATTATTTAAAAAAAACGATTTTTTTGTTTCAAACAAATTTTTTTTCTGGCTGTGTACTTTTGTTTTTCATCGTTTCTCATAAATGAAACCTATTTTATCTTCTTTCTCAAAATTAAAGGTCGATTTCACGAGAAATTCACAGTAGAATGTAATTTAAAAAAAATAATATTTCGAAAATCGTAAAAAATTTCTTTTTATATAATAATAAAAAAATAAATTTATATCCTAAATAATGTCAGGAAAAAATGTTCTCACTTTCCAACTTGTAGATAAAAAGATGGTTTAAGAAAATGTATTTTTTTAAAATTATGTCCACTATAAAACTTTTTGCATATATGAAAAAATCGATTCCAAATTTCAAATAAGTTATTTTGTTTATAAAAAAATTGATATTTTCTTTTCAACATTACTCAAAAGTCGAATAACAAATTTTTTATATTCTAAAGAAATTTTTCTAAATTAAATTTTTTTTTTATTTCTTATGAAAAGTGGTTTTAATAAAAAGCTCAAATTTGGACAATTCAGAACTCGAAAATTTAGTCTAATAAATGGAGATAAAAAATAAGTATCTTATTTTTTACAAGGAACAAGAAAAAAATTTTTTTTTTTTCGAATTGAAAAGATTGATCATAAATTTCACTTACAATTTGTCCAAAATATTCTTCATCTGTTTATAATTATAAATTTTATTCTGGTACACTTATTTTTTTGTTAAAAATTACCAATTTTTTGTAATTATGTGTTTTAAGGGGATCATATAAATTTTTTTCCGCTCGATTCAAAAGAAGAATACACTGATATTTTCAATTATATCAAGAAAATAATGTAAATATTCCACAAAATAATATTTAACATAATTGTTTGTGAAGAATTCAATTGTTATGAAATAAAATCGGTCAAAAAATATTTTGACTCTTTTTAAATTTTAATTTTATACAGAAATTAGTAGTTTTAGAAATTCACGCGTGATTTTATAGAATATTTATATTTTTGAATAGAGAAAAAAATTGTGAATTAAAAAGTTTGTTTTCATAACTTTTGAAGATTTTTGGAAAAATCTTTGTTTTTAGGATTAAAATGCTAAAAAATATGCTTGTTATTCAAATTTTTTAATTGAAAATTCATGTTTTTTTCTAATTTCTGACAACAATTTCATCACATTTTTTTAATTCTAAAAATATATGAAGATTATGATCTGAAGTTAAAAATAAGAAAAAGGAAAAATGAAATTTTATGTAAAAAAATGTGACTAATTATATTTTTTTAGTATTTATAGTCTAAGGACAAAGATTTTTTTTAATTATTCAAAAATTGTAAAAATCAATTTTTTTGTTTTGCTTTTTTTTCAAAAACATATAATTATTCTACAAAATTACAGATGAATTTAAAAAACTACTAAATTTTAAATAAAATTAAAATTCAAAAAGAGTAACAATACTTTCTGGTCGATTTTATTTTGTGACCATTGAATTTTTCACAAAAAATTATGTTAAATATTATTTTGTGAAATATTTAAATTATTTTCTTAATATACTTAAAAATATCGATATCTCTCCTCTTAAAAAACTATTTTTGTATTTAATAGATAGGTATTAACAATAGACATTTTTTTAGATCACTGGAGCTTTAAAGTAAAATTTGCCGAGAGGAAAAAAGTCAAACTGAAAATGCCAAAATAAAAAAGCCAACTGGATAATTACAAACAAATAGAATGAAGACCTACCATTAAAATTACTTATTCAATTAAAGGTGCGTATATTTTTTATTTCCAATTAAAATATTAGCAGAAAATGTTTAATACTGAAAATTCGTATGTATAACAAATGAATTAAATTAAATATTTAAATTAATTTGAAAACTGTTGATGCCTAATTTAGTTTCTGTTCCACTTTTTAAAGTATCAACATTAAAATAAGATTAAAAACGAACATGTTAAATTTTATATCATTAACTATACACAAGTAATTATCGTTCAGATTATGATAGATTTAAACAATAAGTGTGTAGCTTAAAAATTTCCACCATCTAATGATGAAATTATTAATTGAGTGATGATATACTTATTGTAATTTATTTAAAAATAATGACATAGTGTCTGCTCACTGTTACTTCTTCTCAAAATGAAAATTTGCCTTTGGCAAATCGTTATATCCTCATTAAAAAGATCATTAACACTCAAGGTGTTAAGCACGGCATCGAATATATAAGCGGTTGTTGAGTTCATTATGGTATACAGTGAAAGAGTACCTTCAAGTACCTTCAAGTCTCTACAATAATTCTTAGTCTTCAGTCTTCTTCTTTTGTAAGTATTCACCTCTTTTGTATATAAACTGTAAATTTTTTTGGCGATACAATATTTATTTTTCGGTTCAAACTATTTTTGTTAAAACAGTTTAATTTAAATACAAGTTATCACAGTTTTGAGAATATCAAATTGAGACTAAAATAAATTTTTTGAAACGTTGCTTTGAAACACTTTTGATTCGTTTTTTGTCCTAATTGGATACCTGCAGAAAAACTATGACTTTATAAATTTTATATTTAAAGGCATTAAATTCGATTGTTGAAAAATTAATGTTTTTTGTTTGCAAGAAATTCGAGAATTCGGATTCGAGACTATTTTAAATAACTATAATATCAACGAGACCAGCCTTAGAGAAAGTTTTAAAACAAATTTGAAAAATTAAACTTATTTTTAAGGAATTTTATTTTTGGTTATATTTTGGTTGTATACAAAATACGAGAATTCAGATTGTGATTCTATTTTTCAGAAAAGGGAAAATCGAGATCTCTCTATATCAAAAATGAGTCAACAAACTGTTGTTATGCCATGCCCACCACCCAAGAAGCAAGTCAGCTGTCCTAAGCCAGCTTGCCAGGAGCCACAAAAGCCAGTCTGCTGTCCAGAGCCACCAAAGCAAGAGTGCCAGGCACCACAAAAGCCAGTCTGCTGTCCAGAGCCACCAAAGCCAGCCTGTTGCCCAGAGCCACCAAAACAAGTTTGCCAGGCACCAAAAAAGCCAGCCTGTTGCCCAGAGCCACCAAAGCAAGTTTGCCAGGCACCAAAAAAGCCAGCCTGTTGCCCAGAGCCACCGAAACCAGTGTGCCAGGCACCACAAAAGCCAGCCTGTTGCCCAGAGCCACCAAAACCAGTGTGCCAGGCACCACAAAAGCCAGTCTGTTGCCCAGAGCCACCAAAGCAAGAGTGCCAGGCACCACAAAAGCCAGTCTGCTGTCCAGAGCCACCAAAACAAGTGTGCGAGGCACCAAAGAAGCCAGTCTGCTGCCCTGAGCCACAAAAGCAAGCACCAACTTGTCAAGCACCAAAAATGTAATTTCATGGTAAGAATAATTGACAACCTTAAACTCTTTTAAGCCCAAATCGATTCCCCCTATTTAATTTCTACCAAATTTGGCATACAAATATTTTCTGAATCGCTGCCTACGAATCTGAAGTGTAAACTACAAAATTAAAAATTCATTAAAATTATTTGCAACTGGTTACTCGGGAGGTTTTAGAGTCTCAGAATTCGAATCTGATGTAAAAATTTCGAAATTTAAAATGTCGGATACAATATGGCGGAGGTAAAAATTAATAGGAATGACTTGCAATTTGTTACTCAGCTTTACTTGAAGCTTTGTTACTCGGGGTTTCTGCGGTTGCTGAATTCAAATCTGAAGTCGAAATTAAAAATTTTAAATATCGAATGCCAGCAAAGACCCTAATAGCATCAAATTTAAAGTCATTCCGATGAATTTTTTATTTTTCCGTCTGCCATATTTGATCCGACATTTTAAATTTGGAAATTTTGACATCAAATTCGAATTTAGCGACGTCAGAAACCACCGATTCACAATTATAATACAAATCTATCTCCACATATCTAAAATTGTCAAAGAATATTCTAATAACATAAAATTATTCTTTTCAGGTCAAAATGAAGAACTCATATCAAGAGTTCGATAAATGCTGTCCTGTAAAATTCCAGGACACCTTTCAAAATGAGGATATAACAAATGTGATTACTAAAATCTAAAAATCGCACAGACAACAAAAACGTTTTTCATCAAATCGGCAAATTAAAGAAATGTGAATTCAAAAATTTCAACTTATTCTATAAAATATGTAATACAACACTGTTCTCTTAATATTTCTGCAAAATAGTATATCTTTTACTGGAATTACTGTAACAATTATTAGAAAAAATAAAAGAATTCTGTATGTCTAACGCAAACATTTATCGTATTTTTAATTATTCCCTACCATTAGCGTAGAAATTAATATTAATTATTGTATTTTTGTCCTCAGAATCAGAGGCCAAAGTTGTTTTTTCTTTAATTACGCTCAAAAAAGCGACTTAAATATCAAATTAAAAAAAAGAATTGTTTTGCTTTAACGCAACACGTGTGTTATTTTACATATTTTTCCAAGCTGAATCTAAATTCTAAATCAGAATTATTAGATTGGCTTGAAATTTTCATTTATACTCAGAAAACTACTTAAAAACAAATTAGATAGAGAAACATTTTTTAGTGTTTTTCCACTGTTTTTTTTTTCGTTAAATCTAAATTTGAAGTCAGAATTGACTGATTGGCTCAAACATTTGAGTTGAACTAAAAAAATAGTCTAAAAAGCAGAAATATTAAAGTCGAATGAGTCAAGTGACATTAATATTCGTACTTTTTAAAACATTTTAACGAAATAAATTAATATTGTTGTGTTTAAATCTGTTCGCAGTTTGAAGTTCGCATTTCTTTGCTTCTTAACATTTTTAATAAATGTTCGTTTTTTAATGTTATGAATTTAAACATAAATTAACTGAAAATTACTAAATTCTTGGAAGGTTTTTTATATAAGTTTGAAAATAATTAAAGTCATTTGAACAATTTTTTCAAACATAATTTCATTAAGCAATTGAATTCTTTCGAGAAAATGTAATTAAAATTGTATTAAAAATAATTGAATACTCTCAAGAAATATTATTTATAAAAGAATCAAATTATTCCAAAATAATGTTATTAAAATTATTGGAAAAATTTTATTTTATTTTAATTTTCATGAGGAATTTGACGTACAATCAAAAGAAAAGTGAGAAAATGTCATAATTTCGTAATTTAAAAAAAGGACAAATTTAATTTTAAATTCGTTTTGGTGAAAAGGCAAAGAATTTAATTTTGAACATTTAAAACCATTGAAAGCTGCATTTGAATAAAAATTGAAATTTTCTATCAATTAGAAACATTTGTTAAATTTTAGGTTATGTTACTTAAATCATTTATTATTGATTAAAAAAGTTTAATTCAGTTTTAATTTTAATTCAAACATAACCTTAAATTGTTAAAAAAATGGTTCAAAATGAAGAAAATTAAATTTCTTACGTTTCTACCGAAAATAATTAAAAATTTAATGTAACCTATTTTTTTAAAAATATGAAATTATGATATTGGACTAACTTTTGTTGCTATTGTTTGTCAGATTCTTCCTTAATTTTTTTCCAAAGAATATTTTATTAAAAATTTTGAAAATAACTTAATTGTTATCATCAAGAATTTTATTAAAAAATTTTTTTAAACTAATTATATTTTTGCACAAGGAATAGTTAATTATGTAGTTCTTAAGTAAATGCTTTAAATTTTGAATTTGCAATTATTTGAAAATTTATGTTTATATTTAAATGTATGAAAATTTTTAATTTGCAAAATTTACTGTAACATTTACTCTAGTAATTAATGATTATTACATTTATTATCATAACCATAAAAATTTAAAGAACAAACATTATGAGTTATTTTTAAAAAATGATTTATTTTAACTATTATTTAAATGTTTATAAATATTTTCATTTTTTCGTTTGCCAAATTTTTCAAAAAGTCTTCCAGTTTTTACAATATTTCTTCAAATTTATCAAATATCGGGGATTTCTTTAATTTTCTTTTGATTTAAAGAAAAATTTTCCAGTCAAAAATTGTAAAATTCGAAAATGCCATAACCATTTTTTTACTAAAAATACATTTTATTTAATTGAAATTAGTTTGTCTGCATTTATCTTAGAAATGTCGGTAAAAATTACACCTTTCATTCTGAGTTAAAAAAAAATTATTTTAAAAAGGAATAGAAACAATTTGAGAAGAATATTTGTTTTTCTATAAAAAGAAATGTAATTGATAAATTGATAAGAATAATTTTTTGCCTGTAAGAAATATTATTAAAAATTGTGACACAAGCTTTCTGCAATTTTTGCACATTTCTATCAACTTCTATACTGCATAAAAAGTAAACTTTACTTAAAAAAATTTTTCTCAACTTTTTTTCTTCGTAATTTGATTAATTTAGAAGCAAATTTTAACACTTTTAAGGCAAGTAGTAAAATTTAATCAGCAAATGAAAACATTTACTCTTTAAATATTTGAAAATTGATAGAAATTTCTAAAAATTCGAGTCAGTTTAAAAATTATGAAAATGAATTTTTTTGTCAATTTTTTTGTGGATTCAAAAATATATTCTACAAAATGACATGATTTTTAGAAACTACCAACTTGTTTAGTAAAATTAAAATTCAAAAAGAGTAGAAATATTTTCTGACCAGACTTATTTTATGACCATATTGAATTCTTTACAAAAAATTACTTTCAAAAATAAAAATAATTTTAAGGGAATGTTTAAATTATTATCTTGATTTAGTCAAAAATATCGTCTTCTCCTCTTATAATAATATTGAAAATTGATAGAAATTTGAGTCAGCTTGGATTTTAAAGGTAAAAGTTACTTAATTCGTTTCTTCCGTACTGTGTGAGAGATTGAAATCATCGTAATTATTTCAATTGTTAACAAGTCAATGAATTTCATTGTTAACTTTAACAGCAAACGTTTTATTAAAAAGAAAATAGGAAAATATTTCTTTGATCAACTATATAAATCAGCTTCAAATTCAATTCAACAGAATCTATTGTTTCATCTTGATGATATATTTATCCCACCGACTCCGCCTTTATTTCTCAAATGAAAATAAAAATTATTTAATCGTTCCTGTACACTTTCTTGAAGAATCATTTGAAAATGCATTTTAATTTTTCCAACAAATTGCGCGAAAAAGACAATGGAAAGTCACAATAATAATTGCAATTTTTGATTAATAAGAAATAAGGAAAACATTGAATTTTTTTTTTTGGTTTCGAAGACACTGGAATGTCGATTATACATGAGTCGCGTATATATCTTTAAAAAAGAGTATAAATAATTAATTTCAAAGAAATAAAGGTTGTAGGTCTTCTCGGGGAAATGGACTCCTGGTGGAGTGCTCGGTCACAAGTCACGTTCGAGCAATGCAAAGGAAAATACTATGATTACAGTGGATACTTTGATGCCTAAGCTAAGCAAAAGCCAACTTTATCAGCAGGTTCAGACACACAGAGAGAGAGAGAGCGCGCGCGCAAGTCTTTCGAACCGAATCGAGTTCGAGGCACTCTCGAATTAATCGGATTGTTCTGAGGCAAACCGCTTATTAAGGTCGGGCATGCAAACTCGAAGTGCCTTCCGAGTGGAGCCTTATTGATCTCTCTCTGATAATAAAGGGAGATCACGTCCCTGCGTTTCATTTTAAATCTATATACCACTCGTTCATCTCCAAGCCTGCGTGATCGATGGTTCTCGGATGCTAATATCGACGTACCATAGATCATGTCGACAGAAATCGGTTCTGCTTCCAAAACCAATTTCTCTCAGATGTACGATTATGTTCCAATTTCTGAATTTCTTTTTATCAATAAAATAGAAACAATTTCCCATTGATGCACATTGTACTAAATTTAAAAATTAAACTCAAATTCTTTTACGTTCAAAAAATTGATCTATTTGAAGAAACAAAAATTTGCAACCACGTTTTTATTGTTTTTGGGATCCTTGATTACTAACCTAAAAACAGTTATTAAAAATTCAAAATGGCGGATCAAATATGTCGGACAAAAAAAAACATTCCGATTAGCTTGAAACTAGTCAATTCGTCACTTCTTCAATTTTGGATTCGTTTATTCCAATTCTGATGATGGTTATTAAAAATTTTAATAAAAGGATCAAATATCAAGGATAAAAAATTAAAAAACATTCTAATTATAGTTTAAAACTCATTACAATTTGGATTGTCTCAAAATGTTAACCTTTTAATGTCCAGCGATATATCGAGTGAAACTACTTTGAATTAAAAAATTCATAACTTTGTCAAAAATTAAAATAATCTTGATTTTGAAATATGGGAGTGACCTGTAAATTTATTTAACTTTATCGACAAAATTTAACGAACAACAAGCTAATAAAAAAAATTCATATATGAACACAAGTATACTTTTATCAGATTTGTAAAAACATAGAAAAATGCAAAGAAAAAGTTAGTTTTTAAGGTTGCTGATTACGAATTCAATAACAGTTTTTCAAAATTTTTTTAAATTAAAAAATGTCAGATATAAATAATTATAACATAATATTCACAACTTCCATTTTAAATAAAGATAAAAGTTGTCTGATTTTCTATTTTTTTCATCTCACGTCATAACTTAGTAAAACAAAGAAAAAAGTTAATTAAAGTCAATAATTGTTTTAAAGAAATAGACGAGTTTTAGAATTATTAAAACAATCAAAATTTTTAAAAAAGGTCGTTTAAATTTGTTTTTTCTAATTTTTCTAATTTTTAAAAGCAGATAGTAACCTAAAATTTTACTGGAAAGTTGCTGAATAATATTCAGAAGAAAGAAAATTTTACTTTAAATTTTAACATTAGCAGAAGATCAAAATTAGAGAAAAAGAAGTTTAAATTCAAATTTTTTAATTCTAGTAATTCTTATGGTCTAGTAATCATTTGAATTGTTGCTGAAATGTTAATAAACAACAGTCTTGAAAAAAATGTATTTTAGTTTTTAACTATGAAATAGAAAGTATTGAAATTTTTTTTTTATAGAAATTTATAAATAGAGTTCATAACAATTTCGTTAAAAATTGTGATTAAAACCTGAAGGAACACAAATTTTTTTTTTTAAAGAAACTGAAAATTTTAAGGGCATTTGAACCGTTATGACGTCACAATTGATGCAATGCATATATTTTAATGCTGTGACGTCATAAAGGTTCAAATGCCCTTAAATCAAAAAAATTTGGTTGACAAATTAACATTATGAAAATTTTTTTTACTTTTATTTTATAAAATTCTTTCAAATTTCTCAGTTTTGTAATTTGCAATAAATATTCATTTAATTCCTAAAAATAATGGCATTATAGAAAATTTTTAGTAAAATATATTTAAAAAAAAGGAATATAGAAAAAATTATAAATTATTACAAAAATTCAATTATTTTTCTCCAAATATTCAATTACTTTTATAAAGTTAATATTTAGTAATGAATTAGTTTTAGAAAAGAAAAAAAAATGTAATTATTTTAAAAATTTTGATTAAAACTCGTCAAAAGAATTCAATTTTTAATTTCTTAACTTTGTCGATAAAATTCTTTATAGAAATCAAATTTTAAAAAGCATTTAATATTTAAATGACTTATTAGCTTTTGTATTTTAATAGTTGAATATTTTTGAAATGGATTCAAATTAAATTATTTGAAAATTTAAATGTTTCATGCTTATAACTGACAATTTTGAAGAATTAATTTTTTTGAAGAATTTTAATTTAATTTTTTTAATAATTTGAAGTTACATGGAACATTTTTTGAGTAAAATTTTTTCTCTTATTTATAATTAAATATAATTATAATATAATTAATAATTCTTATTTATAATTTATAAAGTTTTAATTTTATTTTCAGTTAATATTTGTAATTGACAAATAGAATTTATAAACATTTTTCCCCTTTATATTAAAAAAAAACTTTGAATTTTAAGAAAGCGATAGTAATTAAAAAATAGAAATAATGTGAACTATTTCCTAATGAAAATTGTGAATTTTTTACAAATGTATTAAGAAATGGAAATATGTTTTTTCCAAAACGAAAAGAATGAGTTTGTGAAAAGTATTATTATTGCGAGAAATATGAATAATGATTAGAATGGATAAATATTTTTTCTACTCCTTAATCATTATTTTTTAACAATTAACAATTTCCCAATATTTTTAATAAATAAAACAAGAAAAAAATTTGCATTGTTTAGATCAAACGAAATTTATTATAAAGAAGCATATAAGAAACAAAATTTATTTGTTAATCGTAATTTTCTAAAATTTTCCAATTTTTAATATTATTTTATTATAAATCATGAAAAATACCTGCATTTATTCGATTTTTCAAACAATATTTTCTGAAGGAACAAAGCAAAAGTTTTATTTTCAAAAATAAAAAAATGTATTATTTTTTCTTCTATTTTGACTTCTCATTTTACAAACGTGCAATTTAATTTTTTTTTCATCTTAGTGATTTTTCTGGTGTAAATTGTTGAAAATGTTGTTTGTTTGTTTATTATTTATTTATTTTGTGCTGTTCTTATTTATCTAATTATTATTAATAATGGATTATATTTTCTGTTGTTACTTACATACTCCAAATGTTTTATTCCAATTTTTGGTAAAATTTTAATTTCTTCGACTTGTAATGTGAGACATTTTTATTTATTGACTCCTTGAAGAGGAAATTGTATTGATTTCGAAACGTTGGAGTAATTTTTACACAGAAAAAAAAATGTTTTCAAATTCATACAATTCCTCTTCTTTTGCAGCATTTTTTCCTCTTACATATATAAGCACTAAATTTTTTATTTCTATTTAAGAGGATTTTCCTTTTTCATATTTTCTACTAAACGTCACCTTTTAAACGGTTTGAAGGTGTGTTCAGAGAAACAAAAAGCAACTTAAAAATCTCGTCTCTAGTTTAAATTTGTTTCAATTTTTAGTGGAATAATTTCAACCAAAGAGGAAAGATTAAAATTTATCGTTTAGTTAGAAAACTGTCAAATATTTATAAAGAAAAATTTCTCTTTTTTGTAGATTAATATTCGTTTATTGAAAATAAAATGTCAAAATAATAAGTTAAGTGGGATTTTCTTCTTGCTTTGATATTTTATTTTTTTCGATGTATATTAAAAACCACTTTTCCGAATGAATTCGTGTAAAAAATTTTTTTTACCTACTACTCCCATTGCACCCAGAGAAAAATATTATTTAAACCAAATATATTTTATTTGGCTTAAATAAACGTATATTATTTTATGTGTAATAATATAATATTCATGTTTTTATAGGTTCAGGCTTCGCACTCCTTTACTAAAAGCTACTATTTGCTACTTTTTTGAAAGGAGGCTACTTTTTGGCTACTTTTTTGAGACTAATTCTACTAAAAGCTACTTTTCTGAACAAATAGTCAAAAGATTTTTAGTTTTCACATTTCCATTTAAAAAAAGTGTTCAAAACTAAAATCGTTAATGAAAAACAACCGTCAATAAAAAAATAAGAAATAATTTGACCGACATTTACTCTATCAATAGTGACTGATTATAAATTCTAAATTCCCCTTTTTTCCCGGTTTTATTTTCTCAATAAATTTTTATTTATTTTATTCGAACATAAATCTACAATTTAAAAATTAATTGAATTAAACAAAGAATTTTTCCAAAAAAAATCTTATCTGTTTATAATTTTAATTGAAAATTTGATTAATTCAATTTCTTTAAAATTTATTAATACTAATTTAATTTCTACAAAGAATTTTACTATTTATAAAAGTAATTGAATCCTTCCCAAAAATATTTTTAAATATATTTATGAAAATAATTAAATGTTTGCGTATAATTTTATTAAAATTTTTGAAAATACTTGAATTGTAGAGAACAATTTAATTATTTATAAAGATAATTGAAATTATGGAGAATTTCAAAACAATTTTAAACTTGAATTTCTGCGGAGAATTTTATTACTTTTAAAAATAATTAAATTGTTTTTTTTTAATTTTATGGAAATTTATGAAAATAATTGAATTCTTGTAAAGAATATTTTTCAAAAATAATATTCAAAAGAATTTAGTAAGTTGGAAAAATTTTGCTATTTATGAAAATAATTGAATTCTTTAGACAAAGTTAATTCAAATTTTTTAAAATAACTGCATTTTTCGACGAATTTGATTAAAATTTAGATAAACTCTATTAATAATTCAATTCCTATGAAATTTTCAATCTTTTAGAAAATAATTTAATATTCGTGTAGAATTTTGTCAAAATTGTTTTTAAATAATTTAATACTTTTTGGAAATTTTATTAAAATAGTAGACACACAAATAATTTAATTAAGAAAAAATTTTGAAAATAATTAAATTCTTATGGTGAATATAAATGAATTTTTGTTATTTATAGAAATAATTGAACTTTTACAATAAATTTTAATAAAATTCCTACAAGTGATTTAATTATGTGGAAGTTTTACTATTTAGGAAAATAATTGAATGTATTGCGAATAAATTTTTTAAAATAAAATTATAATTATACGGTGAATAACTTTTCTTGACTTTTTAGAAAAATTTAAATAAAATTCTTTAAGGGCATTTGAACCATTATGACGTCATAATTTTAAAACTCCTGCTATTTACACATTGTGACGTCAAAGTGGTTCAAATTCCCTTAAAAGAAGTAAATTATTTTCAATAGAATGTAAAGAAATTTCAATTACATAACAAATTTTCAATTATTTGTTTATAAAAATTCATTATCTTGAAATAACAGAATTAAAAAATCTTATTTTTCAAAATTTTCAAAAAAAACCTGCAAAAATTGAATTTTATTTAAAAAAAATTTGAAGTGCGTATTGTTTTTTAAATTAACTAATAGAAATTTTAATTATTAATCTTCGCAACTAAGAAACGTGAATACATTAGAATGTGACTCATTATAAAAATTAATTATTTATCAATTATTAAATTAAAATACTTTGTAAATTCGATTTTTGAAGAAGTTTTTATTGAAATGCTTTAATTCTTTTTTTTTTGTCACCTAGGCTACTATTTCCTTCATTTTTTTTTCGTCGAGACTACTTTTTCCTACTTTGTTTAAACTCATAAAGGAGTGCGAAGCCTGTAAAGGTGTGACATGGGCATAAAAAGGTTAAACCTAAAATTACCCTTATTTTCAATGTAGAAAATTTTAATTACCCAAAGTGACGAAAATACCTTTTATCGCACCTGGCGAAATGATCCAAAATAGAGACTTTAAAATACCAGAAATTCCATTCTCTCTGCTTTCAGTTTTATTAGAAATTCTGAATTCTGAATGCAAATCTACATGCATTTATTATGCCGCAGCACGTGAGAATGATGTTTTAAGGTGCTTGGTCCCAGCAGGGGCTCACATATATATATATACAGTAATCTGAGAAGGTACTCTGTATCTGATCTCATCTCTGATTCGGACTCCTTCTACATATCAAGCCTTTGACAAAGCCGACACGTTCTTCCTGCCTGCTTCTCGTTCTTCCTACTTTAACAGTTTTTGATGACATTACTGAAAGCACGTGTATAAATCGGTGAAACTGATTCTAAAAGTAAAAAAATATACAAAAGATTCATAATTTTCAACATGTATGGAAAATATTCCCGCCGCAATCAATGTCACTTTTTCTCCAGATCAAAATCTTTTCAAAAAAAAAAATACAATTAAAGACTTGAAAACAAAGAATGAAATATTACCTGAAGATAAAACGTTTAAAATACAAGCACAACATTTTGTACTATTCATTAGGGTAATTTTTCAAACTCATACATCTGACAATTCTCTATCATAAAGTGAAAGAAAAAGAGACATTGATGTTCCATTTTTCTGACGATTTACGAAAGCGAGAAATTGAATTAATGAAGTAATACATATATAAATTTTATGATCTAAATGATCAGCAGCGAATGAAATACGTTTATAATTACTCCAGATGTTAATCAAGTGCGCAGTCAAGTTCCTTCCGTTTTCTACCGTCATTGTGATTATGAAGGAACATTAATTTCATTTCTCATTCTATGCAACTTGGAGATTAATTACACATTTTTAGACGTGTTAAGAACGATTTAGTACATGTATATTAGCTTGAAACTAATTAAAATGGCACGTGAAAGAATACTGGCGCCAACTTTAATACCAACATTCATTTCTTTCCTCCCTACATATCTATATGTATATGTATACGAAAGTCATTTATTTCATTAATAAAGGCGTGCGCGCAATTATTAAATTTATCTAATTGACTTTCCATCATTTACATATGTATATATACAGTGAGCATTTTAAATCGAGAATTCATAATGTTTCTCCAATAAATTTATACGCACTCTAAAACAAATAATAAAAAAAATATATATTCCGTTAATTAATAGAATAATTATTGTGAGGATTTGCGGAAAGTAGTGTGTTTTCTTTTCGAAACTATATAAATAATTTTATTTTTTCCAATTTATTTCTATTTGAAAAAATAAATAATATTGTCTTTAAATATGTGACGCGCTCCGAAGAAAGGTACCTAAGAAGCAAACGAATTGTAGGTTAGGGTCGGGTTAGATTTCTCTTGATTAAAAGTTTATTTGTAATTATTTTAATTTGAAACCAATTTTTATTAAATATTTTGAATATAATGAAGACTTGAAGATAAATTAATTTTTATTAATATTTGATTTTCTTTCTGTATTTTTACTTGAAATATTAAAAAACATAACCTCAAATTTTTTTCTTCTTGGGTACCTTTCTTCGGAGCGTGACACATATAGAATTATTATATGAATAGTTCGTGCTTTGTGTGTTGAATTCTGTAAAAAACTGGAATATTTGAGAAAATATTTTAATATTCAAATATTTAAATTTTAAATAGTCAAATGTTTAAATTTTAAATATGTCTAAATTCATAAGTCGTTAAGAGTAATTAATATTTAATGGAGTTTATTACGAAAAGAAATGTCCAAAGGATAAGTGAATCTTTTCATATCGTTTGAAACACGAATTTAAAGAAAAATGGTTTTTCGAAAATTTAAATGCGACAAGAACCAGTGGCGCTAATTTTTCTTCTGATGGACGATAATGAACTATAATAATTCCTAGTCACGTCACGCGTGGCGCTGTTTGTGCGTTATCAGTTTGCTATTAGAAACACAACCCAGTACAATTAAAATTTTACTGAATTGTGTCAAACATTTTGGATTTTTTTTAAATATCAAACAAATTCATTTATTTATTTTTTTTATTTAAGTATCATGAGTAAATTAAAATTAACAATTTCGGTTTGTATATTTTAATGTTTAATTGCAATTCGACTAGTTATATTGATTTTAATTTTAAAGTTTAATTTATTTAATAAAGCATTTTAAAAGTTCAATCGTTAATTAAAATTGGACTAATTAATTGATTTCAGTATGAAATTTTAATTCATAATTATTGTAATTTCAGTGATTTGTCTCAAATTTGAAATGTTAATTATTAATTGCAGTCTAATAAATAAAATAATTTAATTTCAATTTCATAAATTAATTTGACTGCAGTTTGAAAATGCAACAATTAATTTTAATCCTTACATAATTAATTTGAACGCGAGTTACAATATATAAATCATTAATTGCAATTTGACTAGTCAAGTTTTTATTTTTTGTTATTTCAAAGTTAACTGGACAGACCCTTTCGTACAAGAGTTCTTTTAATTCTAAAAGTTACATTTGTAACATATAAGAATTTTAATTAAATTTGAAATTTACATTTATTCACTATAATTTTAGATATCCATCATTAATTGTGTATTTCTTAGTTTGCTTGCAAATTTTTAACTAATAATTTAGAAATTAATTTGATTATAATATAAAATCTCAATTAAAAATTTCAATCCATTTAATTAATTTTATTAAAATTTGAATTCTTAATAATTCACTGTATTGAGACTAATTAATTGTTGATTTGTTAAATTGTTAATTAATAATTTGATTTAATTTGATTTAATTCTGAATTTTTATTTATATTTCATTCAAACTTGAAATTTCAATAATTAGGTTTTCAATTTGTAGTTTAAATTATTAATTGCATATTAAATTTTCTATCATTAATATTGCAATTTCAAATTTGAATCACTAATTTCATTTGAATTTGAAATTTAATATAAAACGACGCCAGTTAATATTAATTTTACATTGACTAATTAATTTGATTAAATTTCAATTAATCACTGCAAATTGATTAGTTAATTTGATTTAATTGTTTAATTATTTAATTTAATTTCTGAATTGCAAATAAAAATTTTTCATTAATTTGATTTTAATTTAAAGTTTTCATTATTAATTTCATTTTATTTTAAAATTGTAGTCATTAAATTGATATCAATTTGCAATTCGAATTATTAAATTGATTTCAATTTTAAATTTTTATCATTAATTATATTTCAATTTGAAATTTTAGTTATTAAATTGATTTCAATTTTCAATTTTAATTATTAAATTGATTTTAATTTGAAATTCTAATTATAAAATAGATTCCAATTTGCAATTCCAATTATCAAATTGATTTAAATTAAACATTTTAATTATTCATTTGGTTTTAATTTGAAATTTTAATTATTAATTTGAATTGTAATTTGCGATTATTCTCATTATTAATTTGATTTTAATTTGAAAATTCAAATATTAATTGAGCTTTAATATTTTCTTTACCGATTGCAATTATCTAATTAGTTTGCTTTTAATTAAAAATTTCCAATATTCATCCCATTTTGAGTAATTAATTTTATTTTAATTCGAAATTTTAATCATTAATTGCGCTTTTTTATTAATAAATAAATTTGTTTTTAATTTAAGCTGGAATTTAATTTTGCCTTTGAGACAATTTTCTTATTTCATATTTTTTGAAAGTTGTAAAATTTCACTTCGTTTTCCAAATTATCTAACAAATTTATATATTTATTTAGAATAATAAATGTTTATTTATACTAAAGAATTTTACTCTTACAAAATTATGTTTTCCATAGTTATCGTATAAAAGGGTGAAAATTCTGTAATACAAACTTAGAATTTATTTTACGAAAAAATTACATTTTAATTCGGTTTCAATCAGGTTTGTTTTTTTCTTAAAATTTAGTCATAATAAATATAAAACTATTGTTTTACGAAATTTTTAATTTTTCAAGTTAAATTACATTTTAGTCAATTTGAATCAAGTTCGATGTATTTTTCTCTTAATTTCTGTTAAAAACTATATATTTTCACTATTTAGAAAAATTCGTTAAAATGGCAAAGTTTTGGGAAAATGAATACAACATTTCTTATGGAACTCTTTAAAAATACTACAATAATCAAATCTTAATTATATTTTGCATGTTTTTTCGATTTTGTGTTTGAAAATAAGTTTTCATACTAAATTTGAATCAAAGCTGTCAACAATTTTTTTTTTCTGGAACAAAAAATGTAATTTTGACAAAAAACAATATTAATAATTTTAATAATACCTATTTTCTGAATTTTGGAACTTCAAGATGAATTTTTCCCCAATGTTGTTAACATTAACCAAAAGTACTACTTTTTGTCTTTAAAATAAGGTTTGAAACTTGAAAAAGTCTTTATTTGACTCTAAGATATCGTTATTTAAATTGTCATAAAAATTGGCAAATTTATTAGTATTCGTAAACTGAGTATTTTTTGATAAGGATTCTAAAATGCAAAGAATAAAATTACAAACAGAGTTTACGAGCTTTAAGTGGTATTTTAGATTTTTTTGTTAACGATTATGCACTTGATGTTAGAATTGCAAAATTCAAAATGGCGGACCCAATATGGCGAACTATTATTCAAAAAACAACGTATTGGGTTAAAACTTATTACTCGGGGATTTTTGGTTCGCTGATTACGAATCTGATGGGAAAATTTTCCTTTAATTTAGATTTAGATTAGATTTAGATTTTTAATTAATCGAAGATCTGAAAATTTTAAATTTCTGTTTGTAATCAAATTTTATATTTTATTTGGAACTTTTAATTGAATTTGTTTTGTATACTAAATATAGTTTAATGCAGTGAATTTTGTTCTTCTTACGAATTAACTTATTACGAATAGAAAATATTATAAAAAAAATGCAACGCGTGAATATAAATATGCCATTAAGAAGAATATGAATTTCGATCTGAAAATAAATATTGTAATCAAACTGAATTTACTTATGTAGAAAAAATATTCTCATGATTCAATGTTTAGAGTAATCGACGAATATAAAATACAAAAATTTTATAAAACGGAAAATTTCATCTCAAAAGTAAGAAGACGACTAATTTATTTTAATGAATGAGAAAAAGTTGCAAACTTGAATAGAGGTGATTTGCATAAGAAATTATACAAGTTAATGTAGACATGGCATTTGCCTTTTTGCGCTTTTGACGTAGCATTTCCTAAAAACATAAAGTGTATTCTCGTGTTTTGCATTCATATTTGTTGCTTACATTATACACGTCTGTTTTTTTTTCTTCTTTTTCAAATTTGTTTTATCTTGCGCTTTTTAAGTGCACAAGATAGGGGGGGATTCAGGCAGATATATGACATAACATTACAGTCAGTCACGCTAACTTTACGTTTTCAGATAATAATCGCACTTGCTTCATTATTCTTTCAATTCGTAATAATATATTTTTTTTATGTGATGTGTAAATTATATTTTCTCCCATATTTGCTGAAGGGTATAATATACTACAAAAATTGTTCAATTCTCAATGTAAATCATTTGAAAATATACATTTTTTTTTCTCAATAAGTCGAAAAAAAGGAATGAATTACAAATAAGAGAATCGTTTTTTTTTTTGGAAGATGGAAGGGGTGGGTAATGGTTAGTATTCAGTAAAAAAGGGGGTTAAGCAAATAATTATCTAGAGATGTTTGGCGAGCAGGTGGATATGAACTGATATGTAGTTAGTGTATTTATGATTCTCGATTAAGCACGAGGCGATGAAAGAGTTGGATGAAATAATGGGGGGACCAAGTCAATAAATAGTATGACTGTACATATCAGTGTCTAAAAGTGGGGATATTGGGAACTTAAGAAATGGTAGGGGCAAAAGTGGAGCCTCAAGCACTTCAGAGAAAGGAGAAAAAAAAAGAAAAGAAAGAGTGAGAGAGAGAAAGGACTATTAAAAGCCCCTATTTAAATATTGCATGCTCCACTCTCCTCAGTCATTATAACGACTGACCACTGATCATTCTTGCTCTTTAATCGCCGTTGTCAATACTAATCGACATCGACGTGATTTAATTCCCTAGCTTTTTCTTTATTACCCACGTTGCATATAGTATTTGTCTCAATTTCAATTTAAAAACCTATATTCACTCTTTTGTTAAAATATAATATTAGACTTTTTCTAAATTATCATTCTGTTTATGATGACGGGTCACTCAAATGTTACCTATACAATAATTAAGGAAAGCAGATCGAATTCTCAGTTTGAATTTTATATATAGATGGTATTTTAGTTGACAAAAATTTGGTAGATCAATTCATTAATTTGATTTCAATTTGAAGTTTTAATTATCAATTTTATTTTTATTTGAAATTTTAGTCATTAAATCGATTTCAATTTGCAATTCGAATGAATAAATTGATTTTAATTTAAAACTTTTGTTATTAACTTTATTTTAATTTGAAATTTTTGTTGTTAATTTCATTTTAATTTGAAATTTTAGTCATTAAATTAATTTCAATTTGAAATTCTAATCACTAAATTGATTCCAATTTAAATGTAAATAATGGATTGTAATTTAAAAAAATAATTTGAGGTCGAATATAAAATTTTGATTATTAATATTAATTTGAATTTGGCTAATTAATTTGATTACATTTCGAAATTGCAATCGTTTATTGCAATTGGATCATTTAATTTAATTTAATTTTAAAACTTTATTTATTAATTGCAACTTGAAATTTTTTATTAATTTGATTTTAATTGAAATTTTTATTATTAATTTAATGTTAATTTGAAGTTTTATGAATTAAATTGATTTCAATTTGCTATTCGAATTATTAAATTGATGTTAATTTGAAATTTTTTATTATTCAAATTTGAAATTTCAATCATTACTAGGTTTTAAATTTAAAGTTTAAATTATTAAATGCATAATTAAATTTTCTATAATTAATTGCAATTTCAAATGTTAATCACTAATTTAATTTCAATTTGAAATTTAATATAAAACGTTTACATTGACAAATTTATTTCATTAAATTTCAATTAATCATTGCAAATTTATCAGTTAATTTGATTTAATATTTTAATTTTATTTATTAATTGAAAATAACAATTTTTTATTAATTTGATTTCAATTTGAAGTTTTCATTATCAAATTTATTTTAATTTGAAATTTTAGTTATTAAATCGATTTCAATTTGCAATTCGAATGAATAAATTGATTTGAATTTAAAATTTTTGATATTAACTTCATTTTAATTTGAAATTTTAGCCATTAAATCGAATTCAATTTGTAATTCGAATTATTAAATTGATGTTAATTTAAAATTTTTGATATTAATTTTATTTTAATTTGAAATTTCAGGAATTAAATTAATTTCAATTTGAAATTCCAATCGCTAATTTGATTTCAATTTGAATGCAAATTATAAATTGTAATTTTAAAACATTAATTTGAAACCGAATATAAAATTTTGACTATTAATTTTAATTTAACTAATTAATTTCATTACATTTCAAAATTGCAATCGTTTATTGCAATTGGATCATTTAATTTAATTTATTTTTGAAACTTTATTTATTAATTGCAACTTGAAATTTTTTACTAATTTGATTTTAATTGAAATTTTTATTATTAATTTAATTTTAATTTGAAATTTTATGAATTTAATCGATTTCAATTTGCTATTCGAATTATTAAATTGATTTTAATTTAAAATTATTATTATTTATTTGATTTTCACTTGAAATTTTAATATTTAAATTGATTTCAATTTGCAATTTGAATGAATAAAGTGATTTTAATTAAAAATTTTTATTATTAATTTCATTTTAATTTGAAATTTTAGGAATTAAATTAAATTCAATTTGAAATTCTAATTTGAAACCGAATATAAAATTTTTGCTATTAATTTTAATTTAACTAATTAATTCGATTACATTTCAAAATTTTTATCATTTATTGCAATTTGATCATTTAATTTGATTTAATTTTGAAACTTGATATATTAATTGGAACTCGAAATTTTTTTATTAATTTGAATTCAATTTGACTAATTAATTTGATTACGTTTCAAAATTTCAATTATTTATTTCAATTTGATTTAATTTTGAAACTTTATTTATTAATTGCAACTTGAAATTAATTTGATTTTAATTTTGAAATTTTTAATATTAATTTCATTTTAATTTGAAATTTTATTAATTAAATCGATTTCAATTTGCAATTATTTTCTTTAATAATTTGATTTGAATGTGAAATTTGAAATATTAATATCAATTTTCTTTAAATTAAAAATTTGCAATATTCATCGCAGCTTGAGTAATTAATTTTATTTTAGTTTTCAGTCACTTTTCTCAATTAAATATTTAGTAAATTGAGCTGAAATTTTGTACGAAAATATAAAATGCAATAAAGATTGGCAGTGATGTGGAAAAGTTTCCATATTTTAAAAATTATTTGTTACAAATTAACTTTAAAATTATCAGTTGTCTCGGTCACTGCTAATACATTTTACGTCTTTACCGATTTCAAAGTGTTTTATTATAAATTTTTTGTTGAGTTATTAAAACTTTTGCACGTCACTACTCTTCTTTATTATATTTTAGACTTTCTTATAAAATTTCAGCTCAATTTATTAAATATTTAAAGAGAAAAGTGGTCGAGAAAATTACCATTGAATTTTTAATAGTCACATGCTATTAAATAAGACAAGGGGTCTGATTTTGTATTTGAGGATCGCAATCAAAGAACCGGTTATAATTTTTTAATCTCAAAATCATTGTTCTGTAAGTCAAAAATTAAACTGTTTTTAATCTCAATTTTTTTATAAACATTTTGGTAATCTTCATACAAATACGAAATGTTTTCAAGAAAATAAAATTTAAAATATACTTTAGAAATTCTTTACAAAAATTGTAGAGGTTGATTTTTATTAAGCAAGCAATTTTCTAAGTTAAAGCAATAAATATCTGTTTGATTAAAGCAATTAATATTTCTGTGCCGTACTTTAGATAAAATGGAAATAATTATTTTTAATTTCAATATAATGCAGAATAATTATTAATAAATGGTAATAATAAAACGATGAAACAGTCGACCAATAATAATAAATTATTATATAATTAACTGGATAAAAATAATTTTAAAAACTATTTAATAAAAAAGCTCCAAATTGAATAACTAATGAAAAGGCACAAATTTTTTTAGTTTGAAAAAGCTCTTCTTTATTAAAAAAAAGGTTCAACTTGATATTCGACTCTGAAAAGAGTTAACAAAATTGTGAAGACTAGCATTTTTTCAAGAAACAAATTTTTTTGAAAAAAGAAATATTAAAAAAATTCTGAGTACATTCGTGTTTCGAAAATAGCTCTTCGTCAATAAAAAGCTCAAATTTAATGAAAAGCACAAGTTTAATATTTGGCTCCAAAAATTGTCAAGACCAGCAACGTTCACATAATTTATTTCTGTATTAAAAATATATTGTTAAAAAAGCTTCGTGTTTCAGAAAAAGTTTTTTTTTGAGTAAAAAAAGGTTCAATTTAATGAAAAAACCCAAATTTAAGATTCAACTCCAAAAATTGTTTTTATAAATTGCCAAGATCAGCCTCGTTTTTAAATATAAAAAATATTTTTCTGAATCGGAAAAAAATTTAGAGTGCCTCCGTGTTTCGAAAAAGGCTCTTCTATAATAAAAAGGCTCCAATTTGATGAAAAAGCAAAATTTAATATTCGATTCCAAAAATTGTTTTAAAAACTTGTCAAGATCAGCTTCGTTTTTAAAATAAATTTTTGGAATCGAAAATCAATTATAAAAATTTGTATCATCGTGCTTTGGAAAAAGCTTTTTTAACCAAAAAATATTAAATTTGATGAAAAAAGCTCAAATTTGATACTCACCTTCAAAAGTTGTTTTAAAAAAAGAACAGGGAAGTCAAATTTACCCTTTTTACTATTTAAGGACAGGATACACCGATCAAGAAAATAACATCAATATTCCAGAAAACTATTTTTAATATAATTTTTCATAAGGATTTTAATGATTCTATAAAATAAAATCAGTCAGAAAATATTTTACCCTTTTTTGCATTTCTATTATACTTAAAAAATTGATACGCATTAAAATTCAAAATTACGTATAAAAATAATTTTATCGAATATTTTAATTATTTCTGCTAAATAATTGTAAATAAATAAAATTCTAAATAATTCTAAATAATTAAATATGAAAACATCGGTCCCTTTGGGAAAATTGCCATGAAAAATATAAGAAAATTTAACTCCGGATAATGATAATTTTTCGCCCGCAGAGATAAATAAATATAATTGAAAAATTGTGTCGGCAAACTTAAAGAAAAAAGGGGGATAAAAATATTTTAAGATGACAACCAGTTGGGGATCATCTCATTGACTCAGGGAGAGAGAGAGAGAAACTTTTTTCCCAGGACTTTGCGTCTTGTTGCAATCTAATTGGATATGAAATTAAGTCAACGAAATTCCAACAAAAATGCAGGGCCGCGTCACAATGTGACGATTTGAAATTTATATTTTCCATCCTGTGCCCCATTCGTAAACTGGGAGATGCTTCTGATGACATTCGTCATCTTTTTATCAAGGTTAACATCACCAGAGAGCGCGCATCAAATGCATCTACACGCACATATCTTTCGCAAAGCGAGTACACAAAACTTATTATCTTCACTGAAATTCAAATAATTTTAAAATATTGCAATTTTTTTCAAAAACTATATAAACTAAAAAATATATACCTTTTTAAACTATATATTAATAGAAGAAGGAAAAATTAAATCGAAGGAGTAAATGAAAAAAATTTTTTAAAATGGGAGAAATGTTTGTTTCTTTTTGTTATTAATCGCAGGTGCTGTATACTGACATATTGCCGAGACGTGTATCAAGATAAGATTATCAACTACTTTACTGCAGATCTAAACCCCAGGGTCAAAATGTCATGGTCAATTGTTTATTTTTTTTAAAAAACGGAAAGCAATTGCATTTGAAAATTTTTTTTTCATCATCCACTATTCATTGACAGATAATTAAACATTTTTTCCTGCATACAAATTTTTTTTAATTTCACTTACAATATTTTTGCCTCCATTACCTTTTTAACTCCCCTTTTTTCCCGGGTTAATTCCAACTCTATAATTACTCGATTCATTACTTTTTTTTTTGGCGAAAAAAAAACTTTTTATCTCTCCTTTATTTAAAAAATCTGATAAATGATTTTTCGATTCAAGAAATCGATAATTGGAATAAGTACTGGGAAATATTGGTTTCTGGTTATAATTAGACGAATTTCTTTAATGGTATTTAAGTATCAAGTGAAAAAGAGATAATGAGATGAGGAAAAGGGATGATTCTTCTTTCATCATCCTGTTGTTTACTTGTAATTATATTTTCTTTTGCATTTTCTCATCTTCACGGGCTCTCTTCTTTATAAATTCAATAGTCTAAGTTCATAGAATAGTCGTAACCGGTTGAACGATAAAAAAGAGTATCGAGCACGTCTTTTCACAGCTCTAACTCGCGCAGATACTCGCACTTATATTCTTGTATATAACGAAGAGTTTTTTCCTCTAACTTGTGCGGGGGGAGGGTACTTCAATCTGCGATCGATCATCAACAATCACGACAGGGTTTTCGTAGTCGTCTTTTGTATTTTCTTTCAAGTTTTAATAACTTGAAATCACGAAATGGCAAAGAAATAATCTTATATATATACTGCAAAAAGATTAGTCCATTTAGACAAATATAGAAATTATGTACTTTAGGAGAATTACGGAATTCTTTTTGTATATTTTAATATCTTTTTTTTTGAGAGAGAAGAATAGTAGGGGAATTACA
This sequence comes from Leptopilina myrica (nomen nudum), assembly GCA_032872475.1. Lineage (NCBI taxonomy): Eukaryota > Metazoa > Arthropoda > Insecta > Hymenoptera > Figitidae > Leptopilina > Leptopilina myrica (nomen nudum). Next base: position 40,147,493 of record CM065464.1, on the reverse strand, counting down.
ATTTATAAATCACTCAATTGTTCGTGAGAATTTACCTCAAAAGCTTTTAGGCGCACTTTAAAATGAAAAGTACTAATTTAATACCAATTTTTGTCCTAATTCGTAATTTGGTTCTATTTTAAATAAGAAAATCAACTCTAATTTAGAAAATATTTTTACAGTCCGTATTTCACCTCCTAAAATACTGAAATAATCAAAATTTATTTTAAAACAAATTCGTATACTACAAAAAACATCTATTTTGATTTGGCTCAAATTTTCTAAATTCGAAATTCGAAATTCAAAATGGCGGACGAAAAAATTTTAAAATCAATTGGATTGACTTACAACTTGTTACCCGGGGGTTTTTGACGTTGCTAAATTTAAATCTGATGTAAAAATTGCAAAATTTAAAATGGGGAATTCAATATGGCAGATGAGATTTTTTAAAAATTTATGAGATTTAATATAAACTCGATACTTAGTGGTCTTTGCTAGCATTTGATATTTGAAATTTTGAAATAAAAAAACCTCCAAACAACAAATGTCAAGCAAATTTAATGATTTTCAAAAATTTTTGTAAAAATATTTATAAAAATGTAAATAATATACTCTCTAAATCTGAATTAGTGCGGATTCGTTTACAAATTTGAATTAGTAACATTTTTTACTAATTTTTAGTAGTTTTTTACTAATTGCTAGTAGAAAATTACTAATTCAATTAGTAGACCGCATTTTTTTTACTATTTCAAATTAGTATATTTTCTACTAATAATTAGTAAAAAAACTACTAAAAATTAGTAAATTTGATAATTATTTATTACTACAGTAAGTGTTAATGTTCCATTTATTATTTTGCAAATTAAAAATTTTTGTATTTTTAAATGTAAATTTCAATTTTTGAGTAATTACGATTGCAAAATTGAAAAAAATTACTTATTAACTACATATTAAGCTAATCTGTATCGCAAGAATTAAATTATTAAAAAATTTGTTTAATAAAGTTCTTGATAAAAGTAAAGTTATTTTTTAAACGTTTTACCTAAAAACTTTGAGCCAAATCGGTAACTTTTTGTGAATAATTATTTAAGTAATCTTTAACGTCCGAGATCCTTTATAAATTAAGGCAAATTAAACGAAAATATTCGGACAATGAATAAAATATTTATTTACTCCAACGTTTTGAAATCTAAATGATTTCCTCTTCAGGGAGTCTATCCAAAAAAATATACAAAATTAAAATAATAAATAAATTATATAAGAAAAAATAATAAAAGAAAATATAAAATTAGTTTAACAATAAAAAAATAAATAATTATCTTACCAAAAATTAATAATTAAAATTTAAAATAGACGAAGACTTAAATTTCTATGCCCTGACGATGGAGTAGAGTCTGGAGTCATAAAATTATAAAAGAATTAAATATTTAAAATAATTAAAAAAATAATAATAATAATTTAAAAAATTGTAACATATAAATGACAAAAATTGTGAAAATAATCACCAATAACATTAGTAACAAGTGAATACAAATTTAAATAATAATTCAATAAAAGTAATAATTTTGGAATAAAAAATAGATAATAAATAGTAGAAAATTAATAAATGGTAAATAATAATTTGTAAAATAAAGAGAAAAAATAAAGAGAAAAAATAAAGAGAAAAAAATTATAAAATGAAAAAATAATAAATAAATAAACAAATAATAAAGAATAAACATACCATATATAAATAAAAATTAATCCATCCTTGTATAAAAACAATAAATAAATAATAAATAACATGCAGATAATAGATAAATAAATAACAGTTCACAATAAATTAAAACAAATATTCTGTCAAATCAAATTAAAAACGTATTGCAAACTGCAAAGTCAAATTTAAAACTGAACTCCAAACTCTATATAGTCATTACAATAATGAACACCTATTAAACGGAGAACAACAAAAAACAAATAAAAACAATAAATTAAACAAGAACAGAGAATGAAACGCAATGAGTATTTATTACGATAAATTGCTGGAAATAAAATTCAAAATCATTTTGTACGATTTATCAAAATTATTAACTAAGTCAGTCATTTTATTTTGACTTTTTTCACCTTCCTTTTTTATAAAAAACATTTCTGATAGTAATCGTTTGTTAAGATTTGGTTCAACATCCAAAATATCAAAATCATCCCACTTTATAAAATGTGGAGAGGAATCACTATTAGAATTAGTCAAGTGATTAGTAATATCATTATGATATTTGTCATTTAAGTCAGAAATTCTTTTTTACGAATATGTAACGGTCTTTTGGTCTGTCCTATGTATGATTTACCACAATTACAATGGAATCTATAGACACAATTGCATTGATTGTGTTTCTCGATTCTATCCTTACCAAGTTTAATGAATTTATTAAATTTTGAATTGACACTAAAAACTGTTTGGATGTTAAAAGTTTTAAGTAATCTTTTGATATTTTCCGATATTGGTCCGTAATAAGGAAAAATTATTTTGTTTACTAACGTATTATTATTACAATTGTTGTCATTAATGTTATTTGAAGATTTCCTGCTATTAATTTCAATAAGTCTCTTTTTCACATGTTTGTTAACAAATTGGTCAGGATAGTTATTAAGTTTTAAATCTAGTTTAACTAAATTTATATTTTTGTGATGAAATTTTTTATCGGAAAGTATCAAAACAGTATCAACGAGATTTTTAATAATTGCAATTTTTTGTTGTTTTGGATGATTTGAATAATAGTTTAGTAGTCTTCCTGAATTCCTTCAGGAACTTCCTTTTCTGTACCAATCAGTAATGACGTTATTGTTATCTGATTTTATAATCTTTAAATTTAGAAAATTTATTTCTTTATTACATTCTGATTGATTAGTGAACTGTAGTCTGCTATGAAAGGAATTGAAGGCATTAACAACTGTAAATACTTTATTTTTGTGGAACACATAAAAAAGTGTCATCTACATATCTTTTGTATGAAATAATTGGAAATTCTAAATTATTAATTACAGTTTCTTCCAAATCTTGCATAACTATGTCAGCAGGAATTGGAGAAATTGAAGCCAAACTTTTGTCTATAATACTTATTATTAAAATTGATAAAAACATATTGTTCATAATAAATACAATACAATTTTTAAATTCATCTTTAGGTAGCATTAGAGAAATAGAATAAAACAATTTTAATTTTCTTTTTTGCAATTTTAATTTTCATTTGTTCTAAAAATACGTTTTTGATTTTAGGCAGCCAGAAGTCCAGACTTGTCGGGGAATTTTTGGATTTCATTGTTGTGGAGGAAGAGGAGAATCAAAAAGACAATGTTGGAAGTCTTGCAGAAGAGAACTACATCGGCGAGTCAAGGGAAAAGAAAAGGAGAGAAACAAGGAAAGACAGTGATTTCATTCGTTTGCTTCTCTCTCTCTCTCTCTTTTTCGCTCGAGAAGGAAGCAAACGACACAAAAACTGGCGAGCATTGTCTGAGAGGAGCGCGTTTCAAAAGTCAGTGGATACCCGCTTGGACCCATGCATACCTATACCACTAACCTCCCAATCGAGTTCAGCGCGGGAAGGGACACGTCGCGATTTGATTTTTAAATGCAAACAAATCTACATCGTGGCAAAAGCGCCGCCGCCCGTCACTCAGAATCGAGGGACTCCCCTCAAAAAAAGAATGGATCGCGGATTTTTTCAATCATCACAGAAATCTTTCTCTTCTGAATCCGCAATTCCCTTTCCTTTTGATCCTGGTAACGAAAACCGATTTTATACTTTCTCTCTCAGACTGAGAAAAATTGAACGGGATTTAATTATTAAATATATAAGTAAATGATGTATATATAATAGATCAAAAGGTACACACACACGGCATTCCGGACAATTGTTTTTAGTTTGGACTTTCGTAATTGTCATTTCTGAGCATCCGAACATATCCCCATTGCATTTGTGGGACTTTAATAATATGCGGTTTGTCTCCTCGAGAAAAGACACCGTCGTCATCTAATAAAACGATCAGCGATTATCGTGCAATTATGCCGTCTCATTAATCCACTGGCAATTATGTCTCTCCTTCCTTTTCAGTGTGTACTTGTTCTTTTTTCCCTTGCATCGTTTTCGTTTCAATAACTTATGAGTCCTGCACATGCAGCAATGTTGTGACAAGATGTGCATACCATGGAGGAGCAATTACAGACATAAGTATGAAAAACCTGTTCGGCACATCTAAATAGGGTAAATATATATGCACGGAAAAAATTTCTTCCTTATATTTTACCGAATTTTTCAGTAAAGATGGAATATAGTGGCATAATAGTAATTTTTAATAATTTTTAAATTATTTCTTCAGGAATAATATTCAAAATTTAATGTCATATATCTTTATTCCTTGCAAACTATAGTACTGTAAAAGTTCAAACAAAATTGAAACTGAACGTTTAATAAAAATTAAATAAAATTTTAACGTTTCTTTTGAATACCTCCTTGGTGATCACTAACGTTTCAGAAACAGTTCGGTAAAACCTCCTTGACTTGACTCGAGTATTAGTTTTCAGGAATAGTTATGTAAAACTTCCTTGACTTGCCTGAATTGTTAGTTTTCAGGATTGAAATACTTTTTTAAATGCCCCGTAGTAAAAAAAAAAACTTTGACGTTAATAGTTTTTAACTTATTTGTACTAATTAACTAATAATTTCACTTATAGGGGAAAACAATTTTTTGTGATTGACACTAAATAATTATGTTATTTAATCCTTTGTTTCGAGTTGTCACGAAACTTAATTCAATCAGTTAATTCAGTTTTAAGTTGACACTAAACTAATATTTAGATGTTAATTTAGTTTCGAGTCGACACGAAACTAAATACACTTTATTAGTTTAGTTTCTTGTCGACTTGAAACTAAAGTCACTTTGCAGGGCTTGGATCGTATTTAAGATTAAAACAAAGTCGTTTTAGTCGCATAAATTCACAACAAAAGTCACGAAAAGTCGCATAAAATTTCCGAAAAAGTTGGAAAAATGTCTAATGAAATTTTAGGGAAAAAACGCCGAAAAAGAAACACGAAATTGTCAAAATTGTAAAAAAATCACATTTCTCTCCAACACATATACTTTAACATCAAACAATCTCGAATAATATTTAATAAAATTTAATAAAATGCATGGCAAAATTTTAATTAGGTATTTTTAACATTTTTTAAAAAAATCTGTTCAAAATTTCAATTATTTAAAAAAATGTAATAAAATTCCTGTCATAATTTTAATTATCTTTATGAATAATAAAATTATTCTCTAAAATTCATTTATTTTCAAAAATAATGAAATTCTTTGCCAAAAATTCAATTACATTCAAAAAATTTTTTTAAATTTCTCGTCAAAATTTTATAAATAATAAAATTCATCATAGAAATTCAATTATTTTCAAAAGTAATAAAATTCTTCGCAGAATTTCAATTATTTTCAAATTTTTTTAATTTTTCGTCAAATTATCATTATATCTTCATGAATAAAAAATTTAATCCTGGAAATTTAATTCTTTTCAAAAGTTCTGATAAAATTCTTTGCAAAATTCAATTATCTTCAAAAGTATGAAAATCCTTTGCAGAAATTCAATTATTTTCAAAAAAAATTTTCAAATTCTCAAAATTTCAAATATCTTTATAAATATCAAAATTCAATTACTTTTAAACATTAAAAAAAATGTGTTCAAAAATTCAACTATCTTTATAAATATCAAAATTCTTCTTCAAAATGCAATTACTTTTAAACATTTAAAAAAAATCTGTTCAAAATTTCAATTATCTTTATAAATATCAAAATTCTTCTTCAAAATGCAATTACTTTTAAACATTTAAAAAAAATCTGTTCAAAAATTCAATTGTCTTTATAAATATCAAAATTCTTCTTCAAAATGCAATTACTTTTAAACATTTAAAAAAAATCTGTTCAAAAATTCAATTGTCTTTATAAATATCAAAATTCTTCTTCAAAATGCAATTACTTTTAAACATTAAAAAAAAATCTGTTCAAAAATTCAATTATCTTTATAAATATCAAAATTCTTCTTCAAAATGCAATTACTTTTAAACATTTAAAAAAAATCTGTTCAAAATTTCAATTATCTTTATAAATATCAAAATTCTTCTTCAAAATGCAATTACTTTTAAACATTTAAAAAAAATCTGTTCAAAAATTCAATTGTCTTTATAAATATCAAAATTCTTCTTCAAAATGCAATTACTTTTAAACATTTAAAAAAAATCTGTTCAAAAATTCAATTGTCTTTATAAATATCAAAATTCTTCTTCAAAATGCAATTACTTTTAAACATTTAAAAAAAATCTGTTCAAAAATTCAATTGTCTTTATAAATATCAAAATTCTTCTTCAAAATGCAATTACTTTTAAACATTAAAAAAAAATCTTTTCAAAAATTCATTTATCTTTATAAATATAAAAATTTTTCAAAATGCAATTGCTTTTAAACATTTAAAAAAAATCTTTTCAAAAATTCAATTATCTTTATAAATAATAAAATTCTTCTCTGTAATTCAATTATTTTCAAAGAATTTTAAGAAAACACTTGTCAGAATTTCAATTATTTATTTATTTCTGTACATCTTCATAAATAATAAAATTCATCCTAGAAATTTATTTATTTTCAAATGTAATAAAATTCTTCGCAGAAATACAATTATTTCCAAATTTTTTTTTTAATTTTTTGCCAAAATTATTATTTTCTTCATAAATAATAAAATTCACCATAGAAATTTAATTATTTTCAAAAGTTCTGATAAATTTTTTTTACAAAATTCAATTATCTTACAAAATAAGGCAATTTATCGCAGAAATTCAATTATTTTCAAATTTTTTTTTAAATAAAATCTTATAATATAAAATAATGATTTTATCACTCGGTCATCTTCATGTTTTATAACAATTTTTTTATAAGTAGTTTAATTTCAAAAAGGTTTGAATTTGAATCTTTTGAAAGATTTGAATTCTTATGGAAAAATAATTATTAAATATTTATTTAAAAAAGAAGATATTGATGTTTTTTTGAAAAATTTGAAAGAAATCTGTAAATAAACTTAACAGAACTTTTTTTTGACTAAAACTTTTTCCTTTAACTTTAATTTTTTGAAAATTTAAAAAATTACAGTCGCATTTTACTAAAAAAATCTGGAAGAAGTCGATTAGTCGCATCTTTGCACAAAAAAGTAAAAAAAAGTCACATTTCCTTAGAAAAGTCGAAAAAGTCGTACAATCCGAGCCCTGCTTTGTTAATTTAGTTTCGTGCCATCTCAAAAACTAAAACGAAACTAAACTTTCGAGACGGTCCCTGATTTATAGTAACAATAACACTAAAATTGATTATTTTAATCTTTTTTGATAAAAATTTGGAAATAATAAGAATTTTAATAAACTATTTTTTTATCACATAAAATACAAATTTAAACATTTTTCTTTATAACAATAAAAACATAATTTGAAACTATTTTATAAATTGACCTTAAATATAGTTAGAAATTATTCAGTAACATGGATTTAATATGGATGATTCTTTTATTTTATACAAAGCTATTGTTTATTAATTTGAATCTTTCTCACAAGCGGTGAAATAAAATTGAGATTCATATATAAGGACAGTTGAAACTTTCTGAAGCAATAATGTAAAGCGTGCGATGTATGTATTAACGTATACGTTTAGAGTGTACTGTAGGCAGGTGTAATGAATAAGTATTTGTTCGTGAATAATTGTAGGGGGTTTAGGTAGTGATTAAAGTATAGGTAAAATGAGATTTACGTCAGTATTACTGTAGAACTACTGCAATGACATTTTTTATTCTTCAAGTTTTAACGAACTATTCAGTAATTCAATGAATATAAATTTTACCGAACATTGTACCTTACGTTTTACGGAACATTCAATAAAAACAAGTATAGTGAATACTTGCCCTACGTTTTACTGAACTATACAATAAATATGAGTTTTACCGAACACTGTGCCTTACGTTTTACCGAACTTTCGATAAAACTGAGTATGACATTTTTTATTCTTCAAGTTTTACCGAACTATTCAGTAATTCAATGAATATAAATTTTACCGAACATTGTACCCTACGTTTTACCGAACTGTAAGTGAACGGCTAATATGTGTACCGTAAGATTTATTCTTTTTACATTATTTTTCAATGCAATTGCTTTTACAGTCCTGTTTCTTAAAAATTACAGTTTTGACACTTCATCCCAGTTTTATCGAACAAAGTTCGGTAAAATTTGAAGACTAAATTTTCTCCGTGTAGTGAAACTGTTAAAAATTGGGAATTATTTGAAACAATGATTATGAAATAGAGTTGAATATTTCGGAGGATATATATATATGTATGAATGAGGACGCGAGCAAAAAATAAGGGAGACAAAAAGAGATGGAATAAGGTTTATTCAAATAAAGCCAGAGGTCCGCGCGCGTGGTGACGAGCAGTGACGCTATACTTTCGTTTGATGTCGCCGCGGTTGTCGGCATCTGATTAGCATTCCCCTTCCCGCTCGGTTGTCGAGAGAGCCGCGCCACCCTGCACCTCGTTCATTTGGCGAGCGAGAGGGAGAGGCAAGAGAGTAGAATGTAATCATTCGTCCGAGTGATAGACGAAGAGGACAAGATGAGGTAGAGTCGCGATGTCACCGTCTTTTCATCCATCCGTCCGTCTGTCCATCTAGTTGTCTAACCGTTGCCGGCCGGCCAGCCGACCGACCGACCGGGACTGCTGAGTTATTCCTTGCCGGTGGACCGGTCGTACGAGAACTGCGGCGACATCATTTAAATGTCCCTTTGCGGAGCCCTGGTTTTTAGTCCTCATCTCCGCGAAGCCAACGGCCCTGGACCTCGAGATACTCCTCACTCTGTCAAGCTAGAAATTGCGCTGGTATGTGCCTTGGATTTAAACCCCAAGACTCGTCATTCAAAGTCGGCAAGTTGTGATCTCGATTGCTCGCGAATAAACCTGCTAACTGGAATCTGGTTTCCTCAAACGATAAAAATGATTCCTCCACCCTCCTCTCTTTTCAATGGTTACGATTATTTCATTCAGAATTCATTCTCTCTCTCTCTCTCGACACAATGCAATCTCATTTTCTCAATTATATGAAGAATTATTTTCTACATTCTATTCGTTTTAGAAAAAGTAAATTTTTTCGAAGAATAAAATATTTTTAAAAGGGAATCAATTTCAATTCTTCAGTTACTTTTTGGAGGTAGAGAAATATTAATTTTGCAAGTTGTGACGCGATCTGAAGAAAGGGACCTTAGAAGCAAAAAATTATAGGTTATGTTTGCAATTTTTAAAAGTAAAATACAAAAAAAGTATGAAATCTTAATTAAAAATAATTAATTTTCAAGTCTTCTTTACAACTAAAATATTTAATAAACAGCTGATTTTAATTTTAAAATAAGTAAAAAGAAACATTCAAAAAAATTAACGCTAACATAACCTTAAAATGTATTGCTTCTAAAAGTCCCTTTCTTCAAATCGTGTTACATTTTATTTCTTTAAAAAAGTAATCTACTTCTTGAAAACATTAGTACCCTGACAGAAAATGATTACTAGATTTAAACATCAAATTGAGTATTAAACAATTGAAGCGTTTTGTGCAGAAATCGCATAAGTCCGTTTTTTCGAAAGTCACTTTTTTTATTAAAAATATATCTCTAAATGAAGCTTTAACAATCTGGTAAAATATTACATATATGTAACTAAACTACAAACCATTAAAATATAATTTTCGTGCAGAAACAGCCTTCTTCACATTTTTAGTAATTAATATTAAAAAGTTTTTATTATAAATAAAATTAACTTAAGGAAAACAAAAAGTGATAATTATGCAACTGAAGTATTTTAAAATCACAATTTAAAAAACTGTATTTAAAAAAATTAAATTAAAAAATCCACGAGTAACAAGTGTCAGGATTAATGTATTTGATTTTTAAACTTAGTCCGGCATATTGGATCCGACATTTTGAAAATTGAAAAACTGACTTCGAATTTGAAATTTGCGACTATAGAATCTCTTGTTAGTAACAAAATATTAAAAATTGATAAAATCTATTTCTAAAACAATTTATTATTTATAAAGTGTGCCTAAAAAAATTAAAATTTAATATTTTTAATAAATATTACTAAATATTTAATAAAACTGCAATACTTTAATTGATTCAATCAATTTTTTTATGGACTTGTAATGTTTCTACACAAAATGCTGCAATGGTGGATGCCTCGCAGATCTCTGTAGATCATACAGTCCATTAAAGATAAATTCTTATGAAAATTTTGATGATTTATAGATTTTTAGACACTTGAGTAATTTTTACTATTTTTTTTCTATACAGAAAACAGTAAAAAAATGTGTATGTTTTAATTTCTTTTATTGATAGATAAATTTTACGAAAATTTCAAACCCTTGTGAACCATGATTAGATTAAAAATGACTATTCTACAATAGATTTAGTGATCTACTTTTTTTATTTTTACTTTCCCCTTTAACATTTGCTGCAAAATTTTGAACAATTATTTTAGTAAAGCGTTCAAATTACTAATCAAGAGTTCCTGAATTCGCGAATTTCGAATCGAATGTCAGTTTTTCAATTTTAAAAATGGCGGATCCAATATGGCGGATTTTTTTTTTAATCAATTAAATTCGTATTAAATTTGTAAATCGGTGGTTTTCGGAGTGTCTGATGACGATTTCGAGAATTCAAAGATGTGGATTCAAAAAGTGCAAGTTTTATAGATTTAAAAAAAAATTGTTCACCATAATGAATTCATAATTTTGTATTATTCTAAATCTGACATCTGATTCGTAATCAACGATCTTGAAAAACCACGAGTAGCAATAGTGTCAGGATGAATATAAGCGATTTTTAAAATTTGACCGCCATATTGGATCCGACATTTTTAAATTGAAAAACTGACCTTGACTTTTAAACTTGCGACTTTAGAATCCCTTGACTAACTCAATGTTAGTAAAATTTACGCTTAACTAAATTATATGATTGAATTTTTGTTACAAATGTTAAAGGACATATCCAAACATGGTCCACAAAAATTATGTTTGATTTAAACATAATAATTTTGATTCAATACATGGTAAGTTTGGTTCAATAAAAGTTACGTTTAATTCAATTATAAAATATGATTAAATATATTTTTTAGGTTGACTGCTTATGATGGTTTAAAAAAATTTGTCTCTCAGTGTATCATTAAAAAAAGATTAAAACCTTAACATTGTTTACTGTATGCTGTAGAAAAAAATAGTAAAAGTTACTCAAGTGTTTCAAAATCTAAAAATCATCAAAATTTTAATGAAACTTGATCTTTAATTTAATAATTTAATAAAAAAGAGTTACTGTACTCTAAAAATTAAATTTTCTGTCCATTTTTATTGTATTTAATTCTATGACCCATGAGTGAAAATGTAATTTAGTTATCTTTTCAATGGTACCTTATTCATGATTTTTTTACAAGCTGATTTTTCTACAGGTAAGTTTAAGTGACGTTGCACCTCAAAAATGCAAAATTTGCAGCTACAGTAATACTGCACCAGGGAAAAATTAAAAAGAACTATGATTGTCTGACTTTAAAAGCATCTACTATTCGAAAAAATATATTTTGTTTGAGTGACGAAAACAGTTTTTAATTTGTTAATCTGTGTAATGAAACCAATCGTAATGAAATTTTAAATGAAAATAGCATGTCAGTATATAAAAATCTTTGTGAAAATAAATCTACAGATTTTATATAAAAGTATTTTAACACTGCTATAATACTTTTGTGATTTGCTTCTACAGTCCTAACGAAGTTGAAAAGAAATTAAATATAAGTATACAGTATACGATTGAAATTTTGGTGAGAATTTTTCTTTGACAACACTAAGCGTTTAAGTTAAGAAGCAAACTGTTATGTAAAATAATGGAAATGTTTTAATTATGTTTCGCAAAAAGATTATAACACATTTCTAAAATAATTGTCTTTTTCATATTCTGGACAAGTTAAATTAACAAATTAGTATGAAAATATGTTTAGAATTTTTAAAAATTGATCCGAATTTAGTAAAAGAAAATAGTTTTCTATACTTTTGTGTCTCTGATGTAATTTAAATAAAAAAAAACCATTTTAGCAAAAGCAGTAAGATTTATGCAAAAAATAAGAGTCTAAAATCCCAACATATATTTAGAAGAAAAAAATAATAATACGAGATGGAAATAGTACTTAAAAAGAGAAATAGTTAAAGAGAAGGTGAATTTATACTGCTAACAAACTATAACAAGTTTATCAGAGTGTCGGTATCTTGGATGTGAATCATAAACATATCTAATGTACAGGGATCAGTGTGCCAGACAGATTTGATGCATTGGCGGATAAGTAGCGTTGAGTTCTCGCTTCATTTATCAAGGAACTAGCCCACCTGTCGTCACTCCTTGGCATTTCAGTTTCTCTCATACCCGAGGAACGAAGAGAAGAAGGTGGGTCCACCAAGCACACGCGTGCATCGTACCATTAGGTGCGTGTAAACGCATCTCATTGTCAAAATGAAATACGAACGCACACGATATACGAGCGACCTGCACCTTCCTAAAGACATGCCTCCCGGATAACAAATAACATCGACTTTATTTTCATCGACATCTTTCAACTTCTGCATTTCATCTCAATTCTATTTTTAAACAATTTTTTTAATTTTTCCCGTATTTTGCACAGTGCAAGGCATAATTTTCCTTATGAATTATCATTGTCGACATGAAAGTACATTCAGTGGAATTTTTAATAAATTTTAGTGGATTTTAATAGATTTTAATGAATCCTAATAAATTTTTAATATATTTTAATGGATTTTAATGAATTTTAATGGATTTTAATGAATCTTAATGAACTTTAATGAATTTTAATAGATTTCATTTTAATGCATTTTTTTCCTATGTAAAAATAAAGGCTTCTTTTCTAGAACTAGTAGCAAATTCGGGAGGAAAAATAATTCTCATTTTTTTGGATAGATATTCCTATTGTGAGAAATTTAAATCGATTGGATCTAAACTAAGGTGGATGTGGCTGCGTAAATTATCCGAGCAGTGTGTACTTATCGAATGATTTACTGGCAGGCAGCAAACTTTGATTTACACACAACGCATAACCGGGGCTTTAGTTAAAAGGAGAAGTTGAAGAAGAAGTTTACGATTCGAAATATGAAATAAGGTGGAAGAGGATCTTTCATCCCTTTTTTCAACCCTCTCGCTGAGGCACTAATCAGACTTATCAGAGGTGTAGAATCGAACCTCAATAAGTGAGAAAGCAAGGGACGGACTAATTAATTCTACTTAAGGAATTTTTTCCGTTTCCACTTGTTCAATTTTCGACTCATCTAATCCTTAAAGTTTGTTTTCTAGAAATTCGTATAAGAACAAACTGGAGTCATATTCGTAATTTATTTGTGGTCATCTTAAAATCATTTGGGACATGTTGTGCTTATTCTTTGTTGGATTTATTTATAAAGGCTAATATAAATTCTCTTTAATGTTTGCTTTTTATTAATCAATCAGTAACAATTAATTTCTTACATACTTTTTCAAAATAAAATTACCAACTTTATTAATTATATTCAAAAATAATTTGAAATCGAAAAAAATAATTTCAGCAAAAATAAAAATAGCAAAAATAGTAGAACTAAAAATTTTTTAATTCATAATTTTTTCCATAAATATACAATGTAAATTGGAATATAGATTATATAAAGATATTCTAAGACAGGATTCAAAGACAAGCCAGACAAAGTACTAGAAAAAATTAATATCTTAGAATCCATAATATAATTTTGAATTTTGGTGTCTTTTTTCATTTTCCTGATAAACTATATGAAATCATAACGAATTCTAATACAAATTGACAAAACCCTCAATTTTTTCTGCTTCTGACAATAATTTTTTTTTAAATAACTTAATTCTTAAAGAACTATCATTCAATTATTATTATTATTATTATTATTTTATTAATTGATTATTAATATTTTTGTAAATAATTTAATGAGTAATTTTACATAAATATTTCAAAATTAATTCCATTTTCAAACAGTTACGTTTAAAATTTTTATAAATAGTTGAACTTCAAAAGGTTTCCATTTGAAATTTTTGAATATTTTAAATTCGAATGATATGAATTTAATTAGAAATTTTAAAAAACTTTGAATTTTGCAAAATGTTAATAAATTCAAATTCTTCCTGAAATTAGTTAAATTTGTCAATATAAATTTAATATTAATCATTAAAAAAGAATAATGAATTAATAGAAAAAATTTAATTAAAAACAATTTGAAAAATTGAATTCGTGAGAAATTACAAATGATGGGAGAAAATTAATTATTTTTTAAAGTAATGAAATTCTTCTTACAGAAGTTTAATTATGTTAAAAATGATAAGAAAAATTCTGGTAAAAATTACAATTTTCTTGAAAAATAACAAATTTTTTCTCCAAAATTCAATAAATTTGAAAAGTTTTTCTCATTTCAATGGAATTTTAATATAACTACTAATGTAATAAAATTTCTCAAAACAATTTAATGGTTTAAAAAAATTTAATAAAAATGTACTCAAAAATATAATTATTTTCATAAATAATAAAAAATGCACAGAAATTCGATTATTAGACATTTTTCTATAAATTTCTTCACAATAGTTCAAGAAATTTCATGTAAATAACAAATATTCAATTCTAGTGATGAATTTTTATTAAATTCATTCTAAAATTAAATTATTTTCACATATTTAACAAATATTCATAACAAGGATTTATTATATTTTCAAAATTAAGAAAATTCTTCGCAGAAATTCAATTATATTATCAACAAATCTAAAAATTAATTGTCAATATTAAAATTATCTTCATATAATTAAATAAAATAAATAAATTATTAATTTAAAAATTCTTTTCAGGGGTTTAATTATTTTCATAAACAACAATATTTATTACAAGAATTCAATTATTTTCAAAAGCATTAAAATTCAATTATTTAAAAATATTTTTTTTAATTCTATTGTAAAATTTAAATTATATTAAAAATATAATTTTTTTATCCCAATAATTTGTATATGTATTAATTTAATAAAATTTTCGAAAAAAATCCAATTATTCAACAACAATTTTGACAAAAAATTTATTTGTTTTAATCACAATTTTTTTCAAATTTTCAAATTTTCTAATTACAAATATTATTTTTATTACCTATAATTTAGGAAAATTAGCTGCATAGGTATTTTCGATTTGCCAATTGAGGCGCATGCTTATTTCAAAAAAGTCTTTTGACAAAATAATTATTTGAAATAAAACCACTTAACTTAAAATTCACAAAAAGTAAACATTATTTGCCAAAAATTTTATTGCACACAAAATACCATTTAGCATAAATATAATTTGTCATAAAATTCATTTAAGGGCATTTGAACCACTATGACGTCACAATGTGTAAAAAGCATGAGATTTATAATTGTGACGTCATAATGGTTCAAATGCCCTTAACACAAATTTTATGTTACATGAAACTCATATAACATAATTTCCATTTTACATATAAAAATCATGTAACATAAAAATCATTTAATATAAATTTCTTTTGACATAAAAATCATTTAATATAAATTTCTTTTGACAAAAAATTCATTAAAAGTAAATTTTAATTGTCATAAAATTTATTCAACACAAAAAATTCATTCGACAACAATTTCATTTCGTATAAAAGTCATTTAACGTAATTCTTAGGGGACACACAATTTATTTTATGACATGAAGTAAAAATATAGAAATTTGATATATGAAAAAATAGGCGCGAATTTCAAAATTGGCGAATCAAAATGTTGTTTATAATATCTGATTGGTTACTTTTAAAATTCGCGCCGATATTTCTCTGTAAAATGTAATTATGTGTAAAATGAATTTTATGTCAAATGATAATTTGGTTGAATGACTTTTATGTTTAAATGAAATTTATGTCAAATAAAAATTATGTCAAATGTTTTTTATGTTAAATGAAATTTATGTCAAAGGAGAATTATATTAAATGACATTTATGCCAAATGACATTTCTGTCAAATAAAAATTATGTTAAATGCTCTTATGTTAAATGACATTTATGTCAAATGAAATTTCTGTCAAATAAAATTACGTTAAATGTCTTTTATGTTAAATGAAATTTATGTCAAAGGAGAATTATATTTAATGACATTTATGCCAAATGAAATTTATGTCTAGTGAAATTTATGTCAAATAAAATTTATGACAAATGAATTTTGGGACTAAATAAAATTGATATCAAACGTAGTATGTTAAATGACATATGTTAAACGAATTTCATTTTTATGTTTAATGAAATGCATACCAAATAATTTAAATAATTTTAAAACACTTTTTGGCTATAATCCCACAGATTGTCCCATAGACTGTGATTGTCATTTTTGCCCTGAGAACACTTGGGCTTCCCCTGACAATTTTAGAACGTTCTTAGAAAATCTTCAAAACAGTAGACACTACCCTACTAGGTACATGATAATAGGCTACCAAGAGAAAGCAACAACAAACAAAACTGAAGAAGAGACTAAACGAACGTGTAGCAGTAGACTCTCAAAGGGGAAGAAATTTTAACACAACTTGGAAACAATACTGCGGAAGCGTTAATAAATATTGAAAAATAGAGAGAATAAGAAGAGAAGAAGAAGAAGAAGAAGAAGCAATATATGAAGAGGTGAAGAAAGAAGGTGAAAACTTGACTTCGAAATACTGAAAGACCAGTAAACGACGGCTGTTCGTATTGCATGGCTATGAATCGTCGGAGCGTGAGATCGTAAAGCCGCCCTTATCATCGGTTGCATCTTAATGTAGGGTACGTATATATATTTACCTACGTATAATACGTATACCTTCGCATATTCGTACGTATATATATGTAACATATATATATATATATTTATCTACATAAGTATACGCGGCTGCGTACATTACACGCGCGAGATCTAACCACATAGAAGAAAAGATGAGATGAGCAAGTAGCAAGAACACCAGAAGAGAGAAGAGTGTATGAGAAAAAGAAGCGAGGAATAATGTTCGGCATATATGTAGGCGCGCTTCATATACACTTGGCACAGGTGTCCGACGCGACGTCTCAAAATATCTTCATGACCTTCTCTCAACTTTATGCAGTTATCTTAAATTTCTTTACGTATGCAAATCTCTGAATTCGAGATTGAAATCTTAAATTATACTCAACTGTCATGCAATAATTTTTGGAATGCAAGTGAAATGTGATTAAATTTAAATATTGGTTAAAATCGGCAAAGATTTCCTTTGACCACTAGCACCAAAAATCGAAAAATTTGTAATGTTCAACATTTTTCATTTATTTTAACAAAAATTGTAGTAATATTTTTGAAAAATTTCACTAACAACTTTTTAATTGTGAGAATAAAATCAGCTTATATAAATGACACTGCGTTAACAAATCTTCACAATACCTACATATGGAAAGTGAATTTAACACAAAATTAAAATTAAAATGACAAGATGCAAGAAACAGAATTTTTAGGGGACCCCGCAATGACAATTGCAACTAATTCTGCTGTTAAATTTTTTTAAGGAATTAATGATCATAACTGTCTCCAATCTGTAATCCTGTTGTAAATTAGGACCTAAATCATAATTTTAAACTTATTTCTATTAACCCATTTAGTCCCAAATGTCCGTATTTCTTTGTACAAGTTTGAGCTTTCCGTTCTACGAGTTACGAATTTAGAAAAAAATCGGGACATATGTTTCTTTTTAGATTTAAGTATCCTCTTTTAGAATCTGAAAGAAAATTTCAATTTCAATTTAATCATAAAAAGTTTTAATTGTTTAAACAAAAAAAAGCAGTTTTTTAAGTGTTTTTGTCATTAAAATTAGATTATTTACTCGAATTCGGTTGGGAAAAATCCGGGACAAGAAAATATCGCGTCCAAAATGTTGGGACTATCAAATAGGCATAATGACGAATTTTTTTTTCTAATTTCAAAATGGCGCCTCCAAAATGGCCGCCAAAATATTGAAATTTGGAAAAATAATGTTAAAAAATATTAACATTATTTTTCTTTAACTTTTATGCTTTACTTAAATAAAAAAGTGTTGTTTCAACAAAAAATATTGTTATCTGATATTATTTAACAATAAGTTAAACATTTTTTATAAACAATTTAAAATCTGTGGGCCAAAATGGTAAACAAATTTTTATTTTTATCAATTCTCATTTCTTTTTGCAGTAAAAATGAATAATAAAAGTTAATAACTTAATTTAAACTTTTTTACAATGTTTAAGAATGTTATAAACAATTTTTATAAACGTTTTGCAAAACATAAAATAGAACCCTAGAAAAAAATTATTTTTTGATTATATTACGTTCTCTTGCAATCAAAGTGTTGCTAATGGTTCAAACTTTCATTTAACGTTATTTAACAATATTTAAAAATATTATAAACAATTTTCATAGAAAAAACAGTTCACGTATGGAAGATTAAATGTTTTTTCACTTTTTGCTTGGTTTTTCATCAGAATAGATATTTTAAATAAAAATCTTCGTCTGAAATTATTTACCTTTTTTTACATTTTTATAAACAATTGTGATAAAAAAAGGATTTTCTGAAATTATTTTATAAATTTTGTCAATAATCAAAAAATAATTTTTTTCTAGGATTCTATTTCATGTTTTGCAAATTGTTTATAAAAATTGTTTATAACATTCTTAAACATTGTAGAAAAAGTTTAAATTAAGTTATTAACTTTTATTATTCATTTTTACTGCAAAAAGAAGTGAGAATTGATAAAAATAAAAATTTGTTTACCATTTTGGCCCACAGATTTTAAATTGTTTATAAAAAATGTTTAAATTATTGTTAAATAATATAAGATAACAATATTTTTTGTTGAAACAACATTTTTTTATTTGAGTAAAGCATAAAAGTTAAAAAAAAAATGTTAATATTTTTTAACATTATTTTTCCAAATTTCAATATTTTGGCGTCCATTTTGGAGGCGCCATTTTGAAATTAGAAAAAAAAATCGGCATTATGCCTATTTGTAAGTCCCAACATTTTGGACGCGATATTTACTTGTCCCGGATTTTTCCCAACCGAATTCGAGTAAATAATCTAATTTTAATGACAAAAACACTTAAAAAACTGCTTTTTTTTGTTTAAACAATTAAAACTTTTTATGATTAAATTGAAATTGAAATTTTCTTTCAGATTCTAAAAGAGGATACTTAAATCTAAAAAGAAACATATGTCCCGATTTTTTTCTAAATTCGTAACTCGTAGAACGGAAAGCTCAAACTTGTACAAAGAAATACGGACATTTGGGACTAAATGGGTTAATAGAAATAAGTTTAAAATTATGATTTAGGTCCTAATTTACAACAGGATTACAGATTGGAGACAGTTATGATCATTAATTCCTTAAAAAAATTTAACAGCAGAATTAGTTGCAATTGTCATTGCGGGGTCCCCTAAAAATTCTGTTTCTTGCATCTTGTCATTTTAATTTTAATTTTGTGTTAAATTCACTTTCCATATGTAGGTATTGTGAAGATTTGTTAACGCAGTGTCATTTATATAAGCTGAGTTTATTCTCACAATTAAAAAGTTGCCATTGAAATTTTTCAAAAATATTACTACAATTTTTGTTAAAATAAATGAAAAATGTTGAACATTACAAATTTTTCGATTTTTGGTGCTATAGTGGTCAAAGGAAATATTTGCCGATTTTAGCCAAAGAAATACGGACATTTGGGACTAAATAGGTTAACAAAAACATTTGTTTTCTTCGCTTTCAGAAAGCAGCAAAGATTTCAGTGCGAAAAACACTGCAAATTTTTGTAGTGAGAAATATTCCAACCTTTTCCTAGATTATTAGGTATCATTTTAGCTCTGTAATATTTTAATCCAAACATATCTACAAACAGGTGAAAAATAGCAATTTCGGGTACTAAGCAAAAAGACAGAATTGTATGTTTGTAAATTTTGTCGATCGACTTCCTGTTAATTGAAGTCGTCTGGCAAATTGTGGTTAGAACAAAAGCTTATTGGCACGAAATGGCTTTTTTTCCAGGATTGCCATTGCGGTGCCCAATCTTGTTTCGAGTCTCGGTCCAAGATTAAGAGAATAAATTTTCTGTATCGATAATTGTATTGGTACTTTCGGTAACTAATGATCTAAAAGTCGTTAGCACTAGTCCGATCGAGGGTGTGTTACGAGCCTACTTTCTGCAGACAGTTCAGACGAATAACCCAACAACAGTTCAGAAAATGAAACCTCAAACCCCATTCAACGCACTATCCTGGGATTAATTCCAGTTTATCAATGGTAAATACCCATCTAGAGGGTAAAAAGTCTAAAGACAAATTATCAAAATTAGAATTAAAGAATAATTGTACGAAATGTTTCGGTTTTAAAATATTAACTATACACAAATTGCATCTCATGAGTCATTATACATAAAACTACTCTCAATTTCTCAACAGGCCATCAAAGGAAAAATAAATTTCATTCTCCTCCGCAAACGAGCGATAAATAATGTTACCATGTGGAGGATTTAATATAAGTGGGGGTAAGAAGGAAGGAAGCCATATAGGAGTTTTGAAAGCGCGATCATATTCCAAACGGTTGAATATCGAGGCGTGGTGAAAATAAACATGAGTCGTAAATATTCAATAACGATATGCCCGAGTTTATACAAGGATGACGTTGATTTGCAAATTTCTCAGGATATTATTGATTTTTATGCGATCGATCGGGCACATCTCTTTTTGCTGTGAATAAAATCGAAGGAGAAGAGTAAGGACTCTTGTGTAGAAGGGTTTGACCCCATGATCCTTGAACAGCGGCGACATAACTTTTGGACCATGGGTGCGAAACTACGGCTAACCATATTGAAAAGAGACGATAAATAAGGCGAGGGATGCATGCGTGACAGGCTTTTATATGCAGGACGTTCTGAACTTCGCGGTCTTGAGTTGCAACACTGTTGCCTCTTCGATCGTGCACCAACGAGTAATGTGCGTACACTGAAGATTCATCCTTGCCCAGCATGAGACCAAATGATAACTGCTTACTCTTTGAAAACACTTATATATTTACTATACCTAGTGTACATTCATACATTGCTTGAAAATTGATTTCAGTTACACTTTCGCTAAAAAAAAATGTTTTAACATCAAAGAGAGTTTCTAACATTTCTCTAATGTTCATTTATTTCATACCGAAATCAGCTCTAACTTAGAACCCTTTTTTTACAGTGTACAGTACCGTCCGAAATTGTCAGTCCACCCATTTTTAAAGGAATGAAAACAATTTTTTAACATTAATTTTATGAAAACTAAAATTTCATTCGGTTTATATTTTGAAAGACGATAAAATTTTGAAAAGAATAAGACCTTACAGAAGTCATTTGACAAATATTTTTTCAAGATATTCCTAAAAATCGTAATTTTCAATGTTTTACAAAAATTTGAATAACTTTTAAAATAATAAACGCTTTTTAATAATCTTAGGATTATTTTAAAGGTCATTTTCTACGGAATAAGAATTACTTATAGTCATTAACCTGCAATTTTTTTCTTGGAATAAGCATGACGTCAAAATTGGACAAAAAAATTGGAAAAATTTGAAATAATTTTTTGTACTAAAAACTATTCTAAAACATATATAAAACATGATATGATGTAGATTTTTCAAGAAAATTTAATAAAAATATTTATTTAAATTTTACAAATTCTTTTTCTTTTAATAATATTATTTCAAATTTTTCAAATGTTTTTGTCCAACTTTGACGTCATGCTTATTCCAAGAAAAAAATTGCAGGTTACTGACTATGAGTAATTCTTATTCCATAGAAAATGACCTTTAAACTAAGCCTAAGATTATTAAAAAGAGTTCATTATTTTAGAAGTTATTCAAATTTTTGTAAAACATTGAAAATTACGATTTTTAGGAATATCTTGAAAAAATATTTGTCAAATGACTTCTGTAAGGTCTTATTCTTTTCAAAATTTTATCGTCTTTCAAAATATAAACCGAATGAAATTTTAGTTATCATAAAATTAATGTTAAAAAATTTTTTTCATTCCTTTAAAAATGGGTGGACTGACAATTTCGGACGGTACTGTATTTAACCAATTTTGACTTTTAATATTTAACCAATTTTGCCTTTCTTTTTTATCCAATGCAACTAACTTTCATCTTTGACTTTTATACTATTTGCGGAGCATGATTATTCCCCAAATTTTAATTTTATAACTTTCAAAACATGGAAATTCTTATTATCGAAATGTCATTTCACATAATTTTAATGTTTCAAAACACCACTGGACATAATTTTTCATTATTTGAATTATTCTATATTCTAATATTTAAAAATTAGAATTATCCTCTAACATAATTTTTAATATGTCGAAAAATTCTTTGACATGAATTTTGTTTTTCCGAATGACTATTTTGTAATAACTATTGATCCTCCGAATTATTAAAAAAGCTCAGAATCAAACAAAAACTAATCTTCAAACTTTGAACAGATTCAAACACAACAATATTAATTTACAAAGGTTTTGTGAAAAGGTATTGTTTTTTGTTAGTATGCCGTTTCTGTAATTAAACAATAATTATTTAATTCTTTGCTTTTAATTTTTTATATTATCACAATTATTAAGTAATTTTAAATTTAATAAATTTAACAATTGTCAAAAACAATTTAATTGCTTTTGAATAATTAATTAACTATAAGTACTAATTAATTAATTATGGATTTTTATTCAAAAATAATTTATAAAGAGTAAATTTAACATTTTTGTGTCCTCGAGAAACCCAGCGATTGACCTAAAGTCAGAATTTCAAAATGGCGGATCCAATATGGCGGACATTTTGTTCAAAATTGCTCAAATTAGTTTAAAAGTTGGTACTCAGGGGTTGATGCAAATTTGATCAGATTTGAAAAAAGTGGCGATCTTTTTGAAGATCTGACTTTAGATTCGTAATCAGTGATCCGGAAAACCACACAGAGAAACAACTTTCAAGCAAATTTGAGAAAAATTTGAAAAATTGGATTTCGATACTTTCTTATACATATATTTAACCTATAATGTTTGTAATAATTACAATCTTACTAAGTAATATATTTTTTTTTAAATTGTAACAAGCGACTATTCAGAATAAAAAGAAATTTACCGCAAATTAATTGGTTGACTTTTATAAGAATAACATAAATTTTTCTAAGTGGGACATAAATGTCCCGGAGGCACGAATGCGTTAATGGTTATAACAACTATTATAAACAATCGAAAAGTTTTAACGAATCAATAAATTAACTATTCAATTAACTAACAAATGGTTTTTAATTGATTTAAAATCATAATTTATGATAATTTTATTATTGAAAGAATTATTTATTATACGAGTGAATCTTCTGAAATAAATAACTTCACATGTGTGTCCAACATAATGATATTTACATTAATTTTTTTATATTTCAGCAAGTTTTGATTTTTTTAAAAATTTATATTTAATTAAAGATTTTTCTGCCTTTACGTAATTTGCTAATGCTTAAATTTAAGCATGAGAAATGTGCAAATTTGTTAAAATTCGATTTTTTTCTCGTTTATTTTATTATAAAATTTTAAAATTCCTTTTGCATAATAAAAAGCCTCGTTTTCAAATTAATAAAATCATACTTTTTAACGTTTTAGACATAATTAGCAATCTTTGTAAAAATATTTAAAAAATAAAACTAAAAATATTGTTTACAGTAAGTGTAATATTTTTAAAATTAGAAAAAATAAAAATTTCTTTGTTAAATTATTATTATTTTATATTCGAAGCTTTTTTAATGTAATATTCGCTTTAATATAATGCAAATTATAAAATTTTTTATTTTCAAAGTTTAATTTTTGGATAAATTCATAATAAAAATTAGAAAAATTCACTTATTAGGTCAGTCTTTAATTATTATTGTTTATAATTTCAAAAATTTTTCAATAACTTTTTACATGAATCTAATTTTTTATAGATAATAACATTCTTTGTAAGAAATTAATTGTTTTCACAAATAAATATATTCGTCCCAGAAATTAAATTATTTTAAATACAATTTTAATAAAATTTCACTGAAGAATTCAGTAAATTTTGTTCCAACGTTTTATAATATTTTTCAAAAAATTTCATTAACTTTCCAAAAATCTTTTACATTTTTAAAAATTTTAAACAATTCAATTATTTTTATAAATAATAATGTTCATCGCAAGAATTTAATTATTTTTATAAATATTAAAATTCTTCAAAGGAGTCCAATCATTTTCAATTTATTTGTAATAAAATTTTTCAAAAGAATACAATTATTTTGATAACAATTCAATTATTTAAAAAAAGTAAAATTCTTAGCAAGAATAAAATCTACTTTTATAAATAATAAAAATTCATTGCAAGAATTCAATTATTTTTTTAAATTAAATATTAAAATTCTTCAAAGGAATGCAATTATTTTTAATTAAATTTTAGTAAAATTTTTTGAAAGAATACAATTAATTAAAAAATTTTTTTAAAATTCTTTCAAAAGATTCAATTATTTTCAAATATTATTTTCAAATTCTAAAAAATAATTTTTATTATTTTTATGAATTGTAAAATTCTTTGCAAGAATTTTAATTTTGTTTTTTTGACATTTTATTAATAGAGTCGGAAAAAAAATAAACAACTAACTTCAAACTGTTAATAGATCACCGAAATTTTATAATAATTTTAATTTTTATAATAAAGTACATGTACTTTATTATTATTAATTAAATAATAATAATAATAATAATAATAATATAATAATTACTGTTTTGAAATAGCTGACCATCAAAATAAATTATTTTTTTAATAAAAATAAAATATACAAGTAAATAGTGCCATAAGTTAAAACATAACAATTTATTATTTAAAACAAAATATTCCTTTACCGAGTTTTCCTTACAAAATCATTAATTTAAAAGTTATAATAAATTATTCTTAACCTCTAGAATACATCATAATAAAATGTCGCTGGAGATTATTTTTCTAAAAATTAATTTTCTGCAACTTATATTTTCATCTTGAAACATTGTCATTGTGTCTGCGAAGAGGACGTTCAACAAACCCCCTGCTGCACCAAAGGGAAAAGAAGAACTTTATGTCGAGAGTTAATACAAGAAAACCATTCGCCTATAGAGACATATTCTCTCTAAGCATTAACGGGTCTAGAATTTCCATTTTCTTATTATTTTTAAAAATAAATGCCATTTTATACTTTGCACCAATTTTTATTAATAAATTCTGAATTTTACTCCTTATTGTTTGATTATATTTAGAATCTGTGAACCAAATGATACAAGATCATACATTGTATAATAAAAAAATTATTATTTCATAAATTTTTAGCACAAATGCTAAAAAAAATTCTCACAAAATTAAATTAAATTTTTTTTAAATTTTATCTAAATTATAAAGTTACTTTTATTTTCATATTAAGTACGATGAATTAATTAAATGTTTTTAAAAAAGAAATTTTAATTTCAACGAGTTGAATACATATTTAAGTATAACAATAGGGCCTTATCGATTTGGCATTTTGAATAATCACCTGAACGATGATCCATGACCTCCATGTAATTATTGCAAAGGAAAATTAATTTAAAAGAAATTAATTTACTTTGACTTTCAAAGTTAATGAAATTCGTCAAGTAATTAATTATACGAAACACATTGAAATTTAAAATTCTAATTTTGTAATTGCACCTATAATTATTATATCAAATTGCACCAATATAATCGCTGTTTTCAATTCAAGGAAAAATAGAAACAAACCTCAATCATTTGCCTTCAATTTTTTTCTGTTCACTATGGAAGGTTTTTTCTAATTGATGATTTATTTATAAAAAGGAAGTGTCTTTTTAAATAAGTGTTAAAAAATAATTTATTTTACAAAACCAGAATAGTCTTGAGGTTGATAATGACGATTTAGCCTTAAGCGACTATGAACCTTTTCTTGTTATATTTTCCTAAAGGCGTGTCTGCAAATGTTTTTGTCTCAACCTCGAACTCCCTCTTCTCGTTTGCAACCGGTCTGTCGGTGAATCCTAAGAATTAAGATTTTTCTTGACAGATAATCGGTTGTCTTAGTTGAGATGGTTTTCTCTGCAAAGCTTAACGGTTTGAATCTTCGTGCCAGTGTAGTTAAGGAATCATTTTACTGTTTTTCATTCTACAAAGGGGAAACAGTCTGATTTATTAGATATACGTTTGTTTGTATATCACTCGATCCTGGTTATAATTTCTAAACCTCCACTTATCCTCTTGCAACTTAAGAGACAGATGCAATTTTATGGAAAATAGATATATTTCTTGCCTCTAACTGTAAAGCAAATCAAATGCGACAAGAATTTTAACTTCAATAATAATTTATCCTTCATCGTTGGAACTTTTTCTTTGTCTCGTATTATTATCATTTTGTTTAATATTTATTGTTTGTGTGTGTGTGTTATTTATTAGCAATAATTGTTGGATTTTAGTGATAATTATTCTTTTTTTGAAAGTTGAGAGGAAAAAGTGGATGATGAAGAAGAAATGATTGCTTTACCAAAACTTGTTCAGGTGAGTAATCGACAAGGAGGAGAGAACCAATCAGCAACAGAGGATATGACTAAAAGTTGATTCGAGTCAGTCAGAAATTCAATTAAAAGTTGCGGTTATTAAGTTGGACAATGAGTCCCCTGAGTGTCCCAGCAGTAGAAAGGGTCATAGAAGAGGGAGTAAGGAGCGAAATTCAGTAGGGGCAAGAGAAGTAGGAGTCAGGGAGGAACATACAGAGGGTTATACTAATGGGCTTCTTGCTGATTCCACTCGGCTAGCGTCTTGATTAAGCTTCTCCGCGACGCTTCGAGAAAATATAATGACCTCGCTTCTGCAAACGCCACCGAGCGAATTCTCAACCCCTGGATACCCCCTTTATTCCCACCCCCGCGCCCCCTTTCCTACTCTTCTTACTTCTTCTTCTTCTTCTCTCAGAGGTTCAGAACCATAGACCCCTTCCCTTCTCGAATTCTTTTTCCCTTATCATGTCTCATCCTCTCACACGTCGACATCACGTACTGGTCCTGGACACCGTGATTTTTCCCCGCTACCATGTACCAGGAATTCGTTAAAAGTCTCTTCTGACAGTTAAGCATCTTCAGCATTGTCATGCCTTTGTTCCCACATTACTTTTCTTTTTGCTGAGTATTGCGAAACAAAAATTTTCCCTGTAATGTAAGTATTAATAGATTTGGGGTTTTATGGACGTATTACTATTCGAATCCGTTGAGGTACATGGTTTGTAGCGATATTTACTTTTACTTACGGATTTTACCCATTAATCGTTACAAAAATGACAACTACCGATTTTCCGGTTATAGAATTATAAATTCCACACTTCGAACTTATAATATACCACTGATGATCTGTTTTAGGGAACTTCCCCGGCCCCAGGTAGGTAAACTACCCGGATCACGATGTGGAAATAAAACAGAGAACTTTCCCGGACTAGCTCTAACCGAGCTCAATATTTTATTTATGCGAAGTTACTTTTATATTGAAATAATAGGGCGTGAGTACCGCACACAGAGGAGAGGAACAGACGCAATGAATTTAACACACAAATAAAACGGTTGAATAAAGAAAATTATTAAACTACACAAGCATATTATGTTCTTTAAAATCACTCTTCTTTTATTTTTAACTTTAACTTTTGTGAAGAGAACCGAAAATGGCGACGTCCTATCGGCTTGCCATGCAGTCTTCCTTTTTGATATGATTTCTCGGTCACACTGTGCACCGGTGATATTTCCAAGACAACAAGGAAGATGGATTCTGGACACTAACCTTTGATCCGGTCCATACGAGCACTATACAATTCAAAGATATAATCATAAAGTAAAAATGTTGAGTTCGATTCTGGCTACCGTATTTAATTTATAATAATTATTCAAGAATAGATTGAATGAGTTTCGGCGAGAACTTAATTCGGTTTTTATAACGTGATTATTTAACATCAACGTTACAGGTTTTAAGAAACATATGCAGTTTAAGGAGCAAATATGTAAAACATATTTATTAAATGTAAATGTTTACAAAGTTGAGGAGTTCATGGAACCAATGTCAGTAACAGACTAACTCATACCGGAAAAGGACACCTAAAATGCTCTGTACATTTGTCTACCTGAATCACCTGAATCTTTGCCAAAAAGTGAACCTTGAAGAAAAAAGTTTATTACAAATCATATTTTTGAAGATAATGCCTTAAGACAATTTTTTTAGAAGTGGTAAAAACCGTGTTTTCTAATCTCTTATATCTATTTACTACTATGTCAATATATAACATTAAACGGAGATGTTGAGTTTTTGGGATGTAAACGGAATATTAATTTGCCCTAAACTGCTTGATCAAATTAACTTTCATATGCCATAACGTAACTTGAGGAAAGTTAGCGGTTTGTTCAAGTTAGGTTATCATAGAACAGAATATGATAAGAATTCACCTATTCATAGAATTTATAAAGCTGCAGATTTATTTATTAGTAACTTAGACTTTTTTACAACTCCAATGAGCAAATTTATCAGGAATTAAAGTTAGCCATCTTCGACAATTTTAATAATATTTAATCGTTTATCATGCTAACTCGTTGTTAATTAGTTTTAATATTGTTAAGTACTTTGTACAAAAGGGCTTTGTGTCCGTAAATACATATAAATAAATAATCTCTACAACAGAATGTAATAGAATGTAACCTAAGGGTAATTAGGAATCAACACAATTAAAGAATCGAGGCATGGATATAAAGATTGTTGAATATCCAACGCAGTGTTACGTCTCAGAAGGAGACCAGTACTGGCATTTTAATTGTTAGTCTGATTTATTTTTCAAAGTGCTAAGCTATTTAGCTAAGAAAACTAATACTTCAGATAATCCTCCTTTATTTATTCTTTATAACATACAACGTTACTTTTTTATTTAAAGGAATCAGTTTAATTCCTTCATTGACAGTTACTTAAGACCAGGTTCTCCTTCTCAACGATGAAAAAATCCATTTTTTTTGCTTAAAAATCATCTTTATGGTATTGAGAATACATGACCATAAGAATATTTTGATATCGGAAGTATTTCACGAGTTACAACTGGATGGAGGGGGCCGTCTGTTGGCCAAATAGCAGGTAATTTTCTGTACACATGTCCTTCAAAAATACAATAGACAGCAAGTTTGTGATGAAACAACATAAGATGTTCGCGGAAGCTGGAATAACTAATTAACCGTAAGTTGTCAAAAACAAACATTAAATACAATTTTTCAGTACTTAAAACTTTAAATTCGTTTTTCTTGAATCACCTTTTTTCGACTCGCGGGCAACTCTCCAGCTTCAACGAATTAACCGATTTAAATAATTCAAAAGTTCAAAATAAAGTAAATTAAATTTAGGAGGCCTTATGAGAGCGTTTTTTTTAATCGATCAGAAACATTTTTTAGCGGACGTTGAAGATAAAATATAATGGGATAAAAACACGTTTTTGTTTCAAATAGCCACCATTTAGTTTTCATGTCCTTTTTTAAAATCAGAAACTCACATGGCCTCCTAAATGTAAACAAATCTAGGAACTGTCGTCTACCAATTCAAAAGCAACATAGTAGTTCCGCAGGAAAAAGAAAGTCTAGTCAAAGACGAAAGTGGTTTTCAGTGGGTCTATCAGAACAAGAGAATATTTTTTAATGTTAAACAGAGTATGATGAACTGTCTTTTCCATTATTACAATATTGGAATATTCATCTATTTGAAACTTCTTCTAATGATTCGTTTTAAAAAGATTCCCCATGTTCATAAATTCATTTCTAAAATTAACGACTATTTAACTCTGTATCTTACCTTAAAAACATTATACACTAAGATGATAAATTACACTCATGTTTACCTCAAAAAAACTTTCGTAAGCCGTTAAAAAAAATTTCAATTGCAATAACTTATCTATTTGCAATTCATGATAGTTATTTTATTTATATATTCAATGAATGAATGCTCGTCACCTTGATAAGAAGTCACACGCGAAAACATGAGACATGGAAAAACTAAAATTGCAAAAGCATAAATTTACCATTTTCAGATGAATTTAAAATTAGAACTTGTAATTTAAGAAAAAAAGCTGCGAAATCAATGTGGAATAGAAGATGTGATGAGGTTGTTGAAGAGAAGCGCGAAATGTTCAATTTGAAGTGAGTAATTGTAGGGGTCAGTAGTTATTGAATTGGCATGGTATATACGTAAACGTCTAATGAATAATTGCCATGTAATTATGCTGAGATCGTAAGCGATGCATTCTGACATATATGTGCACCTATGTTTCTACGATTACAAGCGCAGCTATTTCCATCTCAGTGGGCAAAACATGCTTGACAGCGGCTACTAATAGCTGGAAACGAGGATTCTGCAGCTGCCGAGGGACGTCTCTCATTTTAATTGCAGCCATGGCCGTGGGTAAGCTTCTCTTTAATGCGCGTTTATACAAGATCGAGCGACAAGAGAGAGACGATCTTACATCTCGATCGCTTCGTTTCCCTTCTTTCATTCCAGCTATTTAGTGCCTGCAAAAACTCTCAATGCGATTAAACTTCTCTAAGATACCGTAACTGATTTTTCAGGGAGGTGACTTTTTTTTGCAATTCTACGCTTCTCTTGTTATGCTTCATTGTTTATTGGTTTCTTATGATTATCAATGACGTTTGTTGAAAATATTCTTTCTGTATAAGATTAAAATTATTATTATTGTGAGTAACAATGTGTCTATTTTATACTTGTCGGTAGGGACATGGCTAACTATTGATGAAGCATTTATCATCTTTGTCAACAACAATATCTCGATCATTAGGAGTAGAAGAATAATCATGGTAATAAATTTTTTATGTGTAGTATTAAAAAAAATTTCTGTTTATCATTTATCGTGACCAAAAATAATTTTATTGCGAGCTTCAATAATTCTGAACCTAGAAGAATCAGTACTGCAACATAAACATAAAAGGTTCATCCATATCATTCCGTTCATGTCGAGTATTTTGGATTTTGGATTACCACAAACAATACAAATACTCATTTGTTCTCTGTTTAAAATTAACTTTTTGGATTAACAATCCCTTAAATAACACATCTGGCAATAAATAGAATTTTAAAGGAAGAGTACCCGGAGCGTCGTTCAGCATCTTAAAGTCAGTTCCTTGTCGGTCCCTGTTCAGAGATTTGGAAATTGGTTCTTTTCTTACCCATATTTTTACTTGATATTCGACTTAAAGATTCTATCAGTCCAACTACTTGGCTGACAACGCATTATCTTTTAACTGTATAAATCCTTGGATAAATATTGTTGTAAGCTAAAAACCAAAAACATACTGGTAAATAATTAATAAATGAGATTCACCACTTTTATTATTAATAAATTTTGTTTTCTTTCAACTAGATATCAATTATTGTTGATGACATTTTATGCTTAATGTTTATTAACGTATTACATTTTCTTATTATGTTATGTAACATAAAATATTTTTGGTCATCAGCTTCCAATTTTATCCTATTGTCATGCCATTCCGTAACACTGTCATTGCTATTAAACAGCTGAAAAATACCGTTACCACTTTTTCAATAAGGTCTACTATTTTTCTGCGCTTCTTCTGTTCTGTTTTATAACTTTGTTTGTGAATTTTTTATTACATAACGAAATACATAATTATTTTATTCTAAATGTTACATGAATCTTGTTATAAAAAACTCGATACGGTATTATTACTAATGTTCGATTACTTTAAAAAATTTCCACTTATAATGAAGGCAAAATGAAATTCCCGATAAAAATAAATTAATAAGGAAAAATCTTGTTTTAGTTAACTCTGAAGAATGTTGGGATTAGTCATAAATACGTGGTAGATTATATTTTAAATACCTTATGTTTCTGTTGGCTATTACATTATTTTTCGTTAGTTAGTTCTGTGAATGCCAAATGCCGTCTGGGGTTCTTTAAATAATTAAGGTCAATTTTTAAATAAATTGATGAGTTATGATTGTCTGAAATAAAAAAGCTTTTCCCTTTGTTCAGACGTGTTTACTGGGGAAAATAATCAATTGCCCTACTTTTCCATATAAAAATGTTTCATATGTCACACAAGAACTATTTAGCACCATGACTGGTTACCCTCGAAGGTAAGAAACATTTTCTAAATGCTTATAACAAATGCATCTTACATCAGTATACATGTACATTGCAGAGGTACAATTTTTCTTATTCAGTAATCTTGTAGTTTTTCTGATCAAGTCACTTACCATTTTGATCCATCCATCCGTTCTAATAATTCATTTTCACCACAAGCTCGAGTGACGAATGGACTTTTACATAATTCTAAGAATTATCCATTTAAAATTCAACAGCAAATAAGTGGAAGTGCTTGGTGAGCTTTGAGTATTCGACTACTCGAGACATGCGGTAAAGACACACTCTCGGAACCCTGATTTATTAACTCGGCCTCGATGCGTAGCCTTAATTATTTAAACATTCATCGTCGTGCGGCGACAGTGCGGAGGATAGTTCTTGCGACCTCCTCGATAATCTGTATCGAGAGGTCTAGAGACAAGTATACTTATACATATACATAGACGGATTGATACATATATATTTGTATGTATGTATAGAGATCGGTGGGAGTTGAAGTGGACAACCGTCCATAAGGGATACCGTGAGAATTGGAACTATAGCGCGACAACGAGCGTATAGTTCTCTCTCGACTAGGCTAGCACCAGAGGATAAAAACTTACCTTCATTATGCCAACGGCATCGTAATAATGGTTAAAATCACCGTAAATGGTGCTCCCACTGGTATAGCGCATTTTTTCAACGAAATAGTATACCTCTGGATGAATCAGACTTGGATTATAAGCATTTTAAATAACTTCTACTCCAAAAGATAACGAGCTTCAGTCTCGTAAATTTTCAAGGCAAAAAACTATCCGAATTTACACATACGTGTGGTAATCTTTAAAACACTTCGAACACGAGGTCTCACCGATTGCTAATGTAGTATGTCAATTGTATAAAAAAAAAGCATTTTCACTTATAATGAAAGCAGTTCTCAATGCAAAATGATGAATTAAAGAAAACATAAATTAATAACTAACGTTCTATCATAGATACGTGGTGGAGTATATTATAAATACTTTATTATTATTGGACAAGCAACGTTATTTTTTTAATACTGCTCTTGTCAGAGCAGAGAGTATCTTGTTTATACCGAACATGACCATTTTCGGTTTCTAATAAAAATTAAATTATTAATTTCAGTCACTAGGAATATTTGTTTGAAAACTATCCTATGTACAACATCGATTAGTATCAATCGAAAAGGTAACTAAAGTAGGCAGAACTGTTTTTAAAGTTAACCTTTGCACAACATCTATTAAAGTACATTTGAATGTAAAATTTAATAATTCTGCAAAAAAATTAATTTGAAAATAACTACAACTTTCAAGAAATCTAACTTTGGAACTAGATATTTTAAATTTCGAAGTATGAAAATTTGATCTAGACAACCGTTTGGAATACAAACAAATCCTTAAGATTACAATACACTAGAGCTTATGACTGTAAACAACAAGACCTATAACATAATCTATAACTTACCAAAAGGGTTTCTTAGCGGAAAATTACTGAAAATATAATTTTAAAAAACAACACATCTTATTCTGTCAACAAAGACACATTTAAAAAAGAACATGTTGTTAATTATAAAAATAACAACCGGAAAAAAGAAAAGGAAAGATGAAACATATGTTTGCATGCAGTAGGTAAATTCAAATTTCACTAAAGCAGCAATTTAAGAAAATTTTGATACCAAATATTTATATTATTTAATTAGTGCTGAGAATTAACGAATGATAAAATTGATTCAAATTATTTAAGTCAGTCTGTTTATTAACAGAGTTTTCGGACCTGAGAATGTGAAACATCTCTCTAAATTTCCTTCGTCTGTAATTGCGTTCGTTACATATGATGTTTGTTGCTTCGAAATTAAATAGATTGTCATTTTCATGTGCATGAGTGATCAAAGCTGTTTTTCTACTATCGTGTTCTTACAATCCCTCTTATGTTCCCTTAATCATGTTATTCATGGTTTTCTTGGTCACCATTTTAAATTTTTTAAATCTGACTTTAGATCCGTAATTAGCAGCCCCCGAAAAACCTCCGAGTAACAAGTTTTATGAAAATTTTATAAATTTTGAAGAAATGTCTGCCATATTGGATCCGCCATTTTGAATTTTCAAAATTTTGAAAATATGACTTCAGATTCGTAATCAGAGATCCCAAAAACCCCTAAATAACTAGTTTCAATGAACTCCTATCCCTGGGTTTCTATATTATAAATTCATTGCGTTTCAACTGATTGTGAGTACATTTACCATATCCTCAAGATGGTAATAAATACGACAAAGTGAAATAAACAAAAATATTTTCTATTTCCAAAAAACTAACACTATGATCTTTATTATTCGAGATGATTCCCCGTAGAAATCCGGAGAAAGTACATACTCGACCCGAAGGAGGACATTACATTCTTCGTACTTAGCCTCCCCTTTTTTTCACCCCTCCATTTCGAGTTTGTCTCCTTCCCAACTCTCCATCTCTCGTCTTCTATTCTCGCGTTGAGTGAAAAGTTTTACTCGGGATATTACGTCTCATCCTCTTTCAGAGACGCGCCATAGGATTCCTTCCTCCCACTTTTTTTCTCCTTAATCCCCCATTCCATCCTTTTACCTCTTTCGGGTTTCACGTTCCACCCCCTTATTTTCCATCCCCTCCTCAACATATACGTACCATAAAGAGAAAGAGAACACGGATCATCTTGCAGTATTGAGGAAATGGGCGCAAACATAATATCATTACTATTTCGAAGTCTCGTTTTCTTATGAGTTCGAGAGGAGGACATAATGTAGAAGAAGACTGCTGGATTCTTTGTTTGCCATTGCCATTGTTTCATGAGAGACGCTTCGCCGTTCAAACCGTGTGCACTCTTCGGAAGCACGAAACTTTTCCGGTTTCAAAACTCTTCCTCTGCTTATTTACGAGGGATGGACATTTGCGAAATGATCGAGGGCGACCGAGATGAGAATAAGATGAGAATTATCTTGGGTTTTAAAGGGATTATCTTCGAGTAATGCTTCTCAATATAGAGACATAAAGTCAGAAAAGCTTGATACAAAGTTTTCCTAATTCCCTTTCTTTCTAAAATTTACAAATAAAAACCATTAAGATTGCTGCTTTTTTCCACATTAATTTAATAATATATTACGATGTTATTTTGTTTGAATTTGTAATTTTAGTAAAATCTTATTTTGTTTTAGAAAAAATATATTAATGTAATTTTGTAATTATTTATTAGCTTTCGCCCATCGACGACATGCATCCTCAGATAATTTTAAACTGGAAATGAAATATTCACAAACTCCTAATCTGTTTTAACTTTCCTTGACATTTTCTGTATTTGCTTTATTTTCTTTTCTTTTCGCTAACACGGTCATTCACCTTGTGCCGATAGAGTATACTACGAAAATCTGTATATATTTCATTCATCAGAGTCTAATTGCAATTGCCACGGTGAAGACGTCTCCTATGAGACTCTTCAAAAAATTTTAATATTTTTGCAATCGGTAATAATTTTACTAATATGTTTGTAAATTATGTTATCTTATAATTTTAATAATGTAATTTTTTAAAAATGTATTTTAATTAATTTTTTTTCTGTCAAATAAATAATAGTTTCTGAAGAGGGCAGCAGTGCTGCTGAAACGTAAAAACCAATGTTTTTTTAATTATTGACTCGTAAGGATCGTTAAACTTTAATTTTTATAATAACTAATAAGAACGAGTGATAAAATCATATTACCATTTAAAAGAATTTAAGCTTTACTGTGGAAAATATGAAGAGTAATTCTAGAAATTTTTTAGATTTATTATTAACTATTGAAGAAAGCAAAATTATAACAAATTGGTATAGAAAACCTGTTTGGTCCGGTCGCTATATTAACTTTCAATCAAAACACTGTTTGAAATATAAAATCAGTGTCATTTACGCTCTTGTTGACCGCGCAATAAAATTATCAAATTCAAAGTTTCATGTAGAAAGTTTAAACTTTGTAAAAAATTTATTAACAAATAATGGATATCCTAAATACTTAATATTTAAGTGTGTCAAAGTTTTTCAAACATTATTTAGAATTAAAATCTATTCTATATTATCAAAATTAATAAAATTGTTCAGTGATGCGAAAAATGTATATGAAAATTTCGACAATAAAAAATAATTAAAAAATGTGGTAGAAGTTCAAATTTATATTTCATGAAATTTTAAGGCATTCTTCTAGAAATTGTCAAATAATTATCTGTTATTCTTTTATTGAAGATTATAGAATAGATTTGAATCCTAAATAATGTTACAAATAAAAGAACAATTTTGTAAATCGGTTGAAAATTACAAATGTTACGAGTAATTCTTTACATGAATACACAAAAAACGGTTTTTTGAACCTAAAATTAAATTTTAGGGGTGTTTGGAAAATTTCAAACATACTACTTTTTTCAGTTTTTCAAGACGAACAAGTTTACTGTCACACAGTGTAACTTAACTTAAAATTAATTAATTATAAATTGAATTCAAATTCAGCAAAACTTGAATTTAAATCTAGCCTCCAGAATATCTATGAACTAGGCTTCACTATAAAATAACCAGGAATCTCTTATAATTAATAACTTATAATTTTTATAATTAAATGTAATTTTTACGAATGTTTTCCCTTGAAAAGAATGGTGGCTACAATCGAAACGTCGAGACAATTATGTTAATAAATATGTTGACAAACTTAAAAAATTTTTAATAAAAAATTTGGATTCTTTGGGCTAAACCGCAAAACAAAAATTATATTAAGATCCAAAAACTGACTTTTAACAAATTAATAATTTTTTTCCGCCATATTCGAGGAATGGTTGTATAAGATCCACCCCCGTAAGATAGAAATTCGTTGGGATGATTCGATATCGAGAGAGGGGATCTTTTAAAAAAAATTGAGAGGGGATGGAAAAATATTGGGGATCTGCATATATGAGCGTCGGGACGCCTACGCATAGCATAAATCTTAAAACACGGCGAGAAACGTCGCGGTGCTATCGACCAATCGTTGCCAGACCTGCGTACATCAGAGGGCCGCCTATAGGCCACCCCTTAACCTGCCTGCCACCCTCGGCCATATTGTAAAATATGGATCGCAGAGGTGTACAACATCCCACCCCTCAACCTTCGCAACCTCAGCTCATACACCCTTCCACCCCTTCCACTAGCCCACGTCTCAAAATCCACATTCAACTTTCAAGCCACCGTGATTTCTATATATTCCCATCCAATCTTTAAGCATTTCAGTACCATCTCATATTTTGTTTAACAAAAAAAATTAGCATAGCCCAAATTCAAGATTTCCTTCTAAACAAATTCATAAACGAAAAAAATAAATTTATTTTCTGCAAAAGTTTTTTTAGTCAAGTAATCGAATCAGTGAAATGGTAAATTACCAAAAACAGTTTGTTTTTGGTAACTGTTACGATCAAATTCGTATTTTTTTACAAATCAGCGAATTTTAGTTGCATTATATAAAATACACTCAAGTAATATTTATTAGCCTATTAACATCATTACACAATACATAATAATAATTAAAAATCAATTGTAACTCAAAGCGATTTTTTATCAACCCACATTTTAAATTACCACAAAGAATTAAGCAAGTTTGAAATTTTGCCTAAATTTTTAAAATTCTAAGCTGAAGTTTCTCTAAGTCAACTTAAATTCTTTCTCAATAACAAAGCAATGCATTTTCATATGGGCTGATATTGTCGATCAATAAAAAGGATCGGCAAAGGGAAATCTAGCAGTTTAATTCAGGCAAAAGTACCTGAAATTATTATATATTTGAGAGTCATATAGACTTGTTTTGAATAATTTTTGTAAGACACTTTAAGGTGGTCTCAATTTATAATTCTAAAATTGACATTTAAGTTATTTGAATAAAGAATAAAAGTTTACATAGAGAACAACATTGACAGCATATTAATATTAAAGGAAACAAGCATTTTAAAAGTGAAGAAAAAAAATTGACAAATACATATACGTACACACAAATATATTGAAATTGCATATATTATTCTGGGAATACTTTTGTCAGATTAAAAGAAATTGTTGTATTTAAAAATACTAAGGGATTTTAAAAATATATATTCTAAATATTTAGTTAATTGATTTTTATTTATTCCTATTTCCAAACAGTTATTTATTACAAATTCTATTTTTATTTATATGACACAATTGTCACGTAAATAAAATTAATATTTACGTATAGGGAAGAATTCACTACCTTTCTTATTTGCTGAAGAGCATTTTCGTTATCTAAGTGCAATTTGAATTTAAGATAAAATAATTTCTTTTATTTTTTATATTTTGTTTAAATCGTTTCTTAACAGTAACTAATTTACACTTGGTAAATTTAATTGGTAGTTAACCACTTTGAGTATAGTAAAATTAGAATCAGACATTAAGTAGTAGAGGTCCGTCTTGGTGCGGCCTTTTCATTTCACGAACCACACACCATCAGAAGATATTTGTAATATATATATAAACTGCCCAGTTCCAACATCTTATACTTACACTGGGAAAAATACCATTCAACATAGAAGGGAACATTCGTACGAATATTCAGCGTCGCGGCGCCATCTTGATAAGAGTTACGAGGCGTGGCTCACAATATATTTCATAGAAAAATTCTCCAGCTCTTGCCCTCTTTACAATAAATTTTACCGAGAAAGTTTCACGATAGCCGTACAACTATTCTCAGCGAAGGCGAGGAATATTAAAAAGTTTCCTTTTGAAATGTAAGCAAATTTTTTTTTTACAATCCTATGGATGATCGTGATCAAAAACATGTCAATCGAATAAATACTTAGTTATTACGTTTTGAGAAAAAAAAATTTTGAAAACTAATCCTATAAAAAATAAGGGTACCAGCAAAGCATACACACGAATACAATCTTCATCTGGAAATGATGAAGACTAGTTTATAGACTAGAACTAGAAATTTTACTATATTAGCGAAATTTTTAGTTATTTCAGTAATGTTGAATATTTCAGTTAAAGTAAAATCTTATAGATTTCAGAAAGAGAAAGTTTGTAATTTTGATAGTTTTTTGACCTGAGAAGCAAATAAACTAAAAACGAGTTAGGACTGGAAAAATAACTGCAGATGTGCCAAAGATCTAACAATGATATTTTTTATATTGTTTTATTGCGGTACAGCCCTTCTAGGTATAACACTTAACTGGGTAGGTGTATGTCTGTGTGTGTAATCACTGCGTCTCTTTACCTGATTTCCCTTTGGTTTTTCAGTTGTCTACGAACCTTTACCAAGAGTACTGCGTTACTCGTAATTTTATTTTTCTCGTCATAATTTTCTGAATAAATAAATTGCTCTGGATTTGCAGTTGTATTTTTTAAACATTCAAGAAGTGAATTCTTTCGCTATTTCAACGAATACTTTCACTATTTTAGCGAAAGTTATCGCTGTTCGGCAGTTAAAGATTTTTTCGTGTACATTGAAGTTCAGGAGAGGGATAGAACAGTTTAGAGAATTTTGATCACAATTATAAAAAGGATGATAAAAATGTTGGGATTAGTCATCGATATAAGTGGTAGACTATATTTAAATTCTTATATAGTTGGTGAATTTTTTTTAGAACCATCCAATAATTTCTTGTTATGAATTGTATCAGATAAATATTCTGGATGGTTTTCAAATTTTGGACGAAGAAGAAGCGCATCTAACCTGTTAATTAACAACAGGGAAAGTGACCAATGAGTGAAGAATCACTCAAATTTTAAATCAGATTTCAAAAATTCAAAATGTCGGATCCACTATGGTAGACGACATTTTCAAAATTGATTAAATTCGATTGCAATTTGTTACACAGGGTTTCTCAGCATTTCTGAATACGAATTTAAATTCAGATTAAAAAAATTCAAAATGGCGGATCCAATATGGCAGAAGATTTTTAAATTTGGTTTAATTCCCTAGTAATTTATTACTTGGGAGTTTTCGGGATCGCTGATTACGAATTTTCATTCAGATTTCAAAAATCCAAAATGGCGGATGTAATATGACAGACGCCATTTGTTAAAATTGATAGAATTCCCTCGTAATTTGCTACTCGGTGGTTGTTGGGATCGATGAATATAAAAACAGGTTACTTGCTGCAATGTTACGGTAAGATATAGTAAAACTGTGGAATTAAGAAAATAATTTATTTGACAAGAAATATTTTTTGAAAAAAATAATAACCTTCCCGTTGATAAATTTGGTAAAGTTATAATACGAAACACGATTCATTCTTATATAGCAAGAAAGAAGGTACAAGATGCATTCGCACTATTTTTCTCGCTAGGCGGAATTTACGGTTCTTGGCAATATGCCAAAGTCGTTAGTTTACTTCTCGTGTAAATAAACACAATATACAATTCCGCATTATCAAAGTTGTCTAAAATTAAAAATCCCCTTTTTGTCTTACTACATGACTGAAAATGAACGGGCATTTAATTTATTATCTTACTTTTTGCTAAATCTATATGAAATATTTTTAAATATATGACATATTTGTTTGGATATTCCAATGATATATGCGATTATTTGAGTTTTTTATTTAAGAGTCCAGTGTTTTAAAAATTGTTGTAGTGTTAGCACTTGTTTGTTTACACTTGTTATAAAACCTAAAACAAAATTATAGTTATAATAACTACTAACTATTAATGTAACTATTAATGTTAATAGAATTTTTTTTAAAGGGAAAGATTTTTTTGGTGGGAAACAATTCTAAAGTTCGATCTGATATAGTAGGAAGCAAGTAAAATAAATTAATTAAAGAATTGTTAAATTCGAAAACGAGGGGAAATAAAGAAAATGTTGTTGGTAATGAAACTAAATTCACACACGCATTTTTATGGTCCATTTTATGTCTCGTATTCGACATCCGGTCGTGATAGGTTTACCAAGTTTATACCTCTTTAGTAGTTTAACTACTTTTATTTTATATAATCTTTCTTCTTGATCGTTTCAGATTTACATGTTATAGCTAAAATTTTTTATTTCTTTCAAGTAAACCACGGAGTAGAACATTTTTTCTTCTATGTCCATATTTTTTGTCCCATTTTTCTGTCTAAACAATATTCACTCTGAATTGTTTAATTTTCCAATTTTTCAAGGACAATTTGCTGGAACTATTTTCAAATGCTTATTGAAATTATTTTCCAATTCTTTTTGAATTACTTTTCAATTCTCTTCAATACTAGTTTTCAATTTTTTTCAATTCTTTTAGAATTAATTTTTTAATTCTTTTGTAATTATTTACTAATTGTTTTAGAATTATTTTTCAATTCTCTTCAATACTATAGTTTTCAATTCTTTTGGAATTATTTGACAATTTTTTTCGAACTATTTTTCAATTCTTTCGGAAAACGACAAACATGAAAAATTCAGACAACAACAAAAATTATTTTCTTATGCATAATATTAAGGTATTCCTATATCTAAATATAATGTTATTGATAAGTGTGTGTAACAGTTTTGCTATTGAATTTTTCGTATATATATAAAAGCGCTAAACCATCCTTTATATTTGCTGGTGCTAGTATAATAAAAAACGAAGGTTAGAGTGGGTGATATCTATAGAAAGGTCAGGGGAGGTCAACACGGTGCTGCTCCACCGTCATATAACTTCGATAACGTCCAAGTAACCACTATAAACCCTGCGTCTTTTACTACAAAAACGACAATACAATTTTTTATCTCTATATGAATTTCATTAAAAAATATGTCATTACAAAAATTTCATAGGTAAATATTGACAATTCAAAAATAACTTAAAAAAATTAGTGTTATTACAAAATTCCCTAAATTATAAATTTACTATTATGGATTTTTTTGCTATCAGATAATAATTACAAGCAGAAGATATCACAGTTAAAAAACCAAAAGCGTAGGGTCTTACCAAAAAACAATTATATCTTGTAGATTTAATAATAAGAAAAATTCGATAAAAGTTTGAATGAATATAAAACATTTTTACCCCTTCAAAAAAACAGCCTCTTAATGAATGTGTCCCTTTTCTTCTTTTCCTCTTTCAAGTAAACCATATAATACCATTTCACCTAAAAATAATCACTATCATCAACTTAAAAATCAAATATTCATTTAATACGGTATTTTTTCATTTTAATATAAAAAAGATCGTTGAATAAAATGTACCATTAATTATTGTGATTTCCCAAAAAAAGTTAAATTTCATTCAATCGTAATTTAAATTTTTTGAAATTAAAATGAATTGTTGGTAAAGTGCTTAGTTGAACGAATTTTAAAAAATGTGTCGCGATCTAAAGAAAGGAACCTTAGAAGTAAATCACTTTAAGGTTATGTTAGTCTTACTTTTTCGTTGATTAAAAGTTCCTTTTTACTTTTTGCAAAACCTTAACGAATCCAATTGACAGTTAATTCTGTTTTTGTATTTTCATTTCAAAAATTGCAAACATAACCTATAATTTTTTTTGCTTCTAACGCCCCTTTCTTCAGATTCGGTCACAAATGTTTTTATAAAACTTATTGTATATATATATATCTATTCGAATCTTAAATTGTTCATATATAGTGAACATTACTAACAGTTTTCCCCAGCACAGCGTCCATCAGATCA
The DNA here is from genome assembly GCA_032872475.1 of Leptopilina myrica (nomen nudum). Taxonomy (NCBI): domain Eukaryota; kingdom Metazoa; phylum Arthropoda; class Insecta; order Hymenoptera; family Figitidae; genus Leptopilina; species Leptopilina myrica (nomen nudum). The sequence continues at coordinate 40,104,557 of CM065464.1, read as the reverse complement.
GTTTATGGCCTTATGTCGTGTGTGCGATATCACGTAGGCCAATGTAATAATATCTGGAATTGTCTGACCGCTTGAATTACAAGGGACTCTGGTCGCGGATCATAGTATAATGCAATGTACAATATTTCTTACACCTCTTGATACGTGTTACACTTCATTGCCTCCGTGAGCCGCTGATGCTTATATACAACAATTCTGATACGATCACATTTCAAAACGGTATATTTAACAAAAAATAAAAAAAAATTGCTTTCTTCTGAACTGCAAATAAAATTGAAAAATTTATCAATATTTAAAAACAGTTAATGAAAATTCCTTCATACGTATAATATTTAATTTGAATTTAATACAGTCCCCCCATAGCACCGAAACTTTCCTCAATATTATTTACTTGAAATGTTCGGGAAAGATTCGCGCTAAACATTTATTTAAGTGGGACATTTAAATCTTTACACAAATTTCAATAAACATTGCAACTAAATATTCAAAATATTGCAAATAAATATTTAATACATTTTTAGCAAAGTTTCGGTGCTATGGGTAGCAAGTGTCCGCCATGTTTAATCGGCCATTTTGAATTATTAAAATCAGTTTATCTGATCGAGTCTTATATTTGAAAAGAATAATCGTTTGATTTTAATTAAAAAAAGTATCAAAACTTCTTCAAACATAAAAGAATTAATTTGTACAGAGTCAAAACACTGAAAAAATAAATAACAAAATAAAAATATTTTTAAATATTAAAAAATTTTTAAAAACAGAATAGAAAAAGCTTTTAAAAAAAGAAGAACTTGTTTTTTAAAAATTATTTTGGGTAAGTCCAAGGCCATGTATACAGAGAAATTACTAAAAATGTTTTTTAAACTAAAAAAAGTCTTAATATTTTCAGTTTAGTTCGTTTCATTGCAATTCAATTCTGTCTGAAATTTTTGTCACTAAGTTAAAAGCGAATCTATAGTAAACTTGTGATTAAATCATTTAAGCCACAATATTCGATCAAATAATTTGATTTCTGAAAAACAATCAAATTCGTAATCATTGAAACTAAAACTCCTCGAGTAATAAAGATTTAGTCGAATTAGCTCAGTTTTCAATAATCGTAATTTTAAATATTAAATTTTTAAAAAAGGTTAAGTACAACGAATTTTTCTGTAAGTTTGTAAAAAAATGGATTTTTTATCAAAAATAAGAAAAAAATACAGCGAAACTGATTAAAATGTAATTTTTCTAAAGAATATAAAATTTCAAAAAAATGAGACCATTAGTTTTAACATTTAAATTTATTTAATTTTAGACCTTGTCAATTTTTGTAAATTTTTATAGTAATTACCAATAAAAATACAATAGATTGAAATAATTCCAATCATAACACATAGTTTTTTACTCGAAAAATGAAAAATTTCGAAAAGAATATGGTAACGAGCTATTTAATTTTTATATTTTAACTTTTAAGATTTAAAAATGTAATTTTTCGTATATTTTCCCTATAGAAAAGTTTAATAAAAAAATACGTTTAGTTAAAATAATTTAATTTTATAATTTATTTTTCCTTAAAAAATGAAAAATTTTACAAAACATGGTAATCAGCTTTATATTATCTTCAATAAATTTTATTTTTATCTTTTCTAATTAAAATTCTATTTTCTTGTGTATTTTCCAGTGTAAATTATAAGAAAACAGTACAACGACATTTTAAACTAAAGAATAAAAGTTCTAAAGCATTTGAAATTTTACTGTTCCTAAAAATAAGTTGATTTTGATATTCATTCGTAATTTTCCAAAACTTTTGTTTTTGTATAAGCAAAAATGTTCCTGCATGAAAAAATTGATTTTTACTACTTTTGAAGAATTATTTTTTTAAAATCGTTTTCATAGTAAAACTACTAAAAACTTCTATTGTTGTTCAATAGCTTTGTTTCAAAATTAATTAATTTACACTTAACAGTTTTTTAAAACTAATTTCAAATCACAATTTTTAATATTTTCTAATTTTAATGTGAAAAAATTATGATTTATTAATTTTAGATTATAATTTTTATCTTTTTCTTATGTTCATGTAAAAAATTACGATTTATTAATATTTTTTTTTGACTATTTTTTGAATTAGGATAAAAAATTAAAAATTAAAACGCGATTTGAAATTATTTAGAAAAATAAACAAACTCATTTTCAGGCATAAAAATTGAATAACAATAACATTCTTTATCAAATTTTTAGCCATGAAAATAATATTTTTCGAAAAAAAACTCCTCAAAAATAAACAAAAATCCAATAACCTTACGGTTGGACCATCTTTTGACCATTGTTCATAACTTTAAAAAAGTAAATAAAAATAAAAAATATTCATTATATGTTGTAGACTCTATTGCAGACCCGACATTAAAATTTATCGACTCTCACGCTCGTGCACTGAAAAAAAAATTTATTTGATTCAAATAACCGATTATTTGACTATTATCAAATAAATATTTACTTAAATCAAATAATTTTTATTTGAATCAATTAAATAATATTTGCTTCAAATACTGAAATATTTTATTCAAATACAGTTTATTTGATTCAAAAAAAAATTATTTGATTTAAGTAAATATTTATTTGATTATAGTCAAATAATCGGTTATTGGAATCAAATAAATTTTTTTTCAGTGTGGTGGTCAATTAAAAAAACGATGCTTTATTCAAGAAAGGAGTCATAGGCATAGAATAAATAAAGAACCAATAAAAGAAATAAAACAAGGAACGAAAATTTAAAAGAGAAGAAAACTAAAGTCAAAAATAATAATTAGCATTGAGATGAAACGATGAAGAAAAATTGATAACCATATATATATATAGGTTTTAACTAATTTTTTTCACACGCGAATAAATAATTTTTTTTTTTGCCATTGATTCTTTATAAGTTAATATGGCCGCCAGAGTGAAACTTGGAAGCAGGAGATGCTTATGTGCGCGCACAATGTCGGTTGTCTTTATTGCGGTGAATCCGAGCCGTGGGTTAATAATGGATTTTCAACCTGTCCTTACCTTTACGAGAATTTCTCTTACATGACCACCGCGCCTACCTACTGTATATATACATGAGCGATAAGGTTTGCCGCATATGTGGACAACGCTCATCGCTCGCTCTTCCCATCAGTTTCGCGATTATGCCACTTTTTGCCATTAGTTTCCCTAAACGTGCTCGGCAGTCTGTCGTCTGACTTGTTCAGCATAGTTGCGATTTATCCCTACGATACATGATACAATCTCCCTATATCGTTTCATTTTCATATACAATTTCGCTTCTTTGTTAAAAGAAAAAAGAGCCAAAATAAGTGAAACCGGCCACTTGAAAAATTTTTGTCTCCAATTTTCAAGTTATCTATGATTTTTAGTAGATATATGAGTACACTTTTTGCCCCAAAAATATTTTACAAAAAAAAAATTATTTTTGAAGTAATCAGGTGTTAAAGTTTTGAGTCATTTTATTTTCATTTTATTATTACTTTGAAGCAAATAAAGATAATTAAGTGCATTTTTTTTAAATTAAAGCTTAAAATCTATACTTCAAGGATTAAATAAAACGATTGCTAAAAAATGAAAATTTATCATTGTTTTTAACAATTGCAAATTGAAGAATGTTCTCAATGTTTTTGAAAGATTAAATTACGATGTTATGATGTGCAAAACTTCAAGAATTAATTTAAAAAAAAGAAAAATCAGTAACCTTCAATATTATAGAAATTATGTTTGATCTTTTTCCAGTAATTCGAGTCGAATTTCGCCTGTATTTTGTCAAAAAAATCTACATAATTTCTATAATATTGGAGGTTACTGATTTTTATTTTTTTTAAATTAATCCTTGGAGTTTTGCACATCATAACATCGTAATTTAATTTTTCAAAAACATTGAGAACATTCTTCAATTTGCAATTGTTTAAAAGAATTGTTAATAACAATTATAAATTTTCGTTTTTTAACCATCGCTGTATTTAATCCTTAAAGTATAGACTTTAAGCTTTAATTTAACAAAAAATTCACTTAATTATCTTTATTTGTTTCAAAGTAATAATAAAATGAAAATAAAATGACCCAAAACTTTAACACCTGATTACTTCAAAAATACATTTTTTTTTTTTTAAATATTTTTGGGGCAAAAAGTGTACTCATATATCTACCAAAAATCATAGATAACTTAAAAATTGGAGACAAGAATTTTTCAAGTGGCCGGTTTCACCTATTTTGGCCCAAAAAAAATTTACTCTAAATTTGAAAAACATATTTTCTATAGAGGATGTAAATAAAAATATTCTTTAAATAATTTCCACAAGTTGGGAAAATTTTAACAAATCTCTGAAGCTAGAACCAGATAATACTTTTCTAAAGCTTTTAAACTTTGGATTCAAATTTGAATTTTTAATTGATATATTTACGTTGGACTTTGAAATATTCAATAACATAAATATGCAAAAGTTGGATAAATGCAAGATTTCAGAAAATGAAAAATATTTTTTTAATAATTGTTACTTCCATTCAATTTTAATTGTCATAAAATAACATGTTTATTAAAATATTTTGATTCATTTAAAAATTTTAAATTTGTCTAAAGATTTGACAAGTTTTGAAACTCGCAAAGAAAAAAATTAATCTTCAATTGAGAAGAAAATTCTGCTCAACAATTACTTATACATTTTTATTTTTAATATAAACGAATATTCATTTAGCAAAAAGAGAGATTTTTTCTATTATATTTGAATACTTTTGACAAAAAGATTACTTTTATTTTTTTTCTTTCATTAAAATTATTTCTCTAAAAATTTTAAAAAACAATAGAAAAAATAATTTTTAAGTTGTTTTCTGCTTTCATTTCACGTTAAACTTATTTAACACTATTTCCATTTAACATAAAATTCAAGTGGCATACATGATATTTAACATTATTCTCATTTGACACAACATTCATTTGACATAAAACTCATTTGACAGAAATTTCATTTGACATAAATGCCATTTAAAATAATTCTCATTTGACAGAAATTTCATTTGACATAAATGCCATTTAAAATAATTCTCATTTGGCATAAAATTCATTTGACATAATATCCATTCGACACATATTTCATTTGACAAAAATGCTATTTAAAATAATTCTCATTTGGCATAAAATTCATTTGACATAAAATCCATTCGACACAAATTTTATTTGACATAAATGCCATTTAAAATAATTCTCATTTGACATAAAATTCATTTGACAGAAAATCCATTCGACATGAAAGCCTCTTAAAATAATTATCATTTGACATAAATATCGTTTATCATAACTTTTATTTGACGTTCAATTTACCTGCCATAAATTTTATTTCACGGATAAGTCATTAAAACAATTCTCATTTGACATACAATTCATTGTACAGAATAGTTCCCATTTGACATAAAATTCATTAACATAAATTTAAATTTCATTTAAAATTTATTCAATATCAATTGTATTTCATAAAAAATTAGTTTGACATTTTTATTTAACATAAAATTAATTTGACATGGATTTTATTTGTCATAAAAATCATTTAACGTGAATTTCATTTGGCTTAAAAGTCTTTTGACATGAATTTTATTTGTCAATATAGTCATTTACCGTAATTCGCATTTGACATAAATATTGTTTGACGTTTAAATATCATTAAACATAAAATTTGATTTACATAAATTTTTTTTTGAATAAATGCCACTTAACATAATACTCATTTGGCATAAAATTCATTTGACTTAAATTTCATTTGTCAAATGAATCATTTACTCTAGACGTAGTACGTGAATTTTTTCATTTTTTGGGAGTTCGAAACAGAGCACACTTTAAACTTGTTTTATAAGGTTTCTATTTGACATAAAAAAATTGTGGGTAGTGAATTTTATAGGTTTTTTAGTAAGAAACAAAGACATTAAATATATTTTGAGAAATTAAAAAACTGTTCAAAAAACTGTAAACAACAAACAAAATTTCAAAATTGACGTTTTTTTACTGCTATAACGTTGTAGTTTCTTAATAGTTTGACGTATTTAAAATTTAAGATCTTATTTTTATTCTTATATTTCAAAAGATACGTTGAATTCAGTTGAGATACATTTCATCTAACATACAGATCATTTGACATAAAAATATAGAAATTAATTTCAAAATTAGCTAATTACAATGTTGTTGATATTATCTAATTGTTTACTTTTGAAATTTGTGCCAATATTTTTATGTCAAATGCAATTTTTATAAAATGAATTTTATGTCAAATGAGAATTTTGTTCAATAATTTTTATGTCAATTGACAATTTTATTGAATGAATTTGATGTCAAACGATATTTATGTCAAATAGATTTTGTGTCAAATGCGAATTACCTTAAATGACTTTTATGTTAAATAAAATGCATGTCGAATTATTTTTATGTTACATGAAATTTATGTCAAATGAATTTCATGTCAAAAACAATTTATATTAAATTAATTTTAGGTCAAATAAAATGCATGTCAAATAAAATGAATGTCAAATGAATTTTATTGTCAAATAAAATGAATGTCAAATGAATTTTATGTCAAATAAAATGAATGTCAAATGAATTTTATGTCAAATAAAATGAATGTCAAATGAATTGTATGTCAAATAAAATGCATGTCAAATTAATTTTATGTTACATGAATATTATGTCAAATAATTTTTGAATCTAAAACAATTTACATTAAATGAATTTTATGTCACATGGAAATTATGCTACACAATGAATTTTATGTCAAATGATAATTTTGTTATAAATGAATTTGATGTCAAATGAAATTTATGTCAAATGATAATTATATTAAATATGGCATTCATGGCAAATAAATTTTATATCAAATATAATTTATGTCAAGTGAAATTTATGTCAAATGAAATTTGTGACAAGTGAATATCAGGACAACGTAAAATTTATTTCAAATGTCTATTAAGTCAGAAGGCATATATATATGTTAAACAAACTTATCTTAAATGAATTTTCTGTCAAATAAAACCTATATGTCGATTGGAATGTATGTCAAGTTATTTTTATACACAATAATAGTCATATTTTTACGTTAAATGAAAATTGCGCTAAATGAGTTTTATGTCAAATAAAATATGTGTTAAATTAATTCTTTACCAAAACACATATAATGTTATATAAATTTTATATTAAATGAAAAATCTGTCAAATTCATATCATATTGAATAATGCTAGTTAATCAATATAAATTGCATGTCAAATGAATTTTAAACTAAATGTTTTTTATAGCAAATAGATTTAATATGAAATAAAATTTATTTTAACTAGTTTCATGTTAAATGAATACTATTATGTCAAATAAAATTTCGGGAGTTGTCATGTGTCTCGTTTTCGTTGTTGGACAATGTTAAAAGTATATGCTATTGTCTTCAGCTTGCAGCAAATTTTTTTTTTGTAAACAAAATATTTGTTAGCCAATATATTGATAAGAATTAGAAACAGTTACTTCTAATGATTAAAAATATTTGTTTCCGATTAAAAAAATTTTTACAGCAAAATGAAGGGGAATTGGAAGGGAATGAAAATTTGGTTTCCATATTGAGTTATGGATGAAAAATAGTGCACCCTATATAGTTAAAAAGCAAGCGGACATAGCGAGCCTTTCGCATGGCTATACGACAAGTTGAAGGCTATAAACCCCGGGAAGCTGAGAATTTTTCCCGGGACACAACTACTATCGACGTATATACAGGGCGCTCGTAAAGAAGCCGTCGTGTGTCGGGTCAGCTTGCGTAACGTTAACGCGAAACGAGTTTTCCTTCGGCTGATAAAATCCACCCTTCATTCTCTAAACTTCCCTTTGAAATCTCACGCCTGCCTAAATCATCGTTCGTTTCCAACTCTCAAACATTTACAAAGATCTGCATTTTTACGCATAGAACCAAAAAAAGGTCAAATGTCATAATAGAAAAAACCTTTGAAATTTTATTTTTTGAAAGAAAATAATTTTCTTACTTGATATGATGTTTGTTTTGTTTAGTATGGGTAACTTTATAATAAAGGACAACTGATAACTCTCGACGACTAAAATCATATCACAATTAACGTTGGAGGAGACGAAAAGAACAACTGATAACTAATATAGTAACAAAGATGCATTTAATGATATGGGGAATTTTTGATTTTTTGATAATGGAAATGGACAACTGATAACTTTGTTCAATAGCAACAAAGTTTTCTTTAAAGATCGAAATCTGTACTATATGCATCTAATTGATGTTAAAAATTTGGATCAATTTTTTATTTGTTTCATATTTTTTGTATCGTTGGATTGCAATTTGATGAGACGATGAGAAGGACAACTGATAACTCTAAAGTTAACAGTGGGATTAAAGGGATTAATATAATTAAATGTATGTAAGAAGAAAATTCTTTGTTCAGTTTGGTGAGAGATGTTTTATGAGAGAACAAGTTCCCGAAGCGAGAGCATTCAAAGAAGTTCGATTCAGTTGGAGTTAATGAGAGTAAATGGATTTTAAGAGTGAGTGCGGTGTTTGAGTGTATGACGTAGATTGTTGTATAGAGATGACAGCACACAGAGAAACAATATTCTTGATGTGAATTTCAGTGTTTGATGGGCGGAGCATGTCGCAAGGACTTTGCATAGTCGATGAAACAAGCCATGTGGAGGCGGTCATGCAGTTTGCATACGGTTAGAGAGTACAGCGTCTCATTGGTCCAGAATCATCTTACTGCCTCTCCTTTTTCCCTTTACTCTTTATGTTTCCCCTTTCCTCTTTACTCGTGCTCAACCCTCCTCCTCCTCCTCCTCGGAATCTTGGTTCTGTTTGAACGTCCGTGATCCAACATCACAGTAGTAGTGACAGATTTAAGTTTCATTTGGATCTGTTCAATGATGAATTTTTTTTCCATTTTTGGCAGATATCGAAAATATTTGTTAGGTATATAGGGAAAAAATTAGACGCAGGTTATCACTTGTTCTTTCGGGCAAGGTTTTCATTAGAATACTTTGTTTTCATTCAAAAAAGCCTTGTTTCCTAATAAAAATCTGTCTGAAAGGACAAGCGATAACTTTCAGTTAATGAAACGAAGAGAATCATCATTCAACCATTTTACCATATTCTGTTTAAGGATATAGCAAATAATAACTGAAATACAACTGAAAAAAAATTGAAAACCCTTCAAAGTGAGGGTGTGATTTATAATAAAAGGACAACTGATAACTCTCGTCGACTAAAATCATACCACAATAGACGTTGGGGGAGGAGAAAAGAACAAGTGATAACTAATATAGTAACAAATACGCATTTCATGATATGGGAAATTTTAAATTTGATAATGGAAATGGACAACTGATAACTTTGTTCAATAGCAACAATTGAGAAGTCAAAATTAAAACAAAATTCTATGATATTTAAAAAAACAAAGGTGATACTATTTGTGTGAAAGGTAATGGACAACTGATAACTTAGTTCTAAATAAACATTTGATAACTCTAAATTTAAAAAACTAATGACCATGAATGACTAAAATGCTACCAGTTTCTATATATTGAACACGACGATAAATTTGCTTCTTTTTGTTAAAACCAAAAGGTTTGATAAACCTTTGGGGTCGATAACTTTGTTTACAAATAATAATTTATCCCTTTAAATAAATACACAACTAACAACTCTCAAGGGCCAAAAACTATGTAGAGTAATAGTTGTGATTCGTCGAAAAATGAAAAGACAACTGATAACTTTTAAAAAATAATTAATGATAACTCGAAACTAAAAGAGCTGACAAACTACAACGATTTCTCTAAAAGCAGAAAAAACTAATAACTTGTTTGAAAAAGACAACTGATAACTTACATTAATTAAAAGTAAAAACGATTTATTAAAAAGCTATATAAAAAATTTACTTCTTTTTATAATAGCTGATAGACAACTATGATAACTGTTTTAGAAGAAGCAACTGAGACTTGGAATAAAAGTTAAAGACAACTGATCACTTTGTTTTAAGGAGACAACTGATAACTCTTAAAATTAAAGATTGAATATTCAGATGTACGACAAATGTAATGACTAAACTATTTTTTCTAGATAATAACAATTGATAACTTGGTTAAATAATTAGAATTATGACAACTGTGGTCCAAAAGAACAACTGATAACTTTCAATGTTCTACAATACAATTATAGTTGTGCACGCTGCATATTTTTTTTATTTTTCGTTGAAACGAAAGCAACAAATAACTTTGTTTAAAATGACTAACTGATAACTCTAAAACGGAGATACCGGCTGATAACTTTCAATGAACTTTTTTAAAAACTAAAACAACTGATAACTTAGATTTTGATTCACTACTGTTATAATTTAAATGTTAAAAAGTTGACAACTTCCAAGGACAAACGTCACAATAATTTGCAATTATCATGCTAAAAAATTTACCACTTTCTGTTAAGAGGGAAAGAGGGACAACTGATAACTTTCTTCTAAATTATTACAATCTATAACTTGATTAAAATAAATATCTTCTCGGTGGTTAATTACTTTCTAATCAAAGAATATCTATTTCAGCTAGTGGCGTAAAAAGAGTGATAACTTTGTTTAAAAAAAACCATTGATAACTTTAGACTAAAATAACAACTGATATTTTACGATGATTCAACTGAAACCAATTTGCATTTTAAAATAGAGAATCTTTTCTGTTTTCGTTAAAATAAAAGAGGCAACTTAAAAACTGCTAATTTGCAATCGACAAGCTGAAACTTTTTTTGTGAATTAAAGAAAGAGACAACTGATAACTTTGTTTTAGGAATACAGTTGACAACTTTAAACGAAAACGATAACTGATAATTGATGATGACTAGACTGACAAAATGTACTTTGGAGGCGATTTTAAGGTTTCTATATTTTCTATTAAATTCGAAAGACAACTGATAACTTTCTTAAAAATGAAAATTGATAACTATACTCGACTGTAAACTGATAAGTTACGATGTTAAAAATATAACTACTTTTGCTTTCAACACTCTGAAAAAGATTGGAAGAAAGTTGGACAACTGATCACTTTGCCTGAAATGATCAAGTGATAACTCTAAACTCGAAAAATAATAGAAGAAAAATAAGTTTTAACTTTGGATAATGTTAAGAACAACAAAGCAAATTTAAAAGGCAATTGAATACTTTAGAAGGTCGCAACTTTTTGTTCAAACAAATAAAATAATTGACGACTTTTGTTCGAGATGAACAACTGATAACTGTAGAAAAACAACTAACAAACCTTTCCATGCTTATGCAGAAAGATTTCGATATTTTTTCCAGCATAAAGACAACTTTGCTCGAACAGAACTTTATCTTACTCATATACAATAATTCAAACCTAAATTAGAGAAAATAAAAGAAGAGACGGAAGAAAAGCTATAATACATCTGAAGTTGGACAAAAAAAATTAGAAACGTCCACTGCTTTCTTTATTAAACACGTGAAAGAAATTACTTTTTTTTCGTCTAAATATAACCTGTTGTTATGAGGGTGTATATAAATTATTTTCAATTGCCTGATGTTAGATACTATGCGCGCGTTTATTATTATATACCATAGGATATTGTATAGTCTTCTGTGACTCTATATAGTATAATTAAAATAACAAGAAACATTGACGTAAGTTAAAATTACGTTTATTTATCAATTCGTATAATGTCACTGTGGCAGCTGTTCACGGAAAGATTGTCAACTAATTACACTTGCAACAGTCGTGCGACTCTTTCCCATAAATAAGTCTCTTTTATAAGATTCTAATTCCGCCGAGTAATTACACTGCGATTTCTAAACTTGTTCATATCACTCATGGCAATAAACTCGTTCTCCGTTGGGGAATTTTTATAATATACGCATATATACACTTTTTCTACGCCCTAAAGGTTATTGGAATAACAAAATAATTAAAATTAAACGTTTTAAAAATAAAATATTTTTTTTCGGAAATTTGGAATTTTCGATGACAATATTATAAAGATAATGGAAACTAAAAAAGCTATTCAGTTTCTTGTTAGAAAAGGAGAAAACTATATTGTAGTAGACTTATTTTTAACTCAGGGGATTTCGGGGTCGATGACGAATCCGTCATCGGTTTTTCAAAATTCAAAATGGCGGATCCAATATGGCGGATGACAATATTAAAAACACTGGCACAAAAATACATGCTCTGACCTTCAGGTCAGACCATGAATATCTTATGTTTCTGGGGTCACAGAAACCGAATCTGAAGTCTATTAAATCCCACCACGTGAGGATTTTGAGATAATTCCAAAAAACTCGAAATTTTACCGAACCATTTTTGTAACAAAGCAAAGATTATATTTTTAAGTAATATTTTCACTGTCTTATGTTTTCGAATCACTGAGACAAAATCTAATGTCGTATTTAACTGAAACTGAATCTGGAGTCTACTTGAATGAAATTTAAAAATTTGTTTGATGTCATATAATGCGTGAAACTTTGAAGGTTATCTAATTAACCCTGACGTGATAAGGTTAAAAAGATAGGATTTATAACTACTATTGAGATTTTATTTGACATAATACCCATTTGACATGAAATCATTCAACATAAATACTATTTCACATAAAATCTATTTGGTATAAAAAACATATTTGGTATGAAATTTATTTGACATGCATTTCATTAAACATACAATTTTTATTGCACAGATGGCATTTTATATTATATCCATTTGACATATATTTCATTAGGCATAAAATTTATACAACATATATGTCATTTTGCAGAGAATTAATTCAACATATATTTTATTTGATATAAAAATCATTTAGCATAATTTCCATTTAAGATAAAAATACAATTGAATTTACTTTTATTTCACATGAAAATCACTTGACATATACTGCAATTGACATAAGTTTTATTTGGCAGAAAATTCATTTAAGGTAAAATTTGTTTAACATATGTCATTTGACATAAAATACATTTGATATAAATTTTATTTGGTTCTCAAATTCGTTTGACAAAAATTTCATTTGACATAAATTTCATTTGGCATAAATGTCATTTAATATGTTTCTCATTTGACATAAAGTTCATTAAACATAAAAGACAACATAATTTTTATTTGATATAAATTTTATTTGACATAAATTTCATTTAACATAAATTTCACTTGACATAAAAGTCATTCAATAAAATTCTCATTTGACATTAAATTCATTTTCACATAATTACATTTTACATAAAAATATTTGCGCGAATTTTAAAAGCAACCAATTTGATATTATAAACAACATTGTGATTTGCTAATTTTTTGCAATTTTTCATTTGTGTTTTTATATCAAATGATTATTATGTAAAATGTTATCTATGTCAACTGAATTTTATGTCAAATGAGATTTAAGGTTAAATAGCGTTTATAGCAATTGAATTTTATGTTAAATGAGAATTATGTTAAAGAAGTTTAACGTGAAATGAAATATGTGTCAAGTGAATTTTATGTCAAATGAGAATTACGTTAAATGGGATTTAGACTAAATGAAGTTTATGTAAAGTAATTTTTATGTCAATTGAGAATTATGTTAAATGGAATTTATGCCAAATGAAATTTATGTCATGTGAATTTTATGTTAAATAAGAAATTTTGTCAAATTATATTCACATCAAATGAAATTTGTGTCCAGTGATTTTTATGTAAAATAATGTTTATGGCAAATGGATTGGGTGTCGAATGAGAATTACGTTAAATGACTTTTATGCCAAATGAAAGTGTTGCCAACGGAATTTAATGTTACATTAAATTTCATAGCAATTAAAATTTACGTTAAATGAATTTTTTGTCAAATCAATTTTATTTATGTTAAATGATTTTTATGTCAAAAGAAATTTATTTTACATGATTTTCATGTCAAATAGGAATTATGTTATATGAGTTTTATGTAACGTAAAGATTGTGTTAAATGAATTTTATGACAAATTATGTATTTATGTTAAATATATTAATGATGTTTATTGTATGCAATGAAATTTATGACGAAAAATGTTTATTTTATTTGAAAATTGTCACTCGGAAGTTTTCGGGGTTAGTGATTACTAATTCGTCATCGGATTTTGAAAATTTAAAATGGCGAATTCAATATGGCGGTTGACAATATTAAAAATTATTTGGATTTACTTGAAGATTGTTACTCGGGGGTTTTTGAGGTCGCTGATTACGAATCCGTCATCCGTTATTCAAAATTCAAAATGGCGGATTCAATATGGCGGTTGACAATATTAAAAATTACTTGGATTTACTTGAAAATTATTACTCGGGGGTTTTCAGGGTCGCTGATTACGAATCCGTCTTTGGTTTTTCAAAATTCAAAATGGCGGATGACAGTTTTAAAAATTAATCGGATTTACTTGAAAATTGTTACTCGGCGGTTTTTGGGGTCGTTGATTACGAATTCGTCTTTGGTTTTTCAAAATTCAAAATAGCGGATTCAATATGATGTTGAATTTTAAAGGAATGACACCAATTTCCCGAAAAACTTGTTTCTTGGAAATTTTCGTTGTCGTTAAGGTTTATAAAAATAATCCTAAATAATACTTGTCGTATCAGATTCTGAAAGACAATTATTTTAAATGAAAATAACTCCACTTTTTGATCAAACGTCCAAGTTTTTTCAATATGTCCCCACCTGTGCGCATAATGTTGAGGATTTTATAAGCTTTTTTTAAAAAAACAATTTTTTTCTTAATTCAAGATCCAGCGCGCTTCCTTGAGAAAATTTGACAACAATACTCCCAATGGGATGAATAGTTTTTTCTGCACGAATCTGTCAATCAATAAGAAAATTAAGGCAATGGTGTATTTTCGTAAACGAGAGGTCGATCACCCAGAGAAATGGATGTATGGTTCTTCCTTCTCTGACTTTGTAATTCGGGTAGAATTATAAGACATGAGAGGGAGCAGAAAAAAGCAAAGGCATGCGGAGGCAGAATCTGGAGGAATGGATATAGGGATGAGGGCAAAGAGGAACGGAATTGAGGAGCAAGGGAGTGATAGACGAAAAAAAACTCGCTCAGACTCTTGCTTTACAATTAGGGAGGCTCCCAGACTCGTATACGGGGGGGACATATTAAATAATGTATAATTGTTTTGTCCTATACCCCCGAAATATACACGCCACAGAGTCGTTTACACAGCGAGATGGGTTGCAATTCTTTTTGCTCAATGTCCCTTTGACATTGATAAATTGATCTTTGATTACGAATTGTATCGTTCATGCTCATGCGATATTTGTTCCAGGACTGAAAATCATCCCACGTACGCCCTTAAAGTGTTTCCATCTAGAATTTTAATTTATTTAGAAAATCACCGGACAAGCCCTTTTGTACAAAGTACTCCTAAATCTAGTAATTACAATATGAAACATGTGATTAGCTTAGTAAGTGCTAGGTAGTCTATATCACAAAATTATTTTGAGTTAAAAAGTAAACTTCGCAATCTCAATGAGAATCTCAAGGCGTTAGTGTCAAAAAAATCAACATCACTCTCGATTGAGTTGGCTTCTCTACATAGTCGATGTATTAAAGAATTATTTCCGTAATTAGTTCTATGAAAAGGAACCGAGAATAGAGTATTAAATCTCGTTATTGTTCTAGGAACTCGTAAGTTAACCATTGAAAGAAGTGAGGGGCAGTAAATGGCTCCATTTAACAGCCTGTACAGAAAAGACATATCAGAAAAATATAATCTTGAGGTTAGGGTAGGAATATTCATTGTATCCCTCAATTCTTTGTAGTCATGTGTATAAAAATCAAAAGGAATATTGAGCAATCTAGCAGCAAATCTCAGAAATCTGTTCTGAACGCGTTCGAGTCTGATTATATTGAAAACATAGAAAGGAGACCAAATTACACATGCATACTCGATCATAGATCTAACAAGCGTCAGGTATAAGGTTTTAACAGTGATCATTTTATTAAACACTGAGGCATTCCTCATTATGAACCCAAGAGTTTCTGTAGCTTTAGACACACTTTCAGTTATGTGATCGTTAAAAGAAAAATCATTAGTAAATAAAACACCCAAATCTCGCACCATTGTCACTCTATCCAAAATAATCCCATCAAGATTATAGTCAAATAAGGTAACTCTGTCCTTAGTGAATGACATAACATAGCTCTTTATTGTATTTATACTAAGGTGATTACTTTTACACCAATCTTGTAGTCTCCTCAGATCTGACTGCAAATCCGAAGAGTCTTCCTGAAAGGTTGAGAGCTTAGTTTTTGTGAAACATTTCAAATCATGTGCATAGAGCAGAAACAAGGAATTCTTGAATATGGGTTTGATATCATTCATGTATATCACAAACATTAGTGGACCAAGACGTGAACCTTGCGAAACTCCCGAGGTTGCTAGAAAAGAATCACTATAGACACTATTGACCCTGACTACATGACACCTATCAGAAAGATAGCTTTTAAAAAAATTAACTATGTTATCAGAAAAACCTATGGATTTAAGTTTGTATAATAGTATATTATGGTCAACCCTATCAAATGCTTTTGAGATATCTGCATAGATAGTCTCATAATCTGATAACCCTTCTCAATACACTCAGACAAGTAAATTAAAAAAAATACCAAGATTTGTCAATGTGGATTTACCCTTAACGAATCCATGTTGTTCTTCTATAATAATCCCGGAGACTGCCTCGTATATGTTATCAAAAATAATGCTCTCAAAAATTTTCGCGAAGGAATACTTAATAAAGTTATGGGTCTATAATTCTGAATAATGGAAATAAAACTAAATTGTGACTGAATGGAAAAATTTTCCACCTGTTGGTAATTTTTCTAGTTTCAACAAGGAAAAAAGGACGAAAAGGTGTTTCCTTAAGAAAGTATATATATTTAGTTGCGCGTAAGCTTTTATAACTATATCTTATCCGTCGAGACGTGTTTCGCTGAGAATGGAGCAGAACAAGGATTGGTGTTGATGTTGACAGGGAAATTCTCTGATAAAAAGATGTACGAGGCACTTTGTGGAGACCCGCGGAATAAGAATGAGCTGAAGGTGGCAGTTGCGCGAGTTGGGGATCGGGCCATACGTCATCCTTGACGCTGAAACCAGGTGCCCCGCAATCCCCGTCATCCTTCTTGTTGCAAAATCCGTTCTTGCGATACCCTCGGCCGACATCTTTTACCTTGTACCGGCAACACCACTGTTATTTCTCCTCTCCGCCTTCATCGATATGTAAGAACGTACACGCCAACGGAATTTTAGTTGGTCACCAGCCACGAAACCCTCTCCCCCCTTACCCTTTCAATATGTGTATATATCCTGTCAAATAAATAGATCAAATTCAGAAAAAATCATTTATCGCTCTTCTGACTTTCGAGTAACACAAACCCACCTGCAAAACTTCTTTCCAAACTGCGAATTCAACCTTTCTTATTGCTTTTGGTGTATATATATATAGCTCATCGCGAGCATGCCGACAAGAATGTCATGCTCTGCTGCCGAAAAGCAATAAGTCACGGAGTCTTGAGATGCAATTCTCAACAACAATAATAAGAAAAAAAAAGAACAGAAATTAAATGAATACTTTGCAAATGAACGAGCCAAACGTTTTTCATGATAAATCTTTAAGGTGCCGAAAAAAAAGCATCCATAACCCTTCACTTTTTCACGCGAACAATAATTTGTTTTGATAGCCGGAAACAGGTGCAAATTTTTTTCACTTTTCTTTGTTACTGTGTTTGCATTCGTATATCATAAATTTATTATCTATATGTTTTTAAAGGCGTCTTCATTTTTTTTCTACTTTTAAACGTTCTTGACCCAGAGAAAACCTTGTAATTCTTTATTTACTTTATGTTAATGATTCCGGTTCTTGTGCGCGGCTAAGCCTATTTCAATTTTGATTAGTGTGGCGTTAAACGATATCTGGGATGCCAATAATAATTTATTTCAACATAAAAAATAAAATTATTAACTATAATATTCTTTGTATTCATTCTTTCTTTCATTTTTTTCTGACACATTCTGTAGTTTAAATTTTGTTAATAATGCTTTTGTTTTTTTTTCTTTAGAAAATATTTTATGACAAATCAAAAATGTGGAGGAATATTTCTTCATTAATAAAATAGTATATTGAAAATTTAAAAATTTTTTGAAACTCTGATTAACTAATAAATCTTGTTTTTTTATATGATTTATTTTGCAACAAATTTCCTTTGACTGATTTAAATTACAAATTTATTTTCTTTTTCTTTATTAAAAAAAAAATGGAATTGTTAATTGTTTAAAAATTATGATTCAGAAATAGAAAATACATTCATTTCATTGCATTTTATTTCATTTTTTGCATACTTTTTATTTCTCAATAAAATAACAAACAATAGAACATTAATATTGTTCACAAACTGATTTTCTTTCTTATTGGGGGAAAAATTTAAATATTCCCGTTTCTTAATATTTTTTGTAGAAAATTCACAAGTATTATAAGGAAATAATTTGCATCATTTCTAATTCTTAATTACAATTGCTCTAATAAAATTCAACTTTTTTTTTGAAATAAAGGAAAAAATGTTATAAACTCCAAATGTCAATTGCAAATTTTAAATGAAAATCAAATCGAAAATTATTTAATTTTTAAAAAATAGAGGAAAACAATTTACTTACAAAAAATTTTTTGTTACGTATTTATTAACAAATGTCTTTAATTTTAAAAGTATTCAAAAACATTTTAATTCTTATAAAGAATTTTATCAACAAATTTTTAAATAATTAAATTCTTTTGAAGAAATTAAATAAAATTTTTACGAATTATTACACTGTTCCAGGATTTCGATTAAAATTTTACTAAAAATAATTAAAATTTAGCGATCAGCTTTATTATTTATAAAAAAAATTCGAATTTCAAAAACAAATTTTAATTTATTATTTATAAAACAATTGAATTAAAAAAAGTTATTTCAGAAATTAATTAAATTGTTGGGAAGAAATTAATAAACATAATTTTAACAATGTAATTCCTGTGCAATTTTTATTATTTATGAAAATAATGAAAGGTTCGTGTCCAGTTTTAATAAAAAAAATTTTCAAACAATTGATTTTTTTTGGAAATTTATTGCAATATCAAATACTAAAAATCATTCAAATAAGGAAAATTTTTGAAAATAATTGAATTATGAAGAAGAATTTATTTGTGATTAATAAAGATAATTGTGATTTTGATGAGAATTTTTCTTTCAATTTTGAATATAATTGAACTTCTGCAAGAAGAATTTTATTACTTTTGAAAATAATTGAATTTCTGCAATCATCCGTAGTTTCTCCAAAATTCAATGTTTAAAAATGTTTTTAACTAAAATTTTTCCATAAATCCATTATTATTAAGAATTACACTGAAAAAAAATTTATGTGATTCAAATAACCGATTATTTGACTATTATCAAATAAATATTTACTTCAATCAAATAATTTTTGTTTTAATCAATTAAATAGTATTTTCTCTAAAATTCAATGTTTGAAAATATTTTTAACGAAAATTTTTCCATAAATCCATTATTATTAAGAATAACACTGAAAAAAAATTTATTTGATTCAAATAACCGATTATTTGACTATTATCAAATAAATATTTACTTCAATCAAATAATTTTTATTTGAATCAATTAAATAGTATTTGCTTCAAATACTGAAATATTTTATTCAAATACAATTTATTTGATTTAAATAAAAATTATTTGATTCAAGTAAATATTTATTTGATAATAGTCAAATAATCGGTTATTTGAATCAAATAAATTTTTTTTTCAGTGTAATTAAATATATATTGCCAAATTTAGCTAATTTCAAGAAGAATCTGAATCACTAACATTTTGCAAAAATCTATGTTTTTTAAAATTTCTAAATTATATTATTTGGGAATTTAAATTTTCTAAAATTTCAAATTGTAACCTTTTGAAGTTCATTTATTCATAAAAATTTTATTTTTCAAAATTAAATTAGTATTGAAATATTTGATTAAAATTTTCATTAAATGATTTCTAAATAATATTTTTATGATATTTGTTCAAAAATAAGTTATTTAAAATCAAATTATTATCAGAATTAAAAAAACATTGATGGTTGGTTTAGTATTAGAATTCGTGATGATTTCATATAGTTTATGCACCCAGAGAAATGGTATATTTGTCTTAGAACCAACTAGACTTTTTATTTGTTTCAAATAAAATTTATTTGGTTAAAATAAAATTTTATTTGACTCAAACATATGTTTTATTTTATTCGAATAAAAATTTTATTCAAAACAAATAAAAAGTCTAATTGGTTCTGAGACAAATATACGTTTATTTAAGTTACATAAAATATATTTGATTTAAATAACATTTTTCTCTGGGTGTGAGGCAAACACGAAAAAAATCAAAATTGCGAATTGTTGCTAGTAGATTAATAATATTTAATCCCATTAATAATAGTAATATAACATTAAAATATCTTTAGGGGGTTAACAGAATTTTTTTATACCACTTCCCTAATCATATATAAGAGCGAAGAAAAAAGTATCTCAATGCTGCAGTGACCTTTGGTTTTGAAATATCTTTTCGTCTTTTCTGCGATTTAAACGGGATCAAACCTGAAATGGAAAAATGAATGAAATATTAAATTAAAATTTTTTAATAAAATATATTCTAGAAAATAGACAGAATTTGTTTGACCATTTTTTGTAAATTCTTTTCTTTAAAGTGCTGAATTGACGAAAAAAATCTTTATGTAGGAGGCTCAACCTTGGCTGCGCGGTTCGATTATGCAAAGTCATCAACAGAGTTATCAGTTGTCCATTCCACAAAGTGACCACTTTTCTACGTGTATATATATATAAATATATATATATATATATATATACTCTAAGAAAAAACAAGACCTCGAAGATAATTACTGATCTGAAAACGTTCCGTCCCAACCAAAAACGAAAGAATTAAATTTTCCCTGCTGACAAAAAAAGGTAAAGTGTTCCTTTTTTTCAAAGATTATTAGAGTCCCCGTGTGTCTTTAGTCGACAGGATAATAATCTCGTGTCTCTTTTGCAATAAAACGATAATATGTTTGCCATGTTAAGAGGCACACACATGTGTCTACTGAAAATGGAAGTAAAAGAATATATATATATACAGAATCTTTGAGAGTAATTTACCTCGAGATGTTGGTCCACTGCACCGCACCGCACTGCACCCGAAGTAGCTGATGTGCTTGGATATGTTGTCGGATGGATGAGAAAACGTTGTTCAAGTCACATTCAAATATGGTGTGTCGAGGGCGAAGCAAGAAAACCAATGTGACCGTCGCCGTCGCCGCCGCCTTCTTGAGTCGCCATCTTTAATAAGCACAAGCGCCATATTGCCAGGTCTTCCTCTTTTTGTCATAATGAGAGTCGTCCGCGAGGTTAAACAGGTTGTCAGGTGTCCCCCGTTGAGTATAGTTGTTGTTGTTGGCGCTGCTGCATAATTTTACGAGGAGACGATCGCCGCTCCTTCTGTGTCCTTCTGTCCATCGATCGACCATCATCATTGGGTATATAATCACGTCTGGTTAATCGCGTGGGACCTGCAGGGTCGTCGACATTGAAAAATTGAATGTCACTTTTATGCTTGATTAATTATAAATTGATTCGTTAACTCGCAAGAAATTTTCATTCAAAGTCTTTTATATATGGAACCTTTCTTTCATTTTATTTTTAAACTTATTTTTACAATATTATTAATTATAATGATGAATCATTTAACAATGATAATAAAGAATAAGCAATTAATTAACAATTGACAAATTATAGTAAATAATAACCGAATTGTAATAACCAAATAGTAACAAATTATTAACAAATTGTAACAATAATAAACAAATAATAAACAAATTATATTAACAAAATGATAATGAATTGTAACAATAATAACAAATTGCAATAATTATAAATAATTAATAAATAACATAATAAATTATAATATTAAAGTGAAAGAATTTAACAATCATCATCTTAACTATAATAAATTATAATTATAAATAATGGAAAGTAAAAACAATTCGTAGCTTTTTTTACTCGTTTCACGTCACCATACACTGAAAAAAATTTTATTTGATTCAATTAACCGATTATTTGACTATTATCAAATAAATATTTACTTCAATCAAATAATTTTTATTTGAATCAAATAAATTGTATTTGAATCAAATATTTCAGTATTTGAAGCAAATACTATTTAATTGATTCAAATAAAAATTATTTGATTGAAGTAAATATTTATTTGATAATAGTCAAATAATCGGTTATTTGAATCAAATAAATTTTTTTTTTCAGTGTAAGATATTTCCAGTAACCAATAATAATATGCATATTATTAATAATAATATTAGGAGTTCTAATAACAATAATAAATTACATAGCAATGTCAACAAGCATGGTAACAATAACAATTAATAACAATAGCAATATTAATAATTTGTAAAATAGTAATTAATAATAATTATAATAGTAATCATAAAATGAACAACAAATAATTGTTATTAACATATTATTAGTTCTAATGATAAATAATTGTTAACAAGTTATAATAAATAATAACCGAATTATAATATCAAATTGTAAGAATAGTAACCGAATTATAAGAACAAAATAATAATAAATTGTAACAATAATAACAAATTCAAAAAACAAAATAAAAACAAATTCAAGGTTATAACAAATTTTAATAATTATAATTTATAAATAATTAACGAATAACATAACAAATTATAATATATATTAACAAAGTTCGTGATCCGGTAATCTGTTCGCAGTTTGAAGGTAGTTACTGTTTGCTTATTTGTTTCTGAAGTTTTTTATAATTTTACTTTTCAAATGTTTTCAATTTTAAATTTAATGCATCGAGAATCATCGAATTATTGCAAAGAATTTTATCAAAAAATTAAATAATAGTAGAATTCCTTCACAGAATTTTAATATTTAGGAAAATAACTAAATTCTCGCGGAGAAGTTGGTTTAAATTTTAAAAAATTCTTATTAAATTCTTTTAGAAGAATGCCTGAATTTTTTGTCAAATAATGGAGCCTCTATAATAATTTTAATTAAACATTTTAAAAATAATTAAATTCTTGCGAAAGTTTGGACTATTTATAAAAAAATTGAATTGTTCCAAAGAATTTATTAAAATTTTAGAAAATAAATGAATTTTATTTTAATTAAAATTTCTTCTAGAAATTCTATTAAAAGTGGTTTGAAAATAAATGAATTTCTGTGAAGGATTTTACTATTTATAAACATAATTGAATTTTTGAGAAAAATTTTACTATTTTAAAAAAAAATTGAATTTGTTTCAAAGAATTTATTGAAATTTTAGAAAATAAATTAATTTTATTGTTAATATTTAAAGATTTAAATTCCTCCTAAAAATTATAATAAGATTGATTTAAAAATAATTGAATTTCTGTAAACGATTTTACTATTTATAAACATAATTGAATTATACAGAAAATTTTACTATTTTAAAAAAAAT